>CM070018.1:31483911-31510894 GCA_036247105.1 Cirrhinus mrigala
ATATGCATATCATTTGATAGACCTCCTCATAATGAACAACTTTGCCTGAAGAACCATTGCTGTCAATCAAATCGCTCATTAAATATTCACAAATATGTTCAAAACCTACTTTTGCGAACTAGTCCTAGGTTTTTCGCTCAATCTCGTTCAAACCACTGCAGTAATATTCTCTGGACTCTCTAGATCAATAATTATCAAAAAAATGTTGAATTTTGTCCTTCGGTTAGCTATAACCTGGTTAATTTACAAAAGGGGTGTGGCCACATATACCCAAAAGCCTATAAAACCAAAACGAAAACTCAAAACTTTACGAAAATTGGTGAAAACATGTGTCAGATGATTCTTAACAAGCATGCAAAGTTTCATGGAGATCGGAGCATAGGTGGTGCTATAACAGCTAAAAAGGCTTCAAAAACAAAATTTCTATGGTAAATGGCCTCAGATTGTTAAAAAATGCTCATCTATTCACACAAACACAAGATCTTACACTTACATTTGTATGATATATCCCCTCATTCTGAACAACTTTGCATACCACCTAAAAGGCCTTAATGCTCGAACCCCGGTAATTGCTGCTTGCAGCTATATTTATTATTATTATTTTGCAGTATCTCTGAAGTGGGCTGCATCAGGTTCCACTGCGCAGACGCAGGCGACGTCACTTCCTCAAGCCCCACTCGCGGACCGGGGGGTTATATGCCTGAAATTACAATTATTAAGACTATTAGACAGTTATATACCGTTATCCGCACATGTTGAAGTAGATTCGTGTCTGAGAGAATATGCGCCGTATTGCAGCGTTAGAAAACTCTGTCAGTTATTTTTTACTTTCACTTTCTATATAGTGAATTGTAAAGTTAAAACTGAAGTTACGTTCACCGGCATAACTATTGCACAATGTTTGATATCCATTGGCTCGCCTTCATGGTTTAAAAAAGAAATACTTCCAAAATTGCCACGTAACCGCAAACCCCCATGCCCATGCATCTTAAGCGCAGGGAGAGGTGAAAGAGAAATCAACTCGGTTTGCCGCTCTGTCTGAAATACGTCTTTGTGTTTGTGCGCGCTTCGGGTGTATGCCAGAACAGCGCGCAAGTAACGAATCGAGTTCTGTTTCGTTTCTTCTTCTTGTGGTTTTAAATAACTTGAACGTGTAAATTGGCAAATTAATCTCATCACATGCCGAAGGGTGGGGTGTTGACCTGGTCCATACGTATCACGGATCGACTGGATCTGTTTAAGGCCCAAATAGGCTATATGACAGATCAGAGCCAATGCTTCAGGGAAATTGCTTTGGGAAAGTTTTGTGTTCCCCGTTTCACACACACCAATCACGTGCGCATATTTGTATCTTGACTATACTACTAGGTACTTACAATATATTGACTGGGTTAAATAGAATTGCATTACTAAAAAGAGACTAAAATAAAATTTTTATTGACTAAAACTAGACTAAATGTCATCAGTTTTTGTTGACTAAAACTAGACTAAAATGTCATCAGTTTTCGTCGACTAAAACTAGACTAGACTAAAAAGAGTATGAACATGACTAAAACTAATAAAAACTAAAATGACAGCTTCATACAAAGACTAGACTAAAACTAAAATTAAAACAGGCTGCCAAAAACAACACTAGCTGTCACGATTAAAATGGTAGACTACCAGCTGTGCTAACTGAGCAGCCCACTGTTACAATGTCAACTAATTTGAACGCATAGGCTGCCATTTTGACACATGACCACATGTGATGCAGAAACACTGAAATAATTAAAATAGATTGTTGCCCTTACTTACCTGTTTGAAGGTGCACAAGCATCAGGCGAACTGGGGAAACTGAGCCTGGCTGGTGACCTCACTGTCGTTAACTATGATGCGTGGTATTTGTACCGTGTATCATATGCACACAAACTGGACTTTGGCATATGCATTACACACAAGATCTTTCATTTCTGAATTTTTTTTTTGTTTTTTTTTCACAGTATTTTTTAAACAAAGCTCTAAACTGGTAAGTCAAACAAATTCATCCAAAATGTTTTTTATGTATTTATTTATTTAGATTATTTTTTTAATGTAAATATACATGTAACATGTACATTCGATTTAAAGGAGAATTCACATGGACTGTAATTTGCACCGGAGGTGATTATTTTTGATGATTGTTTGCCTTTTAAGGTGACATGAGGGCAGAACACCCACAAGTGACAATGACATCTTCCAGTAATTTAATTGCTGTCAGTGTGAACACATTTCAAGGGTGTGCCATAAAAAAAAAATATTTTCACTAATCTAAAATATTCAGCATAGTGACATAAATGTGTTAATTTATGGCATGTCATTTTGATTTATCTCTCTTTTCATTATTTCTCTATTCATAGTTCTGCTTCATCAGTGAGAAAGAGTATACAGCTTTTGTGCCACGCTCTCCAGTCGGCCCCTGTACTCCAGGTTTCTATAGTTACATTGGGGGACTCCGTCCATTCCATACAGCAGACCCCAGCAGCAGCAAGCAATCACTGCAGTGCTGTCACTGTCTCCTGTAAAGAGAAAAGTATGCACAGGCTTATGGTCTAACAGAAATTAAGTGTGTATGTGCATTTTTAAGAGTTGCACTTCCTTGAGGTTGATCTGTTGCATGTTGTATTTAACCTGCATAGGAGAAAGTGGTATGGAAACCGTTATGAAAATTAACCATGGTTTTATTATAGTAAAAGTGTAGTAACCATGGTTTTTTGGTGTATTGATTACCATTTATAAAAACACAGTTTTACTACAAACACCATGGTTAAACTATGGTTAGAATAACAAATCCATGGTTAATTTGTAGTTACCATGGTTTAAGTATCCATGGTTTTTTGGTTTTATTTGTAGTAAAACCATGGTTAATTTTAGTAAGAGAAATAGATGGATAAATGGATGGATGGATGGATAGTTAATACATTTGCCATTCATATTTTGGTCCTATTTTTTATTAGGTGTCTTCAACTACTATGTACTTGAATAAATCATAAATGAATAATAAATCTTTGTTTGGTACAATCTTGTCTTTTTGATTGATCTATCGGAAAGCCCTTAGCTATTTAACTCCTTAATAGTTAGTTATTTAGGTTTGTACGTTAGCATGGACTCATTTTTGCTGTGGGTATTGTGGCAGAGGAGCCCCGCAACACCACAGTACCTGCCACACCAATGCCTGCTTAGATCATGCCTGCTACTTCATTGTCTGTTCACACAATGCCTGTTACACCAGGGCCTGCTCACGTCAGGTCTGCCAAGGCAGGACCTGCTCACGCCATGCCTCATGTCATGTCTGCCAGGATGGCTGCCATTCAAGTGTATCTTCACAAAAATGGCTCCACAGGTGGTGGCTTCCGCTTCAGAATCTCTGAAGTGGTGGCGTTCACTTCTGAACTCACAGTCTGACTTGTCATGGCCATGGAGACAGTTAATGAACTCACTGCTCCATGCTCCTCTAGATTTGATCTGGTGGTCTCCTGTTCCACTGTTCCACAGTCTGCCTCTGATCCATGGCCCAGGTCCTCCAGTGTTTTAATGTCTGCCACTGCTTCACGGGCTGCTTCACACCCCAATGTGGGGTTTGGGTTTTGTTTCATGTTCATGTTTTCATGTCTTTTATTTTAATATTTAATCATGGTTCCTGTCTTGTCATGTGATTCCCTTGATGATCCCTTGCTCATTGGTTGCTTCAGACATGTGCCTTGTTTCCCATTGGTTGGTTTGTGTCATGTGACCTTTATTGTTTGGTATTTATTTCCACTTGCCATTGTTTCTTGTCTAGCTTTGGACTGTAACCCACTGTTGGTGAGTCGTGTCTGTTCAAATCTGTTTCTGTTCCATGTCAAGTCTGTTCATATTAAGACAGGTCTGTCAATGTTAAGCCAAGTCTACTCATGCCAAGTCAAGTCTGTTTCTGTCAAGTCTGCTCATGTCAAGTCTTTCTTTCTTCCTTTCTTTGTTTGGATGTTTGGATTTCACCTTGTTTAAAACTGCACTTAGGTTCATCGTCACAACTCGACTTCAGTGGACAGTTTATTACTAGTTCATTTTATATATTTATTTTGAACTTTATTTTGTTCTGAATTGTTTAAATGTTTGAAAAAAATGCCTACAATGTTGTGAACTGTATCTTTAAATAAACCTTTTATGAAGTCATCCATCCATCTACTTTATTATCCAAACCTCTTTGTCCATATTAGGGTCAAAGGGGAGCTAGTGCCTAACCCAGCATCTTGAGCCACGAGTGAGGAAACTCCCTGGATGAATGGCCAGTCCATCACAAGGCTCACACATAGATGTTAAGAAGTAATTTTTTTTTTTTTTTTATTGAATTTCTCTTTCTCTGACATAGCATGATGTAAAAAATGTTTAGTTTTACTGCATAATCAGTGGCAAGTTAATGGCAGTTTAACTCCACGTGGCTCAACATGGAGGCAAGTGTTTTTTTTTTTTTTTTTTTTTTTTGGAAAGCCATATTTGGAAAGCAGTCTATTTTAGATGCTAAGTGATTATGCACTGCATCCTGAAATTTATGTACATATTTGTAAGTTGGAACCATTACTGTCATGTGCTCCCTTTAAACTCATCATAAGTAAAACCTGGCTCAAATCACCCCGTTCTCCACTACTTACACACTTAAAATAAAGTGGGTCCAATATTTTTATGTGAGGATTGGTCCCCTTAATACAGTGTCATTATTGCAAGTATTCATACTTTATCCCAGCCCTTTTTTTTTTTTTTACTACAAACAGAATTAAAATACAAAATAGTTACAGTTCATTCTAAAATATAGAAAGGTGACCTCCATGAAATCCTGCTCGACTCATGAGTTCCTCCCAGTCTGATCCTGCTCCTAAGAGGGCATCCAGAGCGATCATTGGAGCATCATGACCACTTCGACCACCCCAACCTGATAGACTGAAGCTCTTGTAGGCCTCATCTCGTTCTGCTGGCCCATACAGGTCAGGCCAAGTAACTGGCTCAGTCCCCAAAGACAATCCTCTTTGATCTAAATACCTTGAAAGATAAGAAGAGAATGGATAGATAAAAAATGGGTAACACTTTACAATAAGGTTCTATTTGTAGAGGGTTTATAAAATTTATAAATGACCAATTATCTATTTACAAATGCATTATAAATTGACAAGCTGTTATAACGGCATGAATAAAAAAATTTAGAAATAGATTTTAACTGCCAAATAGTGAGCCTCAAGTGATTTCTCATTGTGGTAGTGATATTATGATAACTCAGTTTTACTGATTCATTTGATCAAAACTAATTAGGGCCCAAGCCCAAAGGGCCAAAGGGCCCTCTTGTTCTTCTAAGGATTGTTAGGGCTCAAGCTAAAAGGGGCAGAGGGCCCTACTGTTCTTCTAAGGATTATTATTATTATTATTATTAGGGCCCAAGCCCAAAGGGGCGAAGTGCCCTGTTGATCCCCTAAGGATTATTATTAGGGCCCAAGCCTAAAGGTGTGATGGGCCCTATTGTTCTTCTAAGGATTATTAGGGCCCAAGCCACTAAGGGGCGAATGACCCTATTGTCACTGGGGAGACCCTATTATTGGGGAGAAGCGACTCCAATCAACGGAGATAGCAGCAGCGGCAGCGTGTAAGTGTTTGCTTAATACATTAGTTCCATAGGTGCTGTTTAAATTATTAAGTACTGCTAGAAAGTATTTTTTCGTTCTCTATCTATTTGTATTGTTGATGTTTCATTTTAATTAGCAGTTTTGATTACACTTATTGAAATTACTATTGCTCAGTTCCGGTTGTCTCCACACAATGCATTAACATCACACGCAGACGACAACGCAATCTTACTAACCTTTGCCCTATCGTCACTTCCTCCACTGAAACTTTCTCTTTTACTGTCGGCCTCTGGAATTGCCAGTCAGCTGTTAACAAAGCAGATTTCATTTCAGCTTTTTCTACACAATCTACACTTAGAAGCGACTCCAATCAACGGAGAAAGCAGCAGCGGCAGCGGCAGCGTGTAAGTGTTTGCTTAATACATTAGTTCCATAGGTGCTGTTTAAATTATTAAGTACTGCTAGCAAGTATTTTTTCATTCTCTATCTATTTGTATTATTGATATTTCGTTTTAATTAGCAGTTCTGATTGCACTTATTAAGTTGGCTTGAGAAAGCCAACTTACTGATCTGCTATTTAAACTTCCAGTTATTATTATTATTAAGTTGGCTTGAGAAAGCCAACTTACTGATCTGCTATTTAAACTTCCAGTTATTATTATTATTATTATTATTAAGTTGGCTTGAGAAAGCCAACTTACTGATCTGCTATTTAAACTTCCAGTTATTATTATTAAGTTGGCTTGAGAAAGCCAACTTACTGATATGCTATTTAAACTTATTATTAAGTTGGCTTGAGAAAGCCAACTTACTGATATGCTATTTAAACTTATTATTAGGTTGGCTTGAGAAAGCCAACCTACTGATCTGCTACTTAAGCTTATTATTATTATTATTATTATTATTATTCTTCTTAGCCAAATTTTCAAACGCTACTCCTCCTAGAGCTTTAACTCTACAAACTCCAAACTCAGCCTAGATCTTCAGACTGGTCTGACTCGAGTTGCTATATCTCTTCAAACTGATCGGACTTACGGTTTTCCTAAAAATGACGTTTAAAACTGGGAAAAATCCCATAGACTTACATTGACGGAATGTTCAAATGAGCCAACACTTTTCAAATTCCAACTGTCAAAACTCCCAGAATCCTTTGAGACTCAATCAAGCTTCCCTTCTATGTACTGTATTTCTAATCCATTTAAACTCATTCAAACTCATCTATCTATCTATCTATCTATCTATCTATCTATCTATCTATCTATCTATCTATCTATCTATCGCTAGCCAAACTAGAGTCATGCTAGTAGCCTGCTAATCATGCTAGTAACATGCTAGTAACTGGCTAATCATGCTAATAACATGCCAACAACATGCTAATCATGTTAGAAACAGACTAACAACATGCTAGTAACTTGCTAATCATGCTAGAAACATGCTAGCAACTTGCTAATCATGCTAGAAACATACTAGCAACTTGCTAATCATTCTAAAAACATGCTAGCAACTTGCTAATCATTCTAAAAACATGCTAGCAACTTGCTAACAACTTGCTAATCATGTTAAAAACATGCTAGAAACATGCTAATCATGCTAGAAACATGCTAGCAACTTGCTAATCATGCTAGAAACATGCTAGCAACTTGCTAATCATGTTAGGAACATGCTAGCAACATGCTAGCAACTTACTAATCATGTTAAAAACATGCTAGCAACTTGCTAATTATGTTAAAAACATGCTAGCAACTTGCTAATCATGTTAGGAACATGCTAGCAACATGCTAACAACTTGCTAATCATGTTAAAAACATGCTAGCAACATGCTAATCATGCTAGAAATATGCTAGCAACTTGTTAATCATGCTAGAAACATGCTAGCAACCTGCTAATCATGTTAGAAACATGCTAGCAACTTGTTAATCATGCTAGAAACATCCTTAGCAACCACCCTGGGCACCTTAACAACCGGCCTGGCAACCACCCCAAGTACCCTAGCAACCGCATAGCAACACCCTAGCAACGACTCCTGTTACCTTAGCAACACCCTAGCAACCACCCCTGTTACCTTAGCAACCGCATAGCAACACCTTAGCAACCACCCTGGGTACCCTAGCAACCGCATAGCAACACCCTAGCAACCACCCTGGATACCTTAGCAACCGCATAGCAACACCCTAGCAACCACCCTAGCAACCACCCTGGATACCCTAGCAACCGCATAGCAACACCCTAGCAACCACCCTGGATACCCTAGCAACGGCATAGCAACACCTTAGCAACCACCCTGGGCACCTTAGCAACCGGCCTAGCAACCACCCCAAGTACCCTAGCAACCGCATAGCAACACCCTAGCAACCACCCCTGTTACCTTAGCAACCGCATAGCAACACCCTAGCAACCACCTTGGATACCTTAGCAACCGCATAGCAACACCTTAGCAACCACCCTGGGTACCCTAGCAACTGCATAGCAACACCCTAGCAACCACCCCTGTTACCTTAGCAACCACATAGCAACACCCTAGCAACCACCCCTGTTACCCTAGCAACCGCATTGCAACACCTTAGCAACCATCCTGGATACCCTAGCAACGGCATAGCAACACCCTAGCAACCACCCCTGTTACCCTAGCAACCGCATAGCAACAGCTTAGCAACCACCTTGGATACCTTAGCAACAGCATAGCAACACCTTAGCAACCACCCTGGGTATCTTAGCAACCGGCCTAGCAACCACCCCAAGTACCCTAGCAACCGCATAGCAACACCCTAGCAACCACCCCGTTACCATAGCAACCGCATAGCAACACCCTAGCAACCACCCCTGTTATCATGTTAATAAAATGTTAAACATGTTAACAACATGCTAGTAAAATGCTAATCATGCTAGAATCATTCTAGTAACTTGCTAATTGTTATCTATCTACTTATCTATCTATCTATCTATCTATCTATCTATCTATCATCTAACCATTACTATCTATCTATCTATCTATCTCTGACAGACTGTATTGCCTTCAAAACATACAAACTTTAACCTTTTAAAACTACGTTAGACTTCAAACCATTACAGACTGAAAACCATCAAATGCAAAACTTTTTAAAACTTCGTAAACTTTTTAAACTATAAACTTTTCAAACTTTTTCAAACTTTCTGGTCCAGCTTTCTCAAGCCAACCTAAAGTTTGTCTTGACAAACTTTACTATCTAGTTATTAGGTTGGCTTGAGAAAGCCAACCTACTGATCTGCTACTTAAGCTTATTATTATTATTATTATTCTTCTTAGCCAAATTTTCAAACGCTACTCCTCCTAGAGCTTTAACTCTACAAACTCCAAACTCAGCCTAGATCTTCAGACTGGTCTGACTCGAGTTGCTATATCTCTTCAAACTGATCGGACTTACGGTTTTCCTAAAAATGACGTTTAAAACTGGGAAAAATCCCATAGACTTACATTGACGGAATGTTCAAATGAGCCAACACTTTTCAAATTCCAACTGTCAAAACTCCCAGAATCCTTTGAGACTCAATCAAGCTTCCCTTCTATGTACTGTATTTCTAATCCATTCAAACTCATTCAAACTCATCTATCTATCTATTTATTTACCTATCTATCTATCTATCTATCTATCTATCTATCTATCTATCTATCTATCTATCTATCTATCGCTAGCCAAACTAGAGTCATGCTAGTAGCCTGCTAATCATGCTAGTAACATGCTAGTAACTGGCTAATCATGCTAATAACATGCCAACATCATGGTAATCATGTTAGAAACAGACTAACAACATGCTAGTAACTTGCTAATCATGCTAGAAACATGCTAGCAACTTGCTAATCATGCTAGAAACATGCTAGCAACTTGCTAATCATGCTAGAAACATGCTAGCAACTTGCTAATCATTCTAAAAACATGCTAGCAACTTGCTAATCATTCTAAAAACATGCTAGCAACATTGCTAATCATGCTAGAAACATGCTAGCAACATGCTAGCAACTTGCTAATCATGCTAGAAACATGCTAGCAACTTGCTAATCATGCTAGAAACATACTAGCACACTTGCTAATCATGCTACAAACATGCTACAACTTGCTAATCATGTCTAGAAACATGCTAGAACAACTGTTATCATGTTAATCAAATGTTAAACATTTTAACAACATGCTAGTAAAATGCTAATCATGCTAGAATCATTCTAATAACTTGCTAATTGTTATCTATCTACTTATCTATCTATCTATCTATCTATCTATCTATCTCTGACAGACTGTATTGCCTTCAAAACATTCAAACTTTAACCTTTTAAAACTACGTTAGACTTCAAACCATTACAGACTGAAAACCATCAAATGCAAAACTTTTTAAAACTTCGTAAACTTTTTAAACTATAAACTTTTCAAACTTTTTCAAACTTTCTGGTCCAGCTTTCTCAAGCCAACCTAAAGTTTGTCTTGACAAACTTTACTATCTAGTTATTATTATTATTCTTCTTAGCCAAATTTTCAAACGCTACTCCTCCTAGAGCTTTAACTCTACAAACTCCAAACTCAGCCTAGATCTTCAGACTGGTCTGACTCGAGTTGCTATATCTCTTCAAACTGATCGGACTTACGGTTTTCCTAAAAATGACGTTTAAAACTGGGAAAAATCCCATAGACTTACATTGACGGAATGTTCAAATGAGCCAACACTTTTCAAATTCCAACTGTCAAAACTCCCAGAATCCTTTGAGACTCAATCAAGCTTCCCTTCTATGTACTGTATTTCTAATCCATTCAAACTCATTCAAACTCATCTATCTATCTATTTATTTACCTATCTATCTATCTATCTATCTATCTATCTATCTATCTATCTATCTATCTATCGCTAGCCAAACTAGAGTCATGCTAGTAGCCTGCTAATCATGCTAGTAACATGCTAGTAACTGGCTAATCATGCTAATAACATGCCAACATCATGGTAATCATGTTAGAAACAGACTAACAACATGCTAGTAACTTGCTAATCATGCTATAAACATGCTAGCAACTTGCTAATCATGCTAGAAACATGCTAGCAACTTGCTAATCATGCTAGAAACATACTAGCAACTTGCTAATCATTCTAAAAACATGCTAGCAACTTGCTAATCATTCTAAAAACATGCTAGCAACTTGCTAACAACTTGCTAATCGTGTTAAAAACATGCTAGAAACATGCTAATCATGTTAGAAACATGCTAGCAACTTGCTAATCATGCTAGAAACATGCTAGCAACTTGCTAATCATGCTAGAAACATACTAGCAACTTGCTAATCATTCTAAAAACATGCTAGCAACTTGCTAATCATTCTAAAAACATGCTAGCAACTTGCTAACAACTTGCTAATCATGTTAAAAACATGCTAGAAACATGCTAATCATGCTAGAAACATGCTAGCAACTTGCTAATCATGCTAGAAACATGCTAGCAACTTGCTAATCATGTTAGGAACATGCTAGCAACATGCTTACAACTTGCTAATCATGTTAAAAACATGCTAGCAAATTGCTAATCATGTTAAAAACATGTTAGCAACTTGCCAATCATGTTAGGAACATGCTAGCAACATGCTAACAACTTGCTAATCATGTTAAAAACATGCTAGCAACATGCTAATCATGTTAGAAATATGCTAGCAACTTGTTAATCATGCTAGAAACATACTAGCAACATGCTAGTCATGTTAGAAACATGCTAGCAACCTGCTAATCATGTTAGAAATATGCTAGCAACTTGTTAATCATGCTAGAAACATCCTTAGCAACCACCCTGGGCACCTTAACAACCGGCCTAGCAACCACCCCAAGTACCCTAGCAACCGCATAGCAACACCCTAGCAACCACCCTGGATACCTTAGCAACCGCATAGCAACACCCTAGCAACCATCCTGGATACCCTAGCAACCGCATAGCAACACCCTAGCAACCACCCCAAGTACCCTAGCAACCGCATAGCAACACCCCAGCAACCACCCTGGATACCCTAGCAACGGCATAGCAACACCCTAGCAACCACCCTGGATACCTTAGCAACCGCATAGCAACACCATAGCAACCACCCCTGTTACCCTAGCAACCGCATTGCAACACCTTAGCAACCATCCTGGGTACCTTAGCAACCGCATAGCAACACCCTAGCAACCACCCTTGGTACCCTAGCAACCGCATAGCAACACCCTAGCAACCACCCCTGTTATCATGTTAATAAAATGTTAAACATTTTAACAACATGCTAGTAAAATGCTAATCATGCTAGAATCATTCTAGTAACTTGCTAATTGTTATCTATCTACTTATCTATCTATCTATCTATCTATCTCTGACAGACTGTATTGCCTTCAAAACATTCAAACTTTAACCTTTTAAAACTACGTTAGACTTCAAACCATTACAGACTGAAAACCATCAAATGCAAAACTTTTTAAAACTTCGTAAACTTTTTAAACTATGAACTTTTCAAACTTTTTCAAACTTTCTGGTCCAGCTTTCTCAAACCAACCTAAAGTTTGTCTTGACAAACTTTACTATCTAGTTATTATTATTCTTCTTACTAAAACTGTTCACTCTAACTCCTCCTAGAGCTTTAACTCTACAAACTCCAAACTCAGCCCAGATCTTCAAACTGATCTGAAGTTAGTTGCTATATCTTTTCTAACTGATTGGACTTACGGTTTTCCTAAAAATGACGTTTAAAACTGGGAAAAATCCCATAGACTTACATTGACGGAATGTTCAAATGAGCCAACACTATTCAAATTCCAACTGTCAAAACTCCCAGAATCCTTTGAGCCTCAATCAAACTTCCCTTCTATGTACTGTATTTCTAATCCATTTAAACTCATTCAAACTCATTTATCTATCTATCTATCTATCTATCTATCTATCATCAAACTATTACTATCTATCTATCTATCTATCTATCTATCTATCTATCTATCTATCTATCTATCACTAGCCAAACTAGAGTCATGCTAGTAGCCTGCTAATCATGCTAGAAACATGCTAGCATCTTGATAATCATACTAGAAACATGCTAACAACTTGCTAATCATGCTAGAAACATGCTAGCAACTTACTAATCATGCTAGAAACATGCTAACAACATGCTAGTCACTTGCTAATCATGCTAGAAACATGCTAACAACATGCTAGTAACTTGCTAATCATGCTAACAACATGCTAGTAACTTGCTAATCATGCTAGTAACATGCTAGTAACTTGCTAATCATGCTAGAAACATGCTAGCAACATGCTAGTGACTTGTTAATCATGCTAGTAACTTGCTAATCATGCTAGAAACATGCTAGCAACATGCTAACAACTTGCTAATCATGTTAGAAACATGCTACCAACATGCTAGTAACTTGCTAATCATGCTAGTAACATGCTAGTAACTTGCTAATCATGCTATCAACATGCTAGTAACTTGCTAATCATGCTAATAACATGTTAGTAATTTGATAATCATGCTAGTAACATGCTAGTAACTTGCTAATCATGCTAGAAACATGCTAGCAACATGCTAGTAACTTGCTAATCATGCTAGAAACATGCTAGTAACATGCTAGTAACTTGTTAATCATGCTAGAAACATGCTATCAACATGCTAGTAACTTGTTAATCATTCTAGTAACATGCTAGTAACTTGCTAATCATGCTAGTAACATGCTAGTAACTTGCTAATCATGCTAGAAACATGTTAGCAACATGCTAGTAACTTGCTAATCATGCTAGAAACATGCTAGCAACATGCTAGTAACTTGCTAATCATGCTAGTAACTTGCTAATCATGCTAGAAACATGCTACCAACATGCTAGTAACTTGCTAATCATTCTAGTAACATGCTAGTAACCTGCTAATCATGCTAGTAACATGCTAGTAACTTGCTAATCATGCTAGAAACATGTTAGCAACATGCTAGTAACTTGCTAATCATGCTAGAAACATGCTAGCAACATGCTAGTAACTTGCTAATCATGCTAGTAACTTGCTAATCATGCTAATAACATGTTAATCACGTTGAAAACCATCAAACTTATTACATTTTAAAACTTCTTAAACTTTTTAAACTTTATTAACTTTTCAAACTTTTTAAAACTTTCTGTTCCGGCTTTCTCAAGCCAACTTAAAGTTTGTCTTGACGAACTTTTTTATCTAGTTATTATTATTATTCTTCTTACTAAAACTGTTCACTCTAACTCCTCCTACAGCTTTAACTCTACAAACTCCAAACTCAGCCCAGATCTTCAAACTTATCTGAAGTTAGTTGCTATATCTTTTCTAACTGATCGGACTTACGGTTTTCCTAAAAATGACGTTAAAAACTGCGAAAAATCCCATAGACTTACATTGACGGAATGTTCAAATGAGCCAGCACTTTTTAAAATCCAACTGTCAAAACTCCCAGAATCCTTTGAGACTCAATCAAGCTTCCCTTCTACGTACTGTATTTCTAATCCATTTAAACTCATTCAAACTCATCTATCTATCTATCTATCTATCTAACCATTACTATCTATCTAACTATCTATCTATCTATCAATCACTAGCCAAACTAGAGTCATGCTAGTAGCCTGCTAATCATGCTAGTAACATGCTAGTAACTGGCTAATCATGCTAATAACATGCTAACAACATGCTAATCATGTTAGAAACAGACTAACAACATGCTAGTAACTTGCTAATCATGCTAGAAATATGCTAGCAACTTGCTAATCATGTTAGAAACATGCTAGCAACTTTGCTAATCATGCTAGAAACATGCTAGCAACTTGCTAATCATGCTAGAAACATGCTAGTAACTTGCTAATCATGCTAGAAACATGCTAGCAACTTGCTAATCATGTTAGAAACATGCTAGCAACTTTGCTAATCATGCTAGAAACATGCTAGCAACTTGCTAATCATGCTAGAAACATGCTAGTAACTTGCTAATCATGCTAGAAACATGCTAACAACTTGCTAATCATGCTAGAAACATGCTAGCAACTTGCTAATCACGCTAGAAACATGCTAGCAACTTGCTAATCACTCTAGAAACATGCTAGCAACTTTGCTAATAACGCTAGAAACATGCTAGCAACTTTCTAATCACGCTAGAAACATGCTAGCAACTTTGCTAATCACGCTAGAAACATGCTAGCAACTTGCTAATCACGTTAGAAACATGCTAGCAATTTTGCTAATGACGTTAGAAACATGGTAGCAACTTTGCTAATCCCGCTAGAAACATGCTAGCAACTTGCTAATCACGCTAGAAGCATGCTAGCAGCTTGCTAATCACGCTGGAAACATGCTAGCAACTTTGCTAATCACGCTAGAAACATGCTAACAGCTTGCTAATCACGTTAGAAACATGCTAGCAACTTGCTAATCATGTTAGAAACATGCTAGGAACATGCTAGCAACTTGCTAATCATGCTAAAAACATGCTAGCAACTTGCTAATCATGTTAGAAACGTGCTAGCAACTTGCTAATCATGCTAGAAACGTGCTAGCAACATGCTAGCAACTTGCTAATAATGCTAGAAACATGCTAGCAACTTGCTAATCATGCTAGAAACATGCTAGCAACTTGCTAATCATGCAAGAAACATGCTAGCAACTTGCTAATCATGCTAAAATCATGCTAGCAACTTTGCTAATCATACTAGAAACATGCTAGCAACTTGCTAATCATGCTAAAATCATGCTATCAACTTGCTATCAACTTGTTAATCATGCTAGAAACATGCTAGCAACTTGCTAATCATGTTAGAAACATGCTAGCAACTTTGCTAATCATGCTAGGAACGTGCTAACAGCATACTAGCAACTTGCTAATCATGCTAGCAACTTGCTAATAATGTTAGAAACAGACTAGCTATATGCTAGTACCTTGCTAATCATGTTAAAAACATGCTAGCAACATGCTAGTAACTTGGTAATAATGTTAGAATCATACTAACAACATGTTAATTATCTATCTGTCTATCTATCTATCTGACACACTGCATTCAAACTTTAAAACTTCAAACTATTTTAGACTGAAAACCATCCAGACTTAAAACTTTTTAAAACTTCTTAAACTTCTTAAACTTTTCAAACTTTTCAAACCTTTTCAAACTTTCTGGTCTGGCTTTCTCAAGCCAACTTAAAGTTTGTCTTGACGAACTTTTTTATCTAGTTATTATTATTAAGTTGGCTTGAGAAAGCCAACTTACTGATCTGCTATTTAAACTTCCAGTTATTATTATTATTATTATTAAGTTGGCTTGAGAAAGCCAACTTACTGATCTGCTATTTAAACTTCCAGTTATTATTATTATTATTATTATTATTCTTCTGAGACTAAATTTTCTGACTGTATCTCCTCCTAGAGCTTTAACTCTACAAACTCCAAACTCAGCCCAGATCTTCAGACTGGTCTGACTCGAGTTGCTATATCTTTTCTAACTGATCGGACTGACGATTTTCCTAAAAATGCCGATTAAAATTGGGAAAAATCCCATAGACTTACATTGACGGAATGTTCAAATGAGCCAACACTTTTCAAACTCCAACTGTCAAAACTCCCAGAATCCCTTGAGACTCAATCAAACTTCCCTTCTATGTACTGTATTTCTATCCATTCAAACTCATTCAAACTCATTTATCTATCTATCTATCTATCTATCTATCTATCTATCTAACCTTTACTATCTATCTATCTATCTATCTATCTATCTATCTGTCTATGGCTAGCAACCAGAATCATGCTAGTAACTTGCTAATCATACTAGAAACATGCTAGCAACTTGCTAATCATGCTAAAATCATGCTAGCAACTTGCTAATCATGCTAGAAACATGCTAGCAACTTTGCTAATCATGCTAGAAACATGCTAGCAACTTGCTAATCTTGCTAAAATCATGCTAGCAACTTGCTAATCATGTTAAAATCATGCTAGCAACTTGCTAATCATGCTAGAAACATGCTAGCAACTTGCTAATCGTGCTAGAAACAAGCTAGCAACTTTGCTAATCATACTAGAAACATGCTAACAACTTGCTAATCATGCTAGAAACATGCTAGCAACTTGCTAATCATGTTAAAATCATGCTAGCAACTTTGCTAATCACGCTAGAAACATGCTAGCAACTTGCTAATCACGTTAGAAACATGCTAGCAATTTTGCTAATGACGTTAGAAACATGGTAGCAACTTTGCTAATCCCGCTAGAAACATGCTAGCAACTTGCTAATCACGCTAGAAGCATGCTAGCAGCTTGCTAATCACGCTGGAAACATGCTAGCAACTTTGCTAATCACGCTAGAAACATGCTAACAGCTTGCTAATCACGTTAGAAACATGCTAGCAACTTGCTAATCATGTTAGAAACATGCTAGGAACATGCTAGCAACTTGCTAATCATGCTAAAAACATGCTAGCAACTTGCTAATCATGTTAGAAACGTGCTAGCAACTTGCTAATCATGCTAGAAACGTGCTAGCAACATGCTAGCAACTTGCTAATAATGCTAGAAACATGCTAGCAACTTGCTAATCATGCTAGAAACATGCTAGCAACTTGCTAATCATGCAAGAAACATGCTAGCAACTTGCTAATCATGCTAAAATCATGCTAGCAACTTTGCTAATCATACTAGAAACATGCTAGCAACTTGCTAATCATGCTAAAATCATGCTATCAACTTGCTATCAACTTGTTAATCATGCTAGAAACATGCTAGCAACTTGCTAATCATGTTAGAAACATGCTAGCAACTTTGCTAATCATGCTAGGAACGTGCTAACAGCATACTAGCAACTTGCTAATCATGCTAGCAACTTGCTAATAATGTTAGAAACAGACTAGCTATATGCTAGTACCTTGCTAATCATGTTAAAAACATGCTAGCAACATGCTAGTAACTTGGTAATAATGTTAGAATCATACTAACAACATGTTAATTATCTATCTGTCTATCTATCTATCTGACACACTGCATTCAAACTTTAAAACTTCAAACTATTTTAGACTGAAAACCATCCAGACTTAAAACTTTTTAAAACTTCTTAAACTTCTTAAACTTTTCAAACTTTTCAAACCTTTTCAAACTTTCTGGTCTGGCTTTCTCAAGCCAACTTAAAGTTTGTCTTGACGAACTTTTTTATCTAGTTATTATTATTAAGTTGGCTTGAGAAAGCCAACTTACTGATCTGCTATTTAAACTTCCAGTTATTATTATTATTATTATTAAGTTGGCTTGAGAAAGCCAACTTACTGATCTGCTATTTAAACTTCCAGTTATTATTATTATTATTATTATTATTCTTCTGAGACTAAATTTTCTGACTGTATCTCCTCCTAGAGCTTTAACTCTACAAACTCCAAACTCAGCCCAGATCTTCAGACTGGTCTGACTCGAGTTGCTATATCTTTTCTAACTGATCGGACTGACGATTTTCCTAAAAATGCCGATTAAAATTGGGAAAAATCCCATAGACTTACATTGACGGAATGTTCAAATGAGCCAACACTTTTCAAACTCCAACTGTCAAAACTCCCAGAATCCCTTGAGACTCAATCAAACTTCCCTTCTATGTACTGTATTTCTATCCATTCAAACTCATTCAAACTCATTTATCTATCTATCTATCTATCTATCTATCTATCTATCTAACCTTTACTATCTATCTATCTATCTATCTATCTATCTATCTATCTATCTATCTGTCTATGGCTAGCAACCAGAATCATGCTAGTAACTTGCTAATCATACTAGAAACATGCTAGCAACTTGCTAATCATGCTAAAATCATGCTAGCAACTTGCTAATCATGCTAGAAACATGCTAGCAACTTTGCTAATCATGCTAGAAACATGCTAGCAACTTGCTAATCTTGCTAAAATCATGCTAGCAACTTGCTAATCATGTTAAAATCATGCTAGCAACTTGCTAATCATGCTAGAAACATGCTAGCAACTTGCTAATCGTGCTAGAAACAAGCTAGCAACTTTGCTAATCATACTAGAAACATGCTAACAACTTGCTAATCATGCTAGAAACATGCTAGCAACTTGCTAATCATGTTAAAATCATGCTAGCAACTTTGCTAATCATGCTAGAAACATGCTAGCAACTTGTTAATCATGCTAAAAATATGCTAGCAACTTTGCTAATCATACTAGAAACATGTTAGCAACTTGCTAATCATGCTAGAAACATGCTAGCAACTTGCTAATCATGCTAGAAACATGCTAGCAACATTCTAATCATGTTAGAAACATGCTAGCAACATGCTAGCAACTTGCTAATCATGTTAGAAACATGCTAGTAACTTTGTTAATCATGCTAGAAACCTTTTAGCAACATGCTAGCAACTTGCTAATCATGCTAGCAACATGCTAACAACTTGCTAATCATCCTAGCAACTTGCTAATCATGCTAGCAACATTCCAATCATGTTAGAAACATGCTAGCAACATGCTATCAACTTGCTAATCATGCTAGAAACGTGCTAGCAACTTGCTAATCATGCTAGCAACTTGTTAATCATGCTAGAAACATGCTAGCAACATGCTAATCATGTTAGAAACGTACTAACAACATGCTAACAACTTGCTAATAATGTTAGAAACAGACTAGCAACATGCTAGTACCTTGCTAATCATGTTAAAAACATGCTAGCAACATGCTAGTAACTTGGTAATAATGTTAGAATCATACTAACAACATGTTAATTATCTATCTATCTATCTATCTATCTATCTATCTATCTATCTATCTATCTGACAGACTGCATTCAAACTTTAAAACTTCAAAATATTTCAGACTGAAAACCATCCAAACTTAAAACTTTTTAATCTTTTTAAACTTTTTAAACTTTTTAAACTTTTCAAACTCTTTCAAACTTTCTGGTCCGGCTTTCTCAAGCCAACTTAAAGTTTGTCTTGACGAACTTTTTTATCTAGTTATTATTATTATTATTATTCTTCTGAGACTAAATTTTCTGACTGTATCTCCTCCTAGAGCTTTAACTCTACAAACTCCAAACTCAGCCCAGATCTTCAGACTGGTCTGACTCGAGTTGCTATATCTTTTCTAACTGATCGGACTTACAATTTTCCTAAAAATGCCGATCAAAATTGGGAAAAATCCCATAGACTTACATTGACGGAATGTTCAAATGAGCCAACACTTTTCAAACTCCAACTGTCAAAACTCCCAGAATCCTTTGAGACTCAATCAAGCTTCCCTTCTATGTACTGTATTTCTAATCCATTCAAACTCATTCAAACTCATCTATTTATCTATCTATCTATCTATCTATCTATCTATCTATCTATCTATCTATCTATCTATCTAACCATTACTATCTATCTATCTATCTATCTATCTATCTATCTATCTATCTATCTATCTATCTATCTATCTGTCTATGGCTAGCAACCAGAATCATGCTAATAACTTGCTAATCATACTAGAAACATGCTAGCAACTTGCTAATCATGCCACAAACATGCTAGCAACTTTGCTAATCATGCTAGAAACATGCTAGCAATATGCTAACAACTTGCTAATCATGCTAGAAACATGCTAGCAACATGCTAGTCATGCTAAAAAACATGCTAGCAACATGCTAACAACTTGCTAATCATGCTAGAAACATGCTAGCAACATGCTAACAACTTGCTAATCATGCTAGAAACATGCTAGCAACTTGCTAATCATGCTAGAAACATGCTAGCAACATGCTAACAACTTGCTAATCATGCTAGAAACATGCTAGCAACTTGCTAATCAGGCTAGAAACATGCTAGCAACATGCTAATCATGCTAGAAACATGCTAGCAACTTGCTAATCATGCTAGAAACATGCTAGCAACATGCTAGCAACATGCTAGTCATGCTAAAAAACATGCTAGCAACATGCTAACAACTTGCTAATCATGTTAGAAACATGCTAGCAACTTGCTAATCATGCTAGAGACATGCTAGCAACATGCTAACAACTTGCTAATCATGTTAGAAACATGCTAGCAACTTGCTAATCATGCTAGAAACATGCTAGCAATGCTAGCAACTTGCTAATCATGCTAGAAACATGCTAGCAACATGCTAACAACTTGCTAATCATGCTAGAAACATGCTAGCAATATGCTAACAACTTGCTAATCATGTTAGAAACATGCTAGCAACATGTTAACAACTTGCTAATCATGCTAGAAACATGCTAGCAATATGCTAACAACTTGCTAATCATGTTAGAAACATGTTAGCAACTTGCTAATCATGCTAGAAACATGCTAGCAACATGCTAACAACTTGCTAATCATGCTAGAAACATGCTAGCAACTTGCTAATCATGCTAGAAACATGCTAGCAACATGCTAACAACTTGCTAATCATGTTAGAAACATGCTAGCAACATGTTAATTATGTTAGAAACATGCTAGCAACATGCTAATAACTGGCTAATCATGCTAGAAACATGCTATAAAACTTTTTAAACTTTTTAAACTTTTCAAACTCTTTCAAACTTTCTGGTCCGGCTTTCTCAAGCCAACTTAAAGTTTGTCTTGACGAACTTTTTTATCTAGTTATTAAGTTGGCTTGAGAAAGCCAACTTACTGATCTGCTATTTAAACTTTGAGTTATTATTATTATTATTATTATTATTATTATTCTTCTGAGACTAAATTTTCTGACTGTATCTCCTCCTAGAGCTTTAACTCTACAAACTCCAAACTCAGCCCAGATCTTCAGACTGGTCTGACTCGAGTTGCTATATCTTTTCTAACTGATCGGACTTACGATTTTCCTAAAAATGCCGATCAAAATTGGGAAAAATCCCATAGACTTACATTGACGGAATGTTCAAATGAGCCAACACTTTTCAAACTCCAACTGTCAAAACTCCCAGAATCCTTTGAGACTCAATCAAGCTTCCCTTCTATGTACTGTATTTCTAATCCATTCAAACTCATTCAAACTCATCTATCTATCTATCTATCTATCTATCTATCTATCTATCTATGGCTAGCAACCAGAATCATGCTAATAACTTGCTAATCATACTAGAATCATGCTAATAACTTGCTAATCATACTAGAAACATGCTAGCAACTTGCTAATCATGCCACAAACATGCTAGCAACTTTGCTAATCATGCTAGAAACATGCTAGCAATATGCTAACAACTTGCTAATCATGCTAGAAACATGCTAGCAACTTGCTAATCATGCTAGAAACATGCTAGCAACATGCTAACAACTTGCTAATCATGTTAGAAACATGCTAGCAACATGCTAATCATGTTAGAAACATGCTAGCAACATGCTAACAACTTGCTAATCATGCTAGCAACATGCTAATAACTGGCTAATCATGTTAGAAACATGCTATAAAACTTTTTAAACTTTTTAAACTTTTTAAACT
Source organism: Cirrhinus mrigala (assembly GCA_036247105.1). Taxonomy (NCBI): domain Eukaryota; kingdom Metazoa; phylum Chordata; class Actinopteri; order Cypriniformes; family Cyprinidae; genus Cirrhinus; species Cirrhinus mrigala. The sequence goes on from CM070018.1 coordinate 31,505,946, forward strand.
TTTCAAACTCTTTCAAACTTTCTGGTCCGGCTTTCTCAAGCCAACTTAAAGTTTGTCTTGACGAACTTTTTTATCTAGTTATTATTATTCTTCTGAGACTAAATTTTCTGACTGTATCTCCTCCTAGAGCTTTAACTCTACAAACTCCAAACTCAGCCCAGATCTTCAGACTGGTCTGACTCGAGTTGCTATATCTTTTCTAACTGATCGGACTTACGATTTTCCTAAAAATGCCGATCAAAATTGGGAAAAATCCCATAGACTTACATTGACGGAATGTTCAAATGAGCCAACACTTTTCAAACTCCAACTGTCAAAACTCCCAGAATCCTTTAAGACTCAATCAAGCTTCCCTTCTATGTACTGTATTTCTAATCCATTCAAACTCATTCAAACTCATCTATCTATCTATCTATCTATCTATCTATCTATCTAACCATTACTATCTATCTAACTATCTATCCATCTATCTATCTATGGCTAGCAACCAGAATCATGCTAGTAACTTGCTAATCATACTAGAAACATGCTAGTAACTTGCTAATCATACTAGAAACATGCTAGCAACTTGCTAATCATGCTAGAAACATGCTAGCAACTTGCTAATCATGCTAGAAACATGCTAACAACATGCTAACAACTTGCTAATCATGCTAGAAACATGCTAGCAACTTGCTAATCATGCTAGAAACATGGTAGCAACTTGCTAATCATGCTAGAAACATGCTAGCAACTTGCTAATCATGCTAGAAACATGCTAGCAACATGCTAGTCATGTTAGAAACATGCTAGCAACATGCTAACAACTTGTTAATCATGCTAGAAACATGCTAGCAACATGTTAACAACTTGCTAATCATGCTAGAAACATGCTAGCAACTTGTTAATCATGCTAGAAACATGCTAGCAACATGCTAACAACTTGCTAATCATGTTAGAAACATGCTAGAAACATGCTAGTCATGCTAGAAACATGCTAGCAACATGCTAACAACTTGCTAATCATGCTAGAAACATGCTAGCAACTTGCTAATCATGCTAGAAACATGCTAGCAACATGCTAGTCATGCTAGAAACATGCTAGCAACATGCTAACAACTTGCTAATCATGTAAGAAACATGCTAGCAACATGCTAGTCATGTTAGAAACATGCTAGCAACATGCTAGCAACATGCTAACAACTTGTTAATCATGCTAGAAACATGCTAGCAACATGTTAACAACTTGCTAATCATGCTAGAAACATGCTAGCAACTTGTTAATCATGCTAGAAACATGCTAGCAACATGCTAACAACTTGCTAATCATGTTAGAAACATGCTAGCAACATGCTAATCATGCTAGAAACATGCTAGCAGCATGCTAACAACTTGCTAATCATGCTAGCAACATGCTAATAACTGGCTAATCATGCTAGAAACATGCTAGCAACATGCTAATCATGCTAGAAACATGCTAGCAACTTGCTAGTACCTTGCTAATCATGTTAAAAACATGCTAGCAACATGCCAGTAACTTGGTAATAATGTTAGAATCATACTAACAACAAGTTAATTATCTATCTATTTATCTATCTATCTATCTGACATACTGCATTCAAACTTTAAAACTTAAAAATATTTCAGACTGAAAACCATCCAAACTTAAAACTTTTTAAACTTTTCAAACTCTTTCAAACTTTCTGGTCCGGCTTTCTCAAGCCAACTTAAAGTTTGTCTTGACGAACTTTTTTATCTAGTTATTATTATTCTTCTGAGACTAAATTTTCTGACTGTATCTCCTCCTAGAGCTTTAACTCTACAAACTCCAAACTCAGCCCAGATCTTCAGACTGGTCTGACTCGAGTTGCTATATCTTTTCTAACTGATCGGACTTACGATTTTCCTAAAAATGACGATCAAAATTGGGAAAAATCCCATAGACTTACATTGACGGAATGTTCAAATGAGCCAACACTTTTCAAACTCCAACTGTCAAAACTCCCAGAATCCTTTGAGACTCAATCAAGCTTCCCTTCTATGTACTGTATTTCTAATCCATTCAAACTCATTCAAACTCATCTATCTATCTATCTATCTAACCATTACTATCTAACTATCTATCCATCTATCTATCTATGGCTAGCAACCAGAATCATGCTAGTAACTTGCTAATCATACTAGAAACATGCTAGTAACTTGCTAATCATACTAGAAACATGCTAGCAACTTGCTAATCATGCCACAAACATGCTAGCAACTTTGCTAATCATGCTAGAAACATGCTAGCAATATGCTAACAACTTGCTAATCATGCTAGAAACATGCTAGCAACTTGCTAATCATGCTAGAAACATGCTAGCAACTTGCTAATCATGCTAGAAACATGTTAGCAACATGCTAGCAACATGCTAACAACTTGCTAATCATGCTAGAAACATGCTAGCAACTTGCTAATCATGCTAGAAACATGCTAGCAACATGCTAGTCATGCTAGAAACATGCTAGCAACATGCTAACAACTTGCTAATCATGCTAGAAACATGCTAGCAACTTGCTAATCATGCTAGAAACATGCTAGCAACATGCTAGTCATGCTAGAAACATGCTAGCAACATGCTAACAACTTGCTAATCATGTTAGAAACATGCTAGCAACATGCTAGTCATGCTAGAAACATGCTAGCAACATGCTAGCAACATGCTAACAACTTGTTAATCATGCTAGAAACATGCTAGCAACATGTTAACAACTTGCTAATCATGCTAGAAACATGCTAGCAACTTGCTAATCATGCTAGAAACATGCTAGCAACATGCTAACAACTTGCTAATCATGCTAGCAACATGCTAACAACTTGCTAATCATGCTAGCAACATGCTAATAACTGGCTAATCATGCTAGAAACATGCTAGCAACATGCTAATCATGCTAGAAACATGCTAGCAACTTGCTAGTACCTTGCTAATCATGTTAAAAACATGCTAGCAACATGCCAGTAACTTGGTAATAATGTTAGAATCATACTAACAACAAGTTAATTATCTATCTATTTATCTATCTATCTATCTGACATACTGCATTCAAACTTTAAAACTTAAAAATATTTCAGACTGAAAACCATCCAAACTTAAAACTTTTTAAACTTTTTAAACTTTTTAAACTTTTTATACTTTTTAAACTTTTTAAACTTTTCAAACTCTTTCAAACTTTCTGGTCCGGCTTTCTCAAGCCAACTTAAAGTTTGTCTTGACGAACTTTTTTATCTAGTTATTAAGTTGGCTTGAGAAAGCCAACTTACTGATCTGCTATTTAAACTTCCAGTTATTATTATTATTATTATTATTAAGTTGGCTTGAGAAAGCCAACTTACTGATATGCTATTTAAACTTATTATTATTATTCTTCTTCTGAGACTAAAATTTCTGACTGCTACTCCTCCTAGAGCTTTAACTCTTCAAACTCCAAACTCAGCCCGGATTTTCAAACTGATCTGACTCGAGTTGCTATATCTTTTCTAACTGATCGGACTTACGGTTTTCCTAAAAATGACGTTTAAAACTGGGAAAAATCCCATAGACTTACATTGACGGAATGTTCAAATGAGCCAGCACTTTTCAAATTCCAACTGTCAAAACTCCCAGAATCCTTTGAGCCTCAATCAAACTTCAACCCTTCTATGTACTGTATTTCTAATCCATTCAAACTCATTCAAACTCATCTATCTATCTTTGGCTAGCAACCAGAAACATGCTAGCAACTTTGCTAATCATGCTAGAAACATGCTAGCGACATGATAGTCATGCTAAAAAATCTGCTAGCGACATGCTAGTCATGCTAGAAACATGCTAGTCATGCTAGAAACATGCTAGCGACATGCTAGTCATGCTAGAAACATGATAGCGACATGCTAGTCATGCTAGAAACATGCTAGTGACATGCTAGTCATGCTAGTAACATGCTAGCAACTTTGCTAATCATGCTAGAAACATGCTAGTCATGTTAGAAACATGCTAGCGACATGCTAGTCATGCTAGAAACATGCTAGTGACATGCTAGTCATGCTAGTAACATGCTAGCAACTTTGCTAATCATGCTAGAAACATGCTAGCGACATGCTAGTCATGCTAGAAACATGCTAGCGACATGCTAATCATGCTAAAAAACATGCTAGCGACATGCTAGTCATGCTAGAAACATGCTAGTGACATGCTAGTCATGGTAGAAACATGCTAGCAACATGCTAGTCATGCTAGAAACATGCTAGCGACTTTGCTAATCATGTTAGAAACATGCTAGTGACATGCTAATCATGCTAGAAACATGCTAGCGACATGCTAGAAACATGCTAGCAACTTTGCTAATCATGTTAGAAACATGCTAGTGACATGCTAATCATGCTAGAAACATGCTAGCGACATGCTAGTCATGCTAGAAACATGCTAGTGACATGCTAGTCATGGTAGAAACATGCTAGCAACATGCTAGCCATGCTAGAAACATGCTAGCAACTTTGCTAATCATGTTAGAAACATGCTAGCGACATGCTAGTCATGCTAGAAACATGCTAGCGACATGCTAGTCATGCTAGTAACATGCTAGCAACTTTGCTAATCATGTTAGAAACATGCTAGCAACTTTGCTAATCATGCTAGAAACATGCAATCGACATGCTAATCATGTTAGAAACATGTTAGCAACTTTGCTAATCATGCTAAAAACATGCTAACAACTTGCTAATCATGCTAGAAACAGACTAGCAACATGCTAGTAACTTGGTAATAATGTTAGAATCATCTATCTTTCTGTCGATTGATAATCTGACCAATACTATCTATCTATCTATCTGACAGACTACATTCAAACTTTAAAACTTCTAAATATTTCAGACTGAAAACCATCCAAACTTAAAACGTCTTAAACTTCTTGAACTATTTAAACTTTTGAAACTTCTTAACTTTTCAAACTTT
>CM070018.1:31510994-31859724 GCA_036247105.1 Cirrhinus mrigala
AAAAAATCTGCTAGCGACATGCTAGTCATGCTAGAAACATGCTAGTCATGCTAGAAACATGCTAGCGACATGCTAGTCATGCTAGAAACATGATAGCGACATGCTAGTCATGCTAGAAACATGCTAGTGACATGCTAGTCATGCTAGTAACATGCTAGCAACTTTGCTAATCATGCTAGAAACATGCTAGTCATGTTAGAAACATGCTAGCGACATGCTAGTCATGCTAGAAACATGCTAGTGACATGCTAGTCATGCTAGTAACATGCTAGCAACTTTGCTAATCATGCTAGAAACATGCTAGCGACATGCTAGTCATGCTAGAAACATGCTAGCGACATGCTAATCATGCTAAAAAACATGCTAGCGACATGCTAGTCATGCTAGAAACATGCTAGTGACATGCTAGTCATGGTAGAAACATGCTAGCAACATGCTAGTCATGCTAGAAACATGCTAGCGACTTTGCTAATCATGTTAGAAACATGCTAGTGACATGCTAATCATGCTAGAAACATGCTAGCGACATGCTAGAAACATGCTAGCAACTTTGCTAATCATGTTAGAAACATGCTAGTGACATGCTAATCATGCTAGAAACATGCTAGCGACATGCTAGTCATGCTAGAAACATGCTAGTGACATGCTAGTCATGGTAGAAACATGCTAGCAACATGCTAGCCATGCTAGAAACATGCTAGCAACTTTGCTAATCATGTTAGAAACATGCTAGCGACATGCTAGTCATGCTAGAAACATGCTAGCGACATGCTAGTCATGCTAGTAACATGCTAGCAACTTTGCTAATCATGTTAGAAACATGCTAGCAACTTTGCTAATCATGCTAGAAACATGCAATCGACATGCTAATCATGTTAGAAACATGTTAGCAACTTTGCTAATCATGCTAAAAACATGCTAACAACTTGCTAATCATGCTAGAAACAGACTAGCAACATGCTAGTAACTTGGTAATAATGTTAGAATCATCTATCTTTCTGTCGATTGATAATCTGACCAATACTATCTATCTATCTATCTGACAGACTACATTCAAACTTTAAAACTTCTAAATATTTCAGACTGAAAACCATCCAAACTTAAAACGTCTTAAACTTCTTGAACTATTTAAACTTTTGAAACTTCTTAACTTTTCAAACTTTTGAAACTTTTCAAACTTTTCAAACTTTTCAAACTTTTCAAACTTTTTCAAACTTTCTGGTCCGGCTTTCTCAAGCCAACTTAAAGTTTGTCTTGACGAACTTTTTTATCTAGTTATTATTATTATTCTTCTGAGACTAAATTTTCTGACTGTATCTCCTCCTAGAGCTTTAACTCTACAAACTCCAAACTCAGCCCAGATCTTCAGACTGGTCTGACTCGAGTTGCTATATCTTTTCTAACTGATCGGACTTACAATTTTCCTAAAAATGCCGATCAAAATTGGGAAAAATCCCATAGACTTACATTGACGGAATGTTCAAATGAGCCAACACTTTTCAAACTCCAACTGTCAAAACTCCCAGAATCCTTTGAGACTCAATCAAGCTTCCCTTCTATGTACTGTATTTCTAATCCATTCAAACTCATTCAAACTCATCTATCTATCTATCTATCTATCTATCTATCTATCTATCTATCTATCTATCTATCTATCTAACCATTACTATCTATCTATCTATCTATCTATCTATCTATCTATCTATCTATCTATCTATCTATCTGTCTATGGCTAGCAACCAGAATCATGCTAATAACTTGCTAATCATACTAGAAACATGCTAGCAACTTGCTAATCATGCCACAAACATGCTAGCAACTTTGCTAATCATGCTAGAAACATGCTAGCAATATGCTAACAACTTGCTAATCATGCTAGAAACATGCTAGCAACTTGCTGATCATGCTAGAAACATGCTAGCAACTTGCTAATCATGCTAGAAACATGCTAGCAACATGCTAACAACTTGCTAATCATGCTAGAAACATGCTAGCAACTTGCTAATCATGCTAGAAACATGCTAGCAACTTGCTAATCATGTTAGAAACATGCTAGCAACTTGCTAATCATGCTAGAAACATGCTAGTCATGCTAAAAAACATGCTAGCAACATGCTAACAACTTGCTAATCATGCTAGAAACATGCTAGCAACATGCTAACAACTTGCTAATCATGCTAGAAACATGCTAGCAACTTGCTAATCATGCTAGAAACATGCTAGCAACATGCTAACAACTTGCTAATCATGCTAGAAACATGCTAGCAACTTGCTAATCAGGCTAGAAACATGCTAGCAACATGCTAACAACTTGCTAATCATGCTAGAAACATGCTAGCAACTTGCTAATCATGCTAGAAACATGCTAGCAACATGCTAGTCATGCTAAAAAACATGCTAGCAACATGCTAACAACTTGCTAATCATGTTAGAAACATGCTAACAACTTGCTAATCATGCTAGAGACATGCTAGCAACATGCTAACAACTTGTTAATCATGCCAGAAACATGCTAGCAATGCTAGCAACTTGCTAATCATGCTAGAAACATGCTAGCAACATGCTAACAACTTGCTAATCATGCTAGAAACATGCTAGCAATATGCTAACAACTTGCTAATCATGTTAGAAACATGTTAGCAACTTGCTAATCATGCTAGAAACATGCTAGCAACATGCTAACAACTTGCTAATCATGCTAGAAACATGCTAGCAACTTGCTAATCATGCTAGAAACATGCTAGCAACATGCTAACAACTTGCTAATCATGTTAGAAACATGCTAGCAACATGTTAATTATGTTAGAAACATGCTAGCAACATGCTAACAACTTGCTAATCATGCTAGCAACATGCTAATAACTGGCTAATCATGCTAGAAACATGCTATAAAACTTTTTAAACTTTTTAAACTTTTCAAACTCTTTCAAACTTTCTGGTCCGGCTTTCTCAAGCCAACTTAAAGTTTGTCTTGACGAACTTTTTTATCTAGTTATTATTATTATTATTCTTCTGAGACTAAATTTTCTGACTGTATCTCCTCCTAGAGCTTTAACTCTACAAACTCCAAACTCAGCCCAGATCTTCAGACTGGTCTGACTCGAGTTGCTATATCTTTTCTAACTGATCGGACTTACGATTTTCCTAAAAATGCAGATCAAAATTGGGAAAAATCCCATAGACTTACATTGACGGAATGTTCAAATGAGCCAACACTTTTCAAACTCCAACTGTCAAAACTCCCAGAATCCTTTGAGACTCAATCAAGCTTCCCTTCTATGTACTGTATTTCTAATCCATTCAAACTCATTCAAACTCATCTATCTATCTATCTATCTATCTAACCATTACTAACTATCTATCTATCTATCTATCTATCTATCTATCTATCTATGGCTAGCAACCAGAATCATGCTAATAACTTGCTAATCATACTAGAAACATGCTAGTAACTTGCTAATCATACTAGAAACATGCTAGCAACTTGCTAATCATGCCACAAACATGCTAGCAACTTTGCTAATCATGCTAGAAACATGCTAGCAACTTGCTAATCATGCTAGAAACATGCTAGCAACATGCTAACAACTTGTTAATCATGCTAGAAACATGCTAACAATACGCTAGCAACTTGCTAATCATGCTAGAAACATGCTAGCAACATGCTAACAACTTGCTAATCATGCTAGAAACATGCTAGCAATATGCTAACAACTTGCTAATCATGTTAGAAACATGTTAGCAACTTGCTAATCATGCTAGAAACATGCTAGCAACATGCTAACAACTTGCTAATCATGCTAGAAACATGCTAGCAGCTTGCTAATCATGCTAGAAACATGCTAGCAACATGCTAACAACTTGTTAATCATGCTAGAAACATGCTAGCAATATGCTAGCAACTTGCTAATCATGCTAGAAACATGCTAGCAACATGCTAACAACTTGCTAATCATGCTAGAAACATGCTAGCAATATGCTAACAACTTGCTAATCATGTTAGAAACATGCTAGCAACATGCTAACAACTTGCTAATCATGCTAGAAACATGCTAGCAATATGCTAACAACTTGCTAATCATGTTAGAAACATGTTAGCAACTTGCTAATCATGCTAGAAACATGCTAGCAACATGCTAACAACTTGCTAATCATGCTAGAAACATGCTAGCAACTTGCTAATCATGCTAGCAACATGCTAATAACTGGCTAATCATGCTAGAAACATGCTATAAAACTTTTTAAACTTTTTAAACTTTTCAAACTCTTTCAAACTTTCTGGTCCGGCTTTCTCAAGCCAACTTAAAGTTTGTCTTGACGAACTTTTTTATCTAGCTGAAATTACTATTGCTCAGTTCCTGGGCACTTAAGTACAAAGCATCTCGCTTTTAGTTTCGATTCGAGCCATTTGCATAGCTATAGACTTTTGGCTTGAGTGAGTAGGTGGGTCCAGCGACCGTGAACTATATATAGTGTTTGGTCACTCTCAAACTTTGGGAGAAGCGACTCCAGTCCACGGAGAAAGCAGCAGCGGCAGCGCGTAAGTGTTTGCTTAATACATTAGTTCCATAGGTGCTGTTTAAGTACTGCTAGAAAGTATTTTTTTGTTCTCTATCTGTTTGTATTGTTGATGTTCATTTTAATTAGCAGTTTTGATTGCACTTATTGAAATTACTATTGCTCAATTCCTGGGCACTTAAGTGCGAAGAATCTCGCTTTTAGTTTCAATTCAAGCCATTTGCATAGCCATAGACTTTCGGCTTGAGTAAGTAGGCGGGTCCAGCTGTTTTCACTCCAGTATCATTTGCTTGTGTGTTTATCCATTATCTGCGAGCTGACGCGGAAGTGCCAGCGGAAGTGTTTAGCCCACGTGTTCAGCCTCCTCGTGTGAAGACCGACGAGGGTAAAGACCTGCAACTTTTTCCTGCGCGACTTTATGAAACAGCAATGAAACCGACAACGCACCGAAGTACTTCTCTCACTTTCCCTTCATACACTCCCTTCTTGTCTTCTCTTTCCAAAAGAGGTTTGTGAACTTGCAAGTACGATGTCAGACACTGTAATATGCTCTGGTCCCCTCCCTGCTTACCGTGGTGAGATACTTTGCAGACTGTCATCACTCAGTGGCTAGATGTCTAAGTGGTGCTAGCAGAATAACATAGGTTTCAAAGACAACTGGAGAAGTTCTTGGGGCAGACCAGACCTGTTAAAAAATAGATGGTCTTCAGCCCTCCAGGGGTGGTGCTGCTCTTCTCTCCAGAAATATGACACAGAATTTGAACTTTTAACTGGGGCCCAGGTCAGGAAGCAGACAGACTGGCTAAACCGACCATGTGCTAGCCACCTCACGTCACAGAAGTCAGTTAAAGGAGAAGTCCACTTCCAGAACAGTTTACAGATAATGTACTCAACCCCTTGTCATCCAAGATGTTCATGTCCTTCTTTCTTCAGTTGTAAAGAAATTATGTTTTTTTGAGGAAAACATTTCAGGATTTTTCTCCATATAATGGATTGATATGGTGCCCCGAGTTTGAACTTCCAAAATGCAGTTTAAATGTGGCTTCAAACGTTCCCAAATGCGGTTGTAACTGTCTTGAGCCAGAATACACAGAGCCAGAGTTCAGGGAGAGCAAGACAAGACGAGCATTTGAGATTAAAAAGTATTTAAATTGTATTTAAATTTCCTCAAAAAACAGTTTTTTTACGACTAAAGAAGGAAAGACATGAACATCTTGGATGACAAGGGGGTGAGTACATTACCTGTAAATTGTTGTTCTGGAAGTGGACTTCTTTAATTCTCAGACTCTTTCACCTAGATACCACACTATAGAGACTGTGTCTGTTAGCAGAACTAGCAAAAACAAAATAATAAAAATATAATAATAATAATATAATAATAAAATAATAATAAAAATAAAATAAAAATCACCAAAAACATTTTAAGGGTAACAATTTAATTAATATTTTACAAATAAAAAATATAATACAGATAAATAAAGCTCGGCTTAATGAATATCAGATCCCTTTCTACGGAAGTGCTTTTTGTACATGATATGATCACTGATCTAGATATGCTCTGTTTGACAGAAACCTGGCTAAAACCAGATGATTACATTACTTTAAATAAGTTTGCCCCCCAAGATTACTATTATAAACATGAGCCACGTCCATAAGGTAAAGGGGGATGTGTAACTACAATTCATAGCAATATTTTCAGTATTACTTACAGGTTGGGTTTCAAGTATAATTCATTTGAAATAACAGAGCTTCATATAACATTATCCAGAGAAACAAATGTTAATGATAAATCCCCCTGTGATGTTTGTACTGTCTACTGTATACAGGCCACCATGGCACCATACAGATTTCAAGTCAAGTCAAGTCATCTTTATTTATATAGTGCTTTTAACAATACAGATTGTGTCAAAGCAGCTTTGCTTTAGATTCCATTCTTCTTATGATGTAACAAGTACATTGGGTATTATGGGAAGTGTTACCAGTTCTTTAACAGATTTGAGTGTTATAAATGTGTTTGTGTGTTATGTTGTTATGTTATGTTATGTTATGCAAGGTTAAAGAGATGGGTTTTTAATCTAGATTTAAACTGACATAGTGTGTCTGCCTCGAGTTTGGGCGCTAAACAGGAAAAGGATCTTCCACCCGCAGTTCATTTTTATATTCTATCTATTATCGAATTGCGAGAGTTTTGAGAATGCAGTGGACATGAAGGACTATAATGTGATAAGAGCTTGTTCAGGTACTGAGGTGATATTTAATAAGTAAATAACAAGATTTTAAAATCTATACAATGTTTAATAGGGAGCCAGTGCAGTGTTGATGAACCGGGCTCATATGGTCATACTTCCTGGTTCTATTAAGAACTCTAGCTGCTGCATTTTGGACCAGCTGGAGTTTGTTTATTAAGCGTGCAGAGCAACCACCCAATAAAGCATTACAGTCATCTAATCCTGAGGTCATGAATTAATGTTTCTGCATTTGACATTGAGAGCATGGGTCGCAAATATATTTAGATATGATGACGAAGAATTGACAGAGCAGCCATCAAGTGTTAGACAGTGTTCTAGGTTATTGCATGGAGAAGTTTTAAGTCTGATGATCTCTGTTTTTTTTTTTTTTTTTTTTTTTTTCAGAATTTAAGTCAAGTCACCATTATTTAAATAGCTCTTTTTTACAATGCTGATTGTGTCAAATCAGCTTTACAGTATTAACAGGGAAATAGTGTGTCGAAATTTAGCAGTAGGAAATTACTAGTCATCCAGTTATTTATACCAACTATGCATTCTGTTGGTTTTTGAAATTGGTATGTTTTGTCGGGCCACAAAGAAATATAGAGTTGAGTATCAACAGCATAACAGTGAAAGCTAACACCATGTTTCCTGATGATATCTCACAAGGGTAACATGTAAAGCATGAAAAAGAAATGGCCCTAGTACTGAGCCTTAAGTTACTCCATACTGCATTTGTCATTGATATGATACCTCTTCATTCACTGATACGAATTGATGGCGGTCAGATAAGTAAGATTTAAACCATGCCAATGCACTTCTACTAATGCCAACAAAATGTTCTAGTCTATTAAAAAGAATATTGTGGCCAATAGTATCGAACACTGCGCTAAGATCCAGTAGCACTAATAGAGAGATACAACCAGATGATAGGAGCAGGTCATTTGTAAGTCTAATGAGAACCTTCTCCGTACTATAATACATTCTAAATCCTGACTGGAAATCCTCACAGATACCATTTTTCTCTAAAAGGGAACATCGTTATAAGGATACTACCTTTTTTCTAAAATCTTTGACAGAAAAGGGAGATTCAGGTTCAGTCTGTAATTAACTAGTTCTTTGGGGTCAGGTTGTGATTTTTTTTTTTTTTTAATGAGAGGCTTAATAACAGCCAGTTTGAAGGTTTTGGGGACATATCCTAATGACAATGACACATTAATAATAGTCAGAAGAGGATCTATGACTACTGGAAGCACCTCTTTTAGAGCTTAGATGGAATAGGGTCTAACATACAATTCTTCCTCTCCTATAATGGAGAATGAGTGGAATTGTTCCTCAGGGGATCTAGAGTGCATTATATGATGCGATACTGTGGCTGATGGCTGCATGGTTACCCGGATCTCCCATAAGCATTAAGGGACCCCCCATAACACCCCAAAAAAATATGCTTGGTGGGTCCCCTGGTTTTTCAATAAAACTATAATACTTCAAATATGAAACTAGTGAAAATGAAAATGAAATGAAAAGATTGGATCGCTATATTAAGTTTAGACCTGTTCACGTTAAATCATATTTAAACTAATAGTTAATATTAAGAGACTTATGTTTTAGACACCATATCGCCTATTTTTGCTCTATTTCGCCAACAAAATTCATTCCAAACACAGCCACAGCACTGTTTTGCGTCTCTAAACAACATGACTGTGTTTCTTTCCTTAATGAATCAACTGTTTCAAAGATTCGGTTAAATCGCAATTGAACTTCAATCGCACTTATTAACAGTGACTTAATGCCACCTACTGGCGGTTTTAATTCAACATTTAAAGTACCTTTTCATTTTTTAAAATAATTATAAATATCAGCATTCAATGTTTTAGGATTAAAATATCAAAACATTATTCTTGCATTTGTAACTGCAGGTTAAATGCATTCATGTCCTGCATTAAACAGTGGGTATATAGATCTAAATGCCAATTCAGATGTATTTAACAAAAACATTTAAGTCAAGTCTGCAGGATATGCTGTTATCATATACATGATATATTGAAAAAAATGAATTTTGTTGATAATGACTTTATTTGTGTGGTAAAATGTCTTATTATTCTAAGTGACTTCATTGATTAAATATAAGAATTTGCACAAGAGATAATGCACACTTTCAGAAAAAAGAATGGCTTAATAAAGGTAAAAAATGCCCATAAAAGGTAAAAATCACTTTAAACTTGTTTGAAATTATTAATTTCCTCGGCTAGATATTTAATTCTTCTTTGCTTAGTGATTGTTTGGTACACCTAATTCACTGATCATCATAAAATAAGCTTTTAAATTAGAATTAGGTTTTAGGATTACAAGGTCAAGACAAAAATATGAATAATATTTATGCAAGGTTTATTTATTTACTTATTTTGGAGGGGGGTGGGGGGTCTGGTTAGGGGGACCCCCCAAGAGCTTTGACACAATTCGAACACTGATCCCCAGCCTGTGTTACAACAAGTGAGTTTTAATTGTAGTAGACAAATGTGGCTTCCATGTATCAAAGTGTCAGAGATCTAGGACAAACAACCACTGAGTTACTGATGCTAAAAAATCTTATATCCCCAGCCTCCCCTATTGTTAAAAGCACTGTATAAATAAAGGTGACTTGACTTGACTTGACAAGACTTTAAGAATGGAAGAGGTGATTGTAAATACATTGCTAAGCATGAGTCAGTGGGAATGTTTGATGGGATAGAGAAGGCAGATGACCCTTATGAATGGGCTATATCTCATTTCAAAAACTGTCCTGAAATGCCCAAAAAACAAAAAGTTGCTAATGCACTTCAAGCATGTTTTGCCTCATACAATGTATCTAAGAAAAGATTAGAGTAAATGAAAATTGAAAACAAGTCAGTGACTCTGTCATGTCATTAAGAAACTGCAATCATTTAGATGTTTGTATGAAGTGACAACTACAATCCAATTAATTGCATTAAATTTTGCAGCATATTCTTATATAATTTTGTTTAGTAAAGGGACACTGTTGACAACTGAACTGAATCAACACTGAACTAACTGGAGCTGAAAAAGGACATTGCTGTTATTAAAAAGGCAGCTATAAAATTTAATGTTGAGCAGTAAACAGGCATTTGAAGCTGCTGGTGTCTTCGCAGTTCCAAGAACCCAGGGAACATGCAGACTCAAAGTAGTGCACAAAGCTGCATTTGAGCTGCCACCTCTAACCAAAGCTCACAAAGAGAAATGTTTATTCATAACAAATAAAGAGGTTATCTGAAAAATCAAACACTTTCTTTGGAAATCTAAAACCTGAATGTTTATTTTACTGAAATGCTACTGATATTCCATTTGCATAATAATCTGAAACTTTGTACTGCAGCAAAATAACAGCAAACCTCATCATTCACCTTAAAGACCCCAAAAACCACAGAGAACTTCACAAAGCTAACATCCATGAAAGAGCTGCAACTGCTAAAACCTAATCACAGATATCAATACTAAAAAAAAAAAAAAAGAAGATGGTGTCCTGAATCTAACAGTCTGCAATTCTGATGTTTTGAGGTGGTGGGCAGATTTAAAAGAAATTAACATTGTGTCACTGTATAAATACTTACTGACCTAACATTACATCCATTCAAATCAAGATGGTCTAATAAAATCTCCCTGATAACATATCAGTCTAGGATTATGTAATAGAACCATATGTTCATGCATTGTGGCTTTAATTCAGCTTCTTACCATTTCCATTTTCCAGTAAAGTAGTCCCAGTCGCTCTCAGTCTCTGTAACAGCATATCCTGCAGACTTAACAAATGTTTTTGCAACAGGACAAGCCTCCTCTAATAAACCCAGACCCCAGGTTGTGATTGGCCTTCGCTGGACTGCATAAGAGGTGAACAAGGCTGAAGCCACAGCTCCAAGGAACCCGGTTGGATGAGGATGGGTCATTCTTCCAGTCTCCACAGCGACCTCAACCAGTGAAGGCAGCTGATCAGGATAAGGATATCTTTAAAGCAAAGACAATTAGATATACCCACTATTACTACCCAATATCTGTAAAAATACAAAAGGAAGCATGTTTCACCATCACCTAAGGCCAATGCACATAGACCTCATGGCTGCCCCACAACCTGTGGCTTCTGGGTTGTACAGCACCCTGTAACCCCCTTCAGTGCCTGGGCGCAACTGTGCAATACCTTAAGGGCGAGAAATAAAAACAAGATATAAAAAACAAGTTGAAAGTTTTCTGTCAGTATTATTTATCTAAGGCTGTGATTACACTGCAAGTCCTAATGCACAGATCCGACCTTTTCACCATATCTGATTTTTTGGCCCACCTGTTTACATTCACTTTAGACATGCCTTGTATCCGATATCCGTGTTTACACTAATCTCCAGCTTAAAATCATTCCAATGGCTCTCACGACCAGGAGCGCAACGACTGACCTTCGAATTCTGGATGGACTTTTGCTAATTCATCTTTTCCGTAAAAGTATACCCGACAGCAAATAATTAATAAAAGAAAGCGAAAGCTGCTTTTTTAATGCTGCCATCGTAAGGATGGCGTTAATGCTTTCTACATTGGTGGCACAGAGATGACAGAACGCGCATCCTGTTTATTTGCTTTATTTTACAAAAACACACAAATGTTCTGTTTTCACTGTGAGTGTGCAGAAAATAAAACACTTTGCGGTTTCTAAGAACTACTAAGAACTACAATATACAGGTTCATAATTAATGTGAATGATGCAAAATTGTAACGCCACGCCAGCAGAGGGAGCCCTTGCTCATGGACTGCCTGTTACCGCTCCCTCTGCTGCTTCTATGGTTACTTCCTGTTTGGTGGCCATATAAGGAGGCCTAGACCAAACAGGCCCTTGCGAAGTATTGTTTTGCCTGTGCGGACTCTACTAAGCGTTTTTCCTGTTTCATTGCCTTGTTTTTGCCACGGTTTTGTTTCATTATCATAGTTTTGCCTTGTTTTTGCCATTGTTTTATTCTGTTTCTTTGCCATAGTTTTTGCCTTGTTCCATTGCCTTGTTTATTTGTCACTTTGGACTGCTCACCGGTATTTGGACTCTGCCTGTTTATTTGGTTTTCGCTTTTGTCTTGCCTACGTGTTACTGTTTTGTTTGGATATCGACTCTGCCTGTCTTGACTACGATCTGTTTAATAAAGCTCGCATCTGGATCTTACACGCTTCCCTGGAGTCCCGTTACAGAATACTTCGCCTACCAAAGATCCAGCGGCTTTTGCACACAGATAATCACCATGGATCCAGCATCACGCCTTGTTCAGCTCCGCCAAGGTAACCAGCCCATCGAGCAGTACGTTATGGACTTTCGTGAACTTTGTCACTTGGT
This sequence comes from Cirrhinus mrigala, assembly GCA_036247105.1. Classification (NCBI taxonomy): domain Eukaryota; kingdom Metazoa; phylum Chordata; class Actinopteri; order Cypriniformes; family Cyprinidae; genus Cirrhinus; species Cirrhinus mrigala. The sequence goes on from CM070018.1 coordinate 31,523,097, forward strand.
AGATTTTAAAGAAAGCTTTTTTAAGGACATTTTCTTTTATGGTTTGGACAAAGACATATCGCACAAAATGCCAGGTCATCACCGCCACTGGTCTCTGGTACGTTATATTGACTTTGCGTTGCTTCTAAGTGGCTCGGCATTCACTGTGGGGATGGCTGATGATCAACCTTGCCCTCCTCCAGTATCTGCCACACCAAAGAACGTACATGTCATGTCCGGTATTGTCACCATCATACCAGAGCCCCTTCACGTCAAGCCACAGCTGATTTCCATGAACCAAGCCAAGTTACAGCAGATCTTCATGAGCCAAGTCAAGTTGCTGCTGTCTTCCCCGAGCCAAGCCAAGCCACAGATGATCTTCATGAGCCAAGCCACAGTTGATCTTCATGAGCCAAGCCAAGTTACAGCTGAACTTCATGAGCCAAGTCAAGTCACAGCTGGTCTTCACGAGTCACGTCAAGTCACGGCAGACCTCTCTGAGTCACGTCAAGTCACGGCAGACCTCCCTGAGTCACGTCAAGCCACGGCAGATCTCCCTGAGTCAAGTCAAGTCACGATAGACCTTCCTGAATCTAGTCAAGAAACAGCTGCGCTCCTAACAGCACCTCTTCACGTCATTGCTGCCAGTACAGGGCCTTGTCAAGCCACGGCCATCCTGCCAGAACCTCACCAGGTCCCCTCTGACCTTTCAAAGCCACGTCATGTTTCAGCTGATCCTCTAGAGTCTCGTCATGTCTCAGCTGATCCTCCAGAGCCTCATCATGTCTCAGCTGATCCTCTAGAGCCTCGTCACATATCAGCTAACATCCCAAGCCACGCAGAGCCCACGCTCCCAAGCCACGTGTCCACGGCATCCACACCCTCAAGACCGGCAGGCATCCCACCATCTACTGTGCTGCCTGTAATGGCTATTGCCATTTTGAGCGTGTGGGCCACACACTGCGCTCCAGAAGCCTCGTCTGTCCACGAGTCTGCTCCAGAGGCCTCGTCTGTCCACGAGTCTGCTCCAGAGACCTCGTCTGTCTACGAGTCTGCTCCAGAGGCCCCGTCTGTCCATGAGTCTGCTCCAGAGGCCCCATCTGTCCACGAGTCTGCTCCAGAGGCCTCGTCTGTCCATGAGTCTGCTCCAGAGGCCTCGTCTGTCCAAAAATTTACGCCCATACCTCCTGAGGTGTCAGCATGCTCTGTAGAACCTCTTAAGGAGGTGGCGTCCACCCATGAACTCACTGCCACGTCTGACCACGAGTCTGCACCAGTGCCCCCGGAGGTGGTGGCTCCGGCTGCAGAACCTCCTATGGGGGCGGCGTCCAATCATGAACTCTCTGCCCGCCATGTCACGGTCAAGAAGGCCAATCATGAACTCTCTGCCCATCATGTCACGGCCAAAGAGGCCTATCATGAACTCACTGCCCACCATGTCACGGTCAAGAAGGCCTATCATAAACTCTCTGCCTGTCATGCCACAGCCAAGGAAATCGTCTGTGAACACTCTGCTCTGCTAAGGATGTCTCTAGTTCCACTGTGGATATCTCTGCTCTGCTTGCTCTGTCTGTCCCGCTATGGCTCCCTGTTATGCCTGCTCTGCCTGCTTTGCCTGCCTCGCCATGGCTCCCTGCTCTGCCTGCTCTGCCATGCCCCGCCATGGCTTCCTGCTCTGCCTGCCCCGCCATGGCTGCCCGCTCTCCCTGCTCCACCAAGGCTCCAGGCTCCTCCAAATCAAACATGGTGGACTTCTGCTCTAAGGTTCCACTGTCTGCCACAGTTCCATGGCCCAGGCCCTCCAGTGTTCCACTGTTTGCTACTGCTCCACAGCCCAGGCCCTCCAGTGTTTCACTGTCTGCTACTGCTCCACGGCCCAGGCCCTCCAGTGTTCCACTGTCTGCCATTGTTCCACGGCCCAGGTCCTCCAAGGTTCCACTGTCTGCCACTGCTCCACGGCCCAGGCCCTCCAGTGTTCCACTGTCTGCCATTGTTCCACGGCCCAGGTCCTCCAAGGTTCCACTGTCTGCCACAGCTCCACGGTAAAGGGCCTCCAGGGTTCCACTGTATGCCACAGAGCTCCACGGTCCAGGTCCTCCAGTGCTACACTGTCTGCCACTGCTCCATGGCCCAGGTCCTCCAGTGCTTCACTGTCTGCTACTGTTCCATGGCCCAGGTCCTCCAGTGCTTCACTGTCCGTCCCTGCTCCACGATCCAGGCCCACCTCCTCGGCACGGACCTGGCCCTCCGTCCCACCCCCTATTTTGCCTCTGTTCCCCCACCCTCCTGGACTGTTGTTGTTTTGAGCGCCAGGAGTCGCTCCTAGAGGGGGGGATTCTGTAACGCCACGCCAGCAGATAGAGCCCTTGCTCATGCTGCTTCTATGGTTACTTCCTGTTTGGTGGCCATATAAGGAGGCCTAAACCAAAAATGTATAATTAATTAATGTATAATTAAGGAAAAATCAAAAATAGAGCACGGGAGAAAAAAAAGGAGAGGGGGAGTGTTCAAACACATTGTGTGTAAGAGAGGCGAAAATTCAGATTAATCTGAACAGGATTAAATCAGTGTATCTTTTTTTTTTTTTTTTTTTTATTGCCAAGGTACAAAGGATAAAAGTATAAAAATGTCAGCATTATACATGTATATAATAAAATAAATAATACAAAACAAAAGCTTTAACAAAAATGAAAAAGATGAAATAAATCAACAGTTTTAGAAGCCTTAACATTTTTGGATGATGAAATAGTTTGGATATACTGCTGAACATCTTTTTTAAAAATGATAAATAAAGGATTTTGTTGAGTGAATTTGCAGCGGTGAATATGAAATTTTGCAAGAAGTAATAGTAGGTTAATATTAAAATATTCATTAATTTTATCTTTTAGTATATTAAAGAAGCCAAACAGTATATCCTTTAAAAGCAAAGAGAAACCCTGGAGCACACTGCGATTAATAATATTAGAGAATTCAATCCAAAATAGCTGTGTGTGCGGACAATCCCAGAAAATATACATATCAGTTTCATTAGGGTGTTGCGATTTAGCTCAAAGGGAAATAATTACAATTAATTATGATTAATTACAATTATTTATATCAGCTGCCAGTAGTAACTGTAGCAGAATTAATTTTCCATCAACTAGTCTGTTCGTCCAGCGAACATTCAGTATAAGTTTTATATCAACTCTAAGAAATTATATTTTCTTGGGCACAGAAAATAACTTCCTTAAAGTACTATTGCATTAGAGCATGTAGCTCGGATCGGAATCGTAAAGGGACATTAATTTGCAAGGCAGAATCAGAATCAAAACTCATGTAATTTGTGCACAAAAATTTATTAACGAAGGACTAACACATAACTAATCTAAACAAACAAACATGAAATCATTCATGCATGGGGGAAGGGTCAGTGAGAAGCAGTTGGAGAGACCAGAGAATGTAGCTATGAAAAGAGTCAGTTAACCACCTGAGTGAATCCATCAGTGCTGTCTACAGCTTGTACTAAACCTCTGTTTTGTTTAGTTAAATGTACGATACTTGCATTGCCTTGGTCGATGAACAAGTGTCCGAATGCAGTCTCGGGTGAAAGTCTCGATGGTTTGGAGCAGTGGTGGTTTGGAATCGCGATCACGTTCTTTTGGGTCCGAAGAGTGATGAACTCCAAAGATGTTCTGACTCGATGGTGACTGGGAGTTTCTTCCCATGTGAAAATTGAAGAAGAACCAAGAGCTGAGAAGGACCCAGCTGAAGTCCTGTGGTCTTTGGGGAATGGAAAGACAAGGCCGCAAGGCCTGGCGCAGCTTAGAGTTCCGACGAGTTCTAGCTCATCCTCCTCATCCTCTTAGGTTCTGAAAGAACTCATGTGAGACGAGTGAAGGAAGCTAAAAACACGGAAGAGAGAAATGTCTGTTCGAGGACATTTCATGAGGGTGAATTCCAGGGTTGAGTGGAAGTGTCTGGCTCTTTGTGGTCAAGAGCCACAGCTCTAGATGTTGGGGCCTGTCGGGCCCGCCGGGCACGCCCTGTGCCGGCTCAGGCTCCCCGTGGGTTCCTCCACGCGGGCAGCAATCGGAAGATCTTGCAGAAGAGAGTGAAGAGAGGGAAGAGAGGGAGGCGGTCAAACATTTGATGCCTTTAAGGTCTCTGGAGGCTGTGCCTCCAGGAGGTCCACGAACCAAAGGTTACTTTCACCTTTGGAGGGAAAGTTTACGACTCTTTGTCTGTGAGCATGGTATTTTGCATATGTAATTCAATTGGGTGTTGATGCAAAAACTAGTAAGGTTTTCTTAAAACACTAATATGTTGCATAGGTATCAACATCTAATTTACACCATCTTTTAGATCATCAAAATATGAATTCAAAGAAACCAAACATGACATAGGTGGGTAAATGACTAGTCATCTATCATAACGCATGCATAAAACAGTAGAAAGACAAATACAACAGACAAAAAATAAAATACAATGCAGTAATACTGTACACAATGACCTGGGCTATGTGTGATAGGAAGGTCAAAGAAAGGTTTGTCTGTGAATGAATAGAAAAGAGCCCATTTCTATAGGCATTGTGTCTTTCCTATAGGGAAATGTAGTGTGCTCTGCTTGCGTTCCTTGAAGCAATAAAACCTATGATATCAGATGGTCACCCTGGCAACGGAGCCCTTTCAGGGTGTTCGTTGCTTTGGGGGGTTGTCTCCAAAACTCCAGTATATAGCTGGGGTTGTTGGTTTTGGAATATTATTTGTTAAATGTAACAAATAACTGTGTCTGATTGGTCCAGATGATACATATCTCCCCCCTTTCGAACGTTGTTGTCTGTCCAACAGAAAACAGCGAGCGATGTCCGAGGTGCAGAACAATTAGACACGCACCTGTCACTCATGGCTGGGAGAGAGCGGTGGCTCTCTGGCTGTTGGTGCCACTAGGAGTGGTTGGGGTGTTGTCGGGTGGTGTGCTGTGGTGGTGTAGGCAGTAGCAAGGTGCAGGTCCTTGAGCTTGTGCAGCAGGTGTCGTGGCGGTGTCACCTGTCGTCCTGAGGTGATTTGGCCTGGGTCAAATGGTTGCTTTAGGTGTTGTTTGGAACAACTGGTTGAACTCTCACTTGTGAGAGGGCAGGTGATTCCAAGGGCTGCAGGGAATCGTAATGGAGATGGTAGTGTGAAGAGAGTTTCAGACTGACCTAGTGATGATGGCAGGAGGGCAGCAGGTGGTTGTTAGCCCTCTGTTCTGCTTAAACGTCACTAAAAGTCTGATGTTGGCAGTGTTGCTTTGCTTGGGTGGCAGCACTGACTTAAGCTTGCCTGAGCTGTGTTGGTAGAGGTTTCGCTGTTGGGCATGTGGGCCCGTTGCTCTATCCAACGTTGTCTGGCTGCTCCTGGGGTGTCGGCTGGTTTTGCGAGATGCTCCTCCCCTGGAGGAGTCTGATGCTGTGTTATGTTTGACAAGGAGTCAAAGTTTGTCCTTTCCGGTACTTCTCAGTGGAGTTTTGTTCAAGGAGCTCTTTTGCTAGTGTCAGCAGCTCCTGTAACTCAACAATGGGTGTGTCCAGCTGTTGTTGTGCAGCCTCCATTTAGCACCAAGGGTGTGGAGGAGGATGTGGTTGACTGCTGTTGGACATACCGTGGTGTGCGCAGGCTGAGGATGCCCTTTTCCATGGCTCCTCCCAGTGGTTGGTCTGGAACCTGGGTCTGTTGCCACAGTGACGGTTATGTCCTCTGTTGGCTAGAGTCTTTCTGTAGAAGGGCCTGGCATTGTGACAATGCTGGGTGCCTTCTGGTGCCTGCTTTGAATTCTGGGTTGTGCAGTCCAGAATCAGTGGGGTCTTACAAACACCTTTGGTGGAGGCCTTGTTCAGTTTTTATTGCCAAGGTACAAAGGATAAAAGTATAAAAATGTCAGCATTATACATGTATATAATAAAATAAATAATACAAAACAAAAGCTTTAACAAAAATGAAAAAGATGAAATAAATCAACAGTTTTAGAAGCCTTAACATTTTTGGATGATGAAATAGTTTGGATATACTGCTGAACATCTTTTTTAAAAATGATAAATAAAGGATTTTGTTGAGTGAATTTGCAGCGGTGAATATGAAATTTTGCAAGAAGTAATAGTAGGTTAATATTAAAATATTCATTAATTTTATCTTTTAGTATATTAAAGAAGCCAAACAGTATATCCTTTAAAAGCAAAGAGAAACCCTGGAGCACACTGCGATTAATAATATTAGAGAATTCAATCCAAAATAGCTGTGTGTGCGGACAATCCCAGAAAATATACATATCAGTTTCATTAGGGTGTTGCGATTTAGCTCAAAGGGAAATAATTACAATTAATTATGATTAATTACAATTATTTATATCAGCTGCCAGTAGTAACTGTAGCAGAATTAATTTTCCATCAACTAGTCTGTTCGTCCAGCGAACATTCAGTATAAGTTTTATATCAACTCTAAGAAATTATATTTTCTTGGGCACTGAAAATAACTTCCTTAAAGTACTATTGCATTAGAGCATGTAGCTCGGATCGGAATCGTAAAGGGACATTAATTTGCAAGGCAGAATCAGAATCAAAACTCATGTAATTTGTGCACAAAAATTTATTAACGAAGGACTAACACATAACTAATCTAAACAAACAAACATGAAATCATTCATGCATGGGGGAAGGGTCAGTGAGAAGCAGTTGGAGAGACCAGAGAATGTAGCTATGAAAAGAGTCAGTTAACCACCTGAGTGAATCCATCAGTGCTGTCTACAGCTTGTACTAAACCTCTGTTTTGTTTAGTTAAATGTACGATACTTGCATTGCCTTGGTCGATGAACAAGTGTCCGAATGCAGTCTCGGGTGAAAGTCTCGATGGTTTGGAGCAGTGGTGGTTTGGAATCGCGATCACGTTCTTTTGGGTCCGAAGAGTGATGAACTCCAAAGATGTTCTGACTCGATGGTGACTGGGAGTTTCTTCCCATGTGAAAATTGAAGAAGAACCAAGAGCTGAGAAGGACCCAGCTGAAGTCCTGTGGTCTTTGGGGAATGGAAAGACAAGGCCGCAAGGCCTGGCGCAGCTTAGAGTTCCGACGAGTTCTAGCTCATCCTCCTCATCCTCTTAGGTTCTGAAAGAACTCATGTGAGACGAGTGAAGGAAGCTAAAAACACGGAAGAGAGAAATGTCTGTTCGAGGACATTTCATGAGGGTGAATTCCAGGGTTGAGTGGAAGTGTCTGGCTCTTTGTGGTCAAGAGCCACAGCTCTAGATGTTGGGGCCTGTCGGGCCCGCTGGGCACGCCCTGTGCCGGCTCAGGCTCCCCGTGGGTTCCTCCACGCGGGCAGCAATCGGAAGATCTTGCAGAAGAGAGTGAAGAGAGGGAAGAGAGGGAGGCGGTCAAACATTTGATGCCTTTAAGGTCTCTGGAGGCTGTGCCTCCAGGAGGTCCACGAACCAAAGGTAACTTTCACCTTTGGAGGGAAAGTTTACGACTCTTTGTCTGTGAGCATGGTATTTTGCATATGTAATTCAATTGGGTGTTGATGCAAAAACTAGTAAGGTTTTCTTAAAACACTAATATGTTGCATAGGTATCAACATCTAATTTACACCATCTTTTAGATCATCAAAATATGAATTCAAAGAAACCAAACATGACATAGGTGGGTAAATGACTAGTCATCTATCATAACGCATGCATAAAACAGTAGAAAGACAAATACAACAGACAAAAAATAAAATACAATGCAGTAATACTGTACACAATGACCTGGGCTATGTGTGATAGGAAGGTCAAAGAAAGGTTTGTCTGTGAATGAATAGAAAAGAGCCCATTTCTATAGGCATTGTGTCTTTCCTATAGGGAAATGTAGTGTGCTCTGCTTGCGTTCCTTGAAGCAATAAAACCTATGATATCAGATGGTCACCCTGGCAACGGAGCCCTTTCAGGGTGTTCGTTGCTTTGGGGGGTTGTCTCCAAAACTCCAGTATATAGCTGGGGTTGTTGGTTTTGGAATATTATTTGTTAAATGTAACAAATAACTGTGTCTGATTGGTCCAGATGATACATATCTCCCCCCTTTCGAACGTTGTTGTCTGTCCAACAGAAAACAGCGAGCGATGTCCGAGGTGCAGAACAATTAGACACGCACCTGTCACTCATGGCTGGGAGAGAGCGGTGGCTCTCTGGCTGTTGGTGCCACTAGGAGTGGTTGGGGTGTTGTCGGGTGGTGTGCTGTGGTGGTGTAGGCAGTAGCAAGGTGCAGGTCCTTGAGCTTGTGCAGCAGGTGTCGTGGCGGTGTCACCTGTCGTCCTGAGGTGATTTGGCCTGGGTCAAATGGTTGCTTTAGGTGTTGTTTGGAACAACTGGTTGAACTCTCACTTGTGAGAGGGCAGGTGATTCCAAGGGCTGCAGGGAATCGTAATGGAGATGGTAGTGTGAAGAGAGTTTCAGACTGACCTAGTGATGATGGCAGGAGGGCAGCAGGTGGTTGTTAGCCCTCTGTTCTGCTTAAACGTCACTAAAAGTCTGATGTTGGCAGTGTTGCTTTGCTTGGGTGGCAGCACTGACTTAAGCTTGCCTGAGCTGTGTTGGTAGAGGTTTCGCTGTTGGGCATGTGGGCCCGTTGCTCTATCCAACGTTGTCTGGCTGCTCCTGGGGTGTCGGCTGGTTTTGCGAGATGCTCCTCCCCTGGAGGAGTCTGATGCTGTGTTATGTTTGACAAGGAGTCAAAGTTTGTCCTTTCCGGTACTTCTCAGTGGAGTTTTGTTCAAGGAGCTCTTTTGCTAGTGTCAGCAGCTCCTGTAACTCAACAATGGGTGTGTCCAGCTGTTGTTGTGCAGCCTCCATTTAGCACCAAGGGTGTGGAGGAGGATGTGGTTGACTGCTGTTGGACATACCGTGGTGTGCGCAGGCTGAGGATGCCCTTTTCCATGGCTCCTCCCAGTGGTTGGTCTGGAACCTGGGTCTGTTGCCACAGTGACGGTTATGTCCTCTGTTGGCTAGAGTCTTTCTGTAGAAGGGCCTGGCATTGTGACAATGCTGGGTGCCTTCTGGTGCCTGCTTTGAATTCTGGGTTGTGCAGTCCAGAATCAGTGGGGTCTTACAAACACCTTTGGTGGAGGCCTTGTTCAGTTTTTATTGCCAAGGTACAAAGGATAAAAGTATAAAAATGTCAGCATTATACATGTATATAATAAAATAAATAATACAAAACAAAAGCTTTAACAAAAATGAAAAAGATGAAATAAATCAACAGTTTTAGAAGCCTTAACATTTTTGGATGATGAAATAGTTTGGATATACTGCTGAACATCTTTTTTAAAAATGATAAATAAAGGATTTTGTTGAGTGAATTTGCAGCGGTGAATATGAAATTTTGCAAGAAGTAATAGTAGGTTAATATTAAAATATTCATTAATTTTATCTTTTAGTATATTAAAGAAGCCAAACAGTATATCCTTTAAAAGCAAAGAGAAACCCTGGAGCACACTGCGATTAATAATATTAGAGAATTCAATCCAAAATAGCTGTGTGTGCGGACAATCCCAGAAAATATACATATCAGTTTCATTAGGGTGTTGCGATTTAGCTCAAAGGGAAATAATTACAATTAATTATGATTAATTACAATTATTTATATCAGCTGCCAGTAGTAACTGTAGCAGAATTAATTTTCCATCAACTAGTCTGTTCGTCCAGCGAACATTCAGTATAAGTTTTATATCAACTCTAAGAAATTATATTTTCTTGGGCACAGAAAATAACTTCCTTAAAGTACTATTGCATTAGAGCATGTAGCTCGGATCGGAATCGTAAAGGGACATTAATTTGCAAGGCAGAATCAGAATCAAAACTCATGTAATTTGTGCACAAAAATTTATTAACGAAGGACTAACACATAACTAATCTAAACAAACAAACATGAAATCATTCATGCATGGGGGAAGGGTCAGTGAGAAGCAGTTGGAGAGACCAGAGAATGTAGCTATGAAAAGAGTCAGTTAACCACCTGAGTGAATCCATCAGTGCTGTCTACAGCTTGTACTAAACCTCTGTTTTGTTTAGTTAAATGTACGATACTTGCATTGCCTTGGTCGATGAACAAGTGTCCGAATGCAGTCTCGGGTGAAAGTCTCGATGGTTTGGAGCAGTGGTGGTTTGGAATCGCGATCACGTTCTTTTGGGTCCGAAGAGTGATGAACTCCAAAGATGTTCTGACTCGATGGTGACTGGGAGTTTCTTCCCATGTGAAAATTGAAGAAGAACCAAGAGCTGAGAAGGACCCAGCTGAAGTCCTGTGGTCTTTGGGGAATGGAAAGACAAGGCCGCAAGGCCTGGCGCAGCTTAGAGTTCCGACGAGTTCTAGCTCATCCTCCTCATCCTCTTAGGTTCTGAAAGAACTCATGTGAGACGAGTGAAGGAAGCTAAAAACACGGAAGAGAGAAATGTCTGTTCGAGGACATTTCATGAGGGTGAATTCCAGGGTTGAGTGGAAGTGTCTGGCTCTTTGTGGTCAAGAGCCACAGCTCTAGATGTTGGGGCCTGTCGGGCCCGCCGGGCACGCCCTGTGCCGGCTCAGGCTCCCCGTGGGTTCCTCCACGCGGGCAGCAATCGGAAGATCTTGCAGAAGAGAGTGAAGAGAGGGAAGAGAGGGAGGCGGTCAAACATTTGATGCCTTTAAGGTCTCTGGAGGCTGTGCCTCCAGGAGGTCCACGAACCAAAGGTAACTTTCACCTTTGGAGGGAAAGTTTACGACTCTTTGTCTGTGAGCATGGTATTTTGCATATGTAATTCAATTGGGTGTTGATGCAAAAACTAGTAAGGTTTTCTTAAAACACTAATATGTTGCATAGGTATCAACATCTAATTTACACCATCTTTTAGATCATCAAAATATGAATTCAAAGAAACCAAACATGACATAGGTGGGTAAATGACTAGTCATCTATCATAACGCATGCATAAAACAGTAGAAAGACAAATACAACAGACAAAAAATAAAATACAATGCAGTAATACTGTACACAATGACCTGGGCTATGTGTGATAGGAAGGTCAAAGAAAGGTTTGTCTGTGAATGAATAGAAAAGAGCCCATTTCTATAGGCATTGTGTCTTTCCTATAGGGAAATGTAGTGTGCTCTGCTTGCGTTCCTTGAAGCAATAAAACCTATGATATCAGATGGTCACCCTGGCAACGGAGCCCTTTCAGGGTGTTCGTTGTTTTGGGGGGTTGTCTCCAAAACTCCAGTATATAGCTGGGGTTGTTGGTTTTGGAATATTATTTGTTAAATGTAACAAATAACTGTGTCTGATTGGTCCAGATGATACATATCTCCCCCCTTTCGAACGTTGTTGTCTGTCCAACAGAAAACAGCGAGCGATGTCCGAGGTGCAGAACAATTAGACACGCACCTGTCACTCATGGCTGGGAGAGAGCGGTGGCTCTCTGGCTGTTGGTGCCACTAGGAGTGGTTGGGGTGTTGTCGGGTGGTGTGCTGTGGTGGTGTAGGCAGTAGCAAGGTGCAGGTCCTTGAGCTTGTGCAGCAGGTGTCGTGGCGGTGTCACCTGTCGTCCTGAGGTGATTTGGCCTGGGTCAAATGGTTGCTTTAGGTGTTGTTTGGAACAACTGGTTGAACTCTCACTTGTGAGAGGGCAGGTGATTCCAAGGGCTGCAGGGAATCGTAATGGAGATGGTAGTGTGAAGAGAGTTTCAGACTGACCTAGTGATGATGGCAGGAGGGCAGCAGGTGGTTGTTAGCCCTCTGTTCTGCTTAAACGTCACTAAAAGTCTGATGTTGGCAGTGTTGCTTTGCTTGGGTGGCAGCACTGACTTAAGCTTGCCTGAGCTGTGTTGGTAGAGGTTTCGCTGTTGGGCATGTGGGCCCGTTGCTCTATCCAACGTTGTCTGGCTGCTCCTGGGGTGTCGGCTGGTTTTGCGAGATGCTCCTCCCCTGGAGGAGTCTGATGCTGTGTTATGTTTGACAAGGAGTCAAAGTTTGTCCTTTCCGGTACTTCTCAGTGGAGTTTTGTTCAAGGAGCTCTTTTGCTAGTGTCAGCAGCTCCTGTAACTCAACAATGGGTGTGTCCAGCTGTTGTTGTGCAGCCTCCATTTAGCACCAAGGGTGTGGAGGAGGATGTGGTTGACTGCTGTTGGACATACCGTGGTGTGCGCAGGCTGAGGATGCCCTTTTCCATGGCTCCTCCCAGTGGTTGGTCTGGAACCTGGGTCTGTTGCCACAGTGACGGTTATGTCCTCTGTTGGCTAGAGTCTTTCTGTAGAAGGGCCTGGCATTGTGACAATGCTGGGTGCCTTCTGGTGCCTGCTTTGAATTCTGGGTTGTGCAGTCCAGAATCAGTGGGGTCTTACAAACACCTTTGGTGGAGGCCTTGTGCTTGTTAAAGGCCTTCTGTGTCAGGTCACGCAGTTGTTGAATAGGCATTGAGTGAGGGCAGGCTAGAATGCCTAAATGGTGACTCACCATAGGATGCAGGTTTCGGAGGAAGAGGCTTTTGAAGCTGGTGTCCTCCTCCAACCCGGGTTCATTGTGAGCTCCGAAGTAAGCTCGTCGAAATCTGTGGTAGTAAACATGTGGAGTTTCATACCGGCCCTGTTTGGTGTCCAGGGCAGCGATCAGTCCGTGTTCAGACTCTGGGTCTGAGAATTCCTTAATGATGGCTTGTCTTAGCTGCTGGTAGTCCGATTGGATGTGTCCTGGCTGTCGAGCCAGGAAGCGTCGCACCTCTGGGCTAGAGGTGATCCAGAGCAGATAAAGTCTATCTTGGTAGTTCACACATTTCCCAGACTGAAGGAAAAAGTCAATATCTCTCAGGTAGGCGTGGACGTCATGGTCTCCTGCAAGTTCTGGTGTGAATGCAGGGATGTTTCTCGCCATTCAATTGAGTTCTTTGAGTGTCGCTTCATGTGTCACTTCAGGGTTCGTCTGAATTAATTCTGTTCTCTCTGCGGCTGTGGAGGTTTCCTGGAAGCTGACTTGAGAAGTGTCAAGCAGAAATCTTTGGCCCCCCCCCTTTGTATCTGTGTACAGGGGTACGGGGGTTTGCACTGCTGGCTGTGTGACGTGCAGCAGGGTGTCTTTTACTTGAGTCCATGCACAGTCTGCAAGACTGTTTCAGTTCTCTCTGAACCATGTCAAGCTCCTCCTTAATGTTGCTGAATTGCTGAGTCAGGGTTTGGACTTCAGCTCTGGCTGCATGCAGATGACCTTCTAAGGCCTTAGCTCTAGTGTCTCTCCCATTAAGTTCCATGTATGCTGGTTCTAACATTGACTTTGTGTGAAACAGCTCTCCTTCTAAATCTTGTCTGGTGGCCTTTTCAAGCTGCTCTTGGTGTCTGGCAGCTGTTAGAGCCTCCTGAAGACCGGTGATTTCCTTCTGTTGTGCTGTTCTGTCAGGTTTCTTGCTCCTGTCCTGTTCCTTCTCTTGCTGAGCAGGTGTCGGTTCCCTTTGGAACTCTGTGACTTGCAGTTTCAGTTCATTTAGCTCCTGTCTGAGGCCCTTGAGGTTGTGGGCCAATGAGAGGATGGCACTGGTCAGCTCCTGATTGTCCAGGCTGAGTGTGAGGTGTCCACTTGTGTCGCAGTTCCACTGTTCCTTTCTCTGCCGTTGCAGGTCGTTGGCTGCTTTAGGCTGAAGGCTGTCCATGACGGTGCTCTGCGGGGTCTCCAGGTGCTCCTGGTGGGTGGCAGGGCTGGATGTCTGAGGCATGCTGGTTCACTTGTGGGAACACGAGAGAGAAATGCAGACGGCAAATGCAAGTACGTGCAGAGGTGTTAAGCTATCTGTATAGGGAACGGCTCTCTAGGCCGTGTAAGGTGTGAATAGCTGGTTAGGAGCAGCTAGTGAGGTGGGGGTGCTAAGATTTTGTGCGGGTCAGCACAAAGAGCGGGTTTGAGTAACTTTCATGGGCTGTAAGCAGGGGTCAGCTAATGTCCAGGCTTTACCTGTAGTCAAATTATTACTCAAAACCCTGATGGTTCACAGGTTTGGTCACTATGAAGGTATCAAATAAAACAAAACTGAAATAAAATCAGAGAGAGACAGAGGTAGAAGGAAGGGCTTTCCTTATTTAGTTTAAGATAGGAGATATGACGACGCAGTTGTCCCTTGTTCAAAGGAATGCTGCAGCAGGGTCATAAATCTAGGGAGACTGTTAGCTAAGATAGCAGGGACGCATCAAACATCTCAAGGTAAATAAGCAGAATCACTAGGAAGTGTTTCTAGACTTCTTAGGGCCTATGGCTTGGTGAACGATACTTGTACCTCATGTAATAGGCCTGACTGCTAAGGAGTAATGAGAGACAGGAGTTAGTCTACTAATAACCTGTATGTTCATTAAGGGGACATCAGTTGCTAGAACTGCTATAGTCCTATACCGAGAGGAAAGATAGTGATGGTCAGATAAACTAAAATAAGGTGAAAGAAAAATGAAAATATCCTAATAGCTTTAGGAAACTAAAAGGAAAAGTAAATAAATTGATTTAATTAAATTTGTGATTTAATTCAAATCAACTTAGCTGAATTGGTACATTTAAGCTAAACGAAGGTAAATAAATGAAATAAAATCCAAGCGAGGTAGAATAAAGTCAATACCAATGTAACACAGTTAAACCCAAGTGTGTGAGGAGGGGCCAAACTAACTGAGCCTACACAGCAGGTGATAGCACAAATAGGAGGTGAAACCAAGAGATGGGGGGAGAGAGAGAGAGAGGTTCGTTAACGTTACACTTTACACTCACACGTATCTAAATGTTAGTTGGATGCTAACAGTTAATAGTTGAGGTAAAGGGCTTAGCTTATGTGCCTGTACGGCTGCTAATGTGTTAGCTTTGGCTACACTCAGTTCTATTCAGTTTACACAGGGGTCTGTGATGTGTATGCTGTTATCAGATCTAACCGGAAGAGGCTGCTCTCAACTTCCAGAGTCAGACGTTGCTAAGAGACCGATGTATGTTTACAACAATGAACAAGCTGAGCAGAACTTGTGCTGCTGTGAAACATGCATGGGAAACTTACACGCAGTCAGGTATGACTTATCGCATACAACTTTATTCACAAATCAAAACAGCACATTCACTTCACAGACAATGGCAAATTACTAGTTAGCTAAGCTAGAATTTCACCATTAATTCGCTATTCAATTGCATAATCTTAATGATTACAATGATATGCGATAGTTACAAGAAGGCCTTAATTCAGAGAAACGAGGAACATTGCTCAAATCACCTAAAAAAATAACTATGCATTTCTTGTCGCCCAGTATTAATATCAATGCAAGTGGGATTTTTTTCGCCATGCAGATTATTTCATGCCGCTAATCTGAAATGTCCTTGTCAGACCAGATTTATGCATTTAAAGTGGGGATTTCTTCACCCAAAATCAGATTAATTTATTTATTTATGTGGGCTGCTAATCTGAAGTTTCTTTGTCAGAGAAGACTTGCACATTTAAACTAAAAGTGGGAATTTGTTCACCCAAATTTAGATGAATTTATTCATTTATGTGAGCTGCTAATCTGAGATTTCTTCGTCAGAGAAGACTTGCACATTTAAAACTAAAAGTGGGGATTTCTTTGCCCAAATTTAGATGAATTTATTTATTTATGTGGGCTGCTAATCTGAAATTTCTTCGTCAGAGAAGACTCGCACATTTAAAGCTAAAAGTGGGGATTTCTTCACCCAAATTTAGATAAATTCATTCTGGTACCATTTATACGGGCTGTTAATTTGGGATTTCTTCATCAGAGAAGGCTTACGTTCTACTCACAACAGAAATTAGGATTTCTTCGCTAATGTCAGCATAGTTTCTTATCGTACGATTTAAAGATGTGTTGTAGCATTGAACAAGTTTCTACTGCTCGTGGTAGGGCACATTCAAGCTGTAGTCTATCTGATGTTATCAGAAGCTGCATGTGTAAGACGCTAATAAAACTTATGAGACAAACACACAAGTCTGATATCGAATCTGCTTGCAAATAATGTATAAACGACTGCCGTGTTCTCCACCATTAATGTTGCGATTTAGCTCAAAGGGAAATGTATATAAATAATTACAATTAATTATGATTAATTACAATTATTTATATCAGCTGCCAGTAGTAACTGTAGCAGAATTAATTTTCCATCAACTAGTCTGTTCGTCCAGCGAACATTCAGTATAAGTTTTATATCAGCTCTAAGAAATTATATTTTCTTGGGCACAGAAAATAACTTCCTTAAAGTACCATTGCATTAGAGCATGTAGCTCGGATCGGAATCGTAAAGGGACATTAATTTGCAAGGCAGAATCAGAATCAAAACTCATGTAATTTGTGCACAAGAATTTATTAACGAAGGACTAACACATAACTAATCTAAACAAACAAACAAACATGAAATCATTCATACATGGGGGAAGGGTCAGTGAGAAGCAGTTAGAGAGACCAGAGAATGTAGCTATCAAAAGAGTCAGTTAACCACCTGAGTGAAACCATCAGTGCTGTCTACAGCTTGTACTAAACCTCTGTTTTGTTTAGTTAAATGTATGATACTTGCATTGCCTTGGTCGATGAACAAGTGTCCGAATGTAGTCTCGGGTGAAAGCCTCGATGGTTTGGAGCAGTGGTGGTTTGGAATCGCGATCACGTTCTTCCGGGTCCGAAGAGTGATGAACTCCAAAGATGTTCTGACTCGATGGTGACTGGGAGTTTCTTCCCATGTGAAAATTGAAGAAGAACCAAGAGCTGAGAAGGACCCAGCTGAAGTCCTGTGGTCTTTGGGGAATGGAAAGACAAGGCCGCAAGGCCTGGCGCAGCTTAGAGTTCCGACAAGTTCTAGCTCATCCTCCTCATCCTCTTAGGTTCTGAAAGAACTCATGTGAGACGAGTGAAGGAAGCTAAAAACACGGAAGAGAGAAATGTCTGTTCGAGGACATTTCATGAGGGTGAATTCCAGGGTTGAGTGGAAGTGTCTGGCTCTTTGTGGTCAAGAGCCACAGCTCTAGATGTTGGGGCCTGTCGGGCCCGCCGGGCACGCCCTGTGCCGGCTCAGGCTCCCCGTGGGTTCCTCCACGCGGGCAGCAATCGGAAGATCTTGCAGAAGAGAGTGAAGAGAGGGAAGAGAGGGAGGCAGTCAAACGTTTGATGCCTTTAAGGTCTCTGGAGGCTGTGCCTCCAGGAGGTCCACGAACCAATGGTAACTTTCACCTTTGGAGGGAAAGTTTACGACTCTTTGTCTGTGAGCATGGTATTTTGCATATGTAATTCGATTGTGTGTTGATGCAAAAACTAGTAAGGTTTCTTAAAACACTAATATGTTGCATAGGTATCAACATCTAATTTACACCATCTTTTAGATCATCAAAATACGAATTCAAAGAAACCAAACATGACATAGGTGGGTAAATGACTAGTCATCTATCATAATGCATGCATAAAACAGTAGAAAGACAAATACAACAGACAAAAATTAAAATACAATGCAGTAATACTGTACACAATGAATGATAGGAAGGTCAAAGAAAGGTTTGTCTGTGACTGAATAGGAAAGAGCCCATTTCTATAGGCATTGTGTCTTTCCTATAGGGAAATGTAGTGTGCTCTGCTTGCATTCCTTGAAGCAATAAAACCTATGATATCAGATGGTCACCCTGGCAACGGAGCCCTTTCAGGGTGTTCGTTGCTTTGGGGGGTTGTCTCCAAAACTCCAGCATATAGCTGGGGTTGTTGGTTTTGGAAGATTATTTGTTAAATGTAACAAATAACTGTGTCTGATTGGTCCAGATGCTACAAGGGTCACCACAAAATGAACAACTTGTATCTATGTCTGATTTAAACCTTTTCAAAAACACTTTAGCTGGGTAAAATCTGTGTAACAATTTGAATGAGATTTCTCTATCCTTGTTAGTTATTATATATTTCAAAGGCAGAGTCCATACTTTTTTCCAATCGATATGATCAACCACATTCTTCCAATAAGACATAACATATGGAGTTGTTACAAGCTCCTTTTGAAAAAGAGATCTAATCTTATAGTTGCGTGATGAGGGATGTGACAAAAAGCATAGTTTCCCTACTGGGATTTCAAATGGGTCTAGAGAAATAGGTAAAGTACTGGGTCATCTAACAGAGTCACTTAAAAGCATAACAGCTCCTTTAGGAATATCATCCATGACAATGGAGAATTCTTTGGGAGTTACAATTAAATAACTGGGAAACAATCAAAATGTTTTTTCTCAAACCAATTACTAAAAAACTTCATCTTATTCCAGATGAAGTACTGGTGAGGGGAGAAATTGTGCTTAAAGATTAATGACCATGCAAGTAATGCCTGTCTATGAAATTTAGATAAATTTTAAGGGATTCTACCAATGTTATAATTACAGATCAATAGGAAAGGGAGACCACCTAATTTGGAAAATAAATAACTGGGGATAAAATGCCAGATTGAGGTTGGGTTTCACAAAAACTGCCTAATCCAATTTATTTTGAAAGTGTTGTTCAAAGAAGAGAAATCAAGGAAATTTAACCCACCATACTCATACGTGTTCATTAGTACAGACTTCTTAACATAATGGATTTTGTTTTTACCAGACAAAATTAAACAAAATTTTAATCAACTGATTAACAAATTTTGTTATCCACATATAGAGAGAGAGCAGCATATGTAAGCCTGGAGATACCCTCCACCTTAGCAAGCAGTACTCTGCCTCTCAAGGTCAAGTCTCTCTGTAACCATGCACTGAATCTTTTTTGGGCTGTTATTATAACTGGATCAAAGTCCAAGGTACATCTTTTATCTTGGTTTTTAGTAATCACAATACCTAAATATGTAATTTCAAATTTAACTGGAATATTATAAATAGTAGATGCTGTACAATCTTTATTAGACATTAATTCACATTTACTTATGTTTAGATTAAGACCTGATCTTCAGAGAATTTTTTTTTTATATAATTAATAGCTACAGGTATTTGAGAAGCATTTCTTAAAAATAAGGTGGTCATCTACCAATTGACTAATAAATATTTCTCGATCTGCTATATGGATACCCTGAATACCACTTTCACATATAAACGCTGACAATAGTTGCACACAAAGAAGAAATAAATAGGGTGAAACGGGACACCCTTGTCTCACTCCCCTAGATAAACTAAACCTTGGCGAAGTGCCATTCTTTAATTTAATTGAAGCACTTCCACTATTGTAAAGGGTTTTAATTGCTCTGCAAAACATATCCCCAAAACCAAATTTATCTAATGAATCAACAATAAATTGATGCTCTAAAGAATCGAAAGCCTTATAAGATCTAAGAAGAGAATGAAGCACTCCTCCTGTATTAAGTCTGAATAATCTAATAGATCAGGTATCAACCTTATATTGTTAACAATGTGTCTTTTGTTCAAAAAACCTGACTGCGTCTCATCTATTACAGGACCAAGTACCGATTTTAGTCTTTTAGCAAATATAATAGCTAGAATTTTATAATCATTGCTAAGCAGAGACACAGGATGCCAGTTGTCAATTAAAAGCAAATCTTTTTTGGGTTTCGGAATTAAAAGTAATTAGACCTTGAATGAGAGTCGGGGGGAGAGCCTTATTCTGTATGCTTTCTTTAAAAACCTTAAGTAAAAAAGGAGACAATTCTTCAGAGAACAGTTTATAAAACTCTGCGGTAAACCCGTCCGTTCTGGAAGATTTATTGTTTTTGAGATCTAGAATCGAGTTGCTAACTTCAGATAAAGTAATTTCACTATCACAGAAATCTCTGTCATTTCTTGAGATAGTCTTGCAATTTTTAACAGAGTCCAGAAACGTACGGGCTGCCTCTTCAGAGTATTTTTTTCTATAAAGATTACTGTAAAATTTAGCACAGAAATGTGCAATTACCTGAGGATTATTAGTGACTGTACCCTCAATATTAAGACTTTCAATTAGAGAAGTACGTAAGCGACTCTTTTCTAATCTGAAAAAAATAATCTGAATAAAATAATGTTTCATTCTCCCTCCTCCATCCATTTTGGTCTTGATCTAATGTAAGCACCCTGAGCCCTATAAGTGTACATTTCATTTAATTTAGATTGCAGGTCAGCATACTCTAGCTTATCAGATTCAAAAAAGAGTTCTGGGAGTTTAGAACAACCTTATTTTCTTCTGTTCTCTTAAGTTTAGCTAAATCGCTACCGAATTGTCTAACATATTTACTAATTTCAATCTTCAAAAGCTCCCACTGGCAACAATATGAATTTAACACTAAAGGTCTTCTCCAGTACTGCTCAATCAGTAATGTAATATTCTTTTTAACATCTTCAAAAAGGAGAAGAGAGTTGTTCAATTTCCAATAAGAAGGAGATGAGCTGAAATCAAGGGATACGGAAAGACAAATCTTGAGAGAGATAGCACTGTGGTCTGTAAGAAGTGTAGCATGAATGTGTCACACCCCTGTGGACTGTTTTTGTAATTTCCCCTTATGTATGCCCTTATTTGGTCTTTCCTGTTCCGTTTCCAATTATGATGTTATTGTCTAATCTATCACACCTGTCCTCGTCTGATTAGTCTGTGTATTTAAGTTTGGTTCTGTTCCCTGTGTGTTTGTCGGTTCTTAAAGTCTCGTGTGTTATGTTTACGTGTGAATTCCCTGCTGTTCCTGTTCCTAGTGTGGATTATTTAAATAAACTGTATGTTCCTTATCTACTCGTCCCTACTACTCAATCCCGCACATGACGTCGTGACAGAATGCAGACTGATTTACAGCTATTTGCTAGGCTTTGGGAAATAAGCCAGTAGTCTACGGTCCTTGCTGCTCCACGTGTAGAGTCTCTGCTGTGGATATATTTCTCTCCATATGTCAGCAAAACAAAAACACAACATTAAATTATTTATAATTTGACTTATATAAGCAGCTCTGGGGGAAACCTATCTGTAGCATCTGGAACAATCAGACATACAGTTATTTGTTATATTTAACAAATAGTATTTAAACGCAACAAGCCAGCTACATGCTGGAGCTCTGGAGACAACCCCCAAAGCAACTAACACCCCAAAAGGGCTCAGTTGCCAGGACGACTATCTGATAAGAGGTTTTATTGCCCAGAGGAATGCACATTTGCCCATGCTACATTTGCCCATAGAAAAGACACAATGCCTATAGAAATAGACTCTTTCCTATTCATTCACAGACAAACCTTTCTTTGACCTTCCTATCACACATAGCCCAGGTCATTGTGTACAGTATTACTGCATTGTATTTTAACTTTGTCTGTTGTATTGTATTTGTCTTTCGACTGTTTTATGCATGCGTTATGATAGATGACTTGTCGTATAACCCACCTATGCCATGTTTGGCCTCTTTGTATTCGTATTTTGATGATCTAAAAGATGGTGTAAATTAGATGTTGATACCTATGTAACATATTAGCGTTTTAAGATACCTTAGTAGTTTTGCATCAACACCCAATCAAATTACATATGCAAAATACCATGCTCACAGACAAAGAGTCGTAAACTTTCCCTCCAAAAGAGAAAGTTACCATTGGTTTGTGGACCTCCTGGAGGCACAGCCTCCAAAGAGCTTAAAGGCACCAAGCGATTGATCTCTTCCCTCTCTTCACTCTTTTCACGCTCTTCTTCCGATTGCTGCCCATGTGGAGGAACCCACGGGGATCCTGAGCCAGCAGAGGGCGTGCCCGGCGGGCCCGACAGGCCGCAACATATAGAGCTGTGGCTCTCGACCACAAAGAGCCAGACACTTCCACTCAGCCCTGGAATTCATCCTCAAGAAATGTCCTCGAACAGACATTTCTCTCTTCCACAGTTTTTAGCTTTCTTCACTTGTCACCCATGAGTTCTTTCAGGACCTAAGAGGATGGGGAGGATGAGCTAGAACTCGTTGGAACTTTAAGATGCGCCAGGCCTTGCGGCCTTGTCTTTCCATTCCCCAAAGACCACAGGACTTCAGCTGGGTCCTTCTCAGCTCTTGGTTCTTCTTCAATTTTCACATGGGAAGAAACTCCCAGTCACCATCGAGTCATCGATGTATAGTCATCACTCTTCGGACCCAGAAGAACGTGATCGCGATTCCAAAACTACCACTGCTCCAAACCATCGAGACTTTCACCCGAGACTGCATTCGGACACCTGTTCATCAACCAAGGCAATGCAAGTATCGTACGTCTCTCTAACTGCTTCTCACTGACCCTTCCCCCATGTATGAATGATTTCATGTTTGTTTGTTTAGATTAGTTATGTGTTAGTCCTTCGTTAATAAACTCTTGTGCACAAATTACATGAGTTTTGATTCTGATTCTGCCTTGCAAATTAATGTCCTTTTACGATTCCATTTTCCATTTTAGTAATTAATCATAATTAATTATAATTATTTATATACATTTCCCTTTTGAGCTAAATCGCAACATTAATGGTGGAGAACACGGCAGTCGTTTAAACATTATTTGCAAGCCGATTCAATATTAAACTTGTGTGTTTGTCTCATAAATTTTATTAACGTCTCACACATGCAGCTTCTGATAAAGTCAGATAGACTATAGCTTGAATGTCCCCTACTACAAGCAGTAGAAACTTGTTCAATGCTATAACACATCTTTAAATCGTACGATAAGAAACTAACCTGATATTAGCGAAGAAATCCTAATTTCTGTTGTTAGTAGAGCGTAAGCCTTCTCTGATGAAGAAATATCAGATTAGCAGCCCGTATAAATGGTACCAGAATAAATTCATCTAAATTTGGGCGAAGAAATACCCACTTTTAGCTTTAAATGTGCAAGTCTTCTCTGACGAAGAAATCTCAGATTAGCAGCCCACATAAATGAATAAATTCATCTAAATTTGGGCGAAGAAATACCCACTTTTAGCTTTAAATGTGCAAGTCTTCTCTGACGAAGAAATCTCAGATTAGCAGCCCACATAAATGAATAAATTCATCTAAATTTGGGTGAAGAAATCCCTACTTTTAGCTTTAAATGCATAAGTCCTGTCTGACAAGGAAATTTCAGATTAGCGGCATTAAACAATCTGCATGGCGAAGAAATCCCACTTGCATTGATAATACTGGGCGACAAGAAATCTTGCTACAGCATAGTTATTCTAATGGTGATTTGAGCGATGTTCCTCATTTCTCCGAATTAAGGCCTTCTTGTAGCTATCGCATATCATTGTAATCATTAAGATTATGCAATTGAATAGCGAACTGATGGTGAAATTCTATCTTAGCTAACTAGTAATTTGCCATTGTCTGTGAAGTGAATGTGCTGTTTTGATTTGTGAATGAAGTTGTATGCGATAAGTCATAACTTCCCTCGAAAGGTAATGTCTCAGGTTACGCATGTAACCAATTGTTCCCTAAAAAGGGAATGAGACACTGCGCCTTCTTTTCTTTCCATGCCTCAGGACACATGCTTCATTATTGCAGATGAGAAAGCGGATGACATATTCCCCTGGTGCCCTTTTATACTATGGTTGCACTGGCAGCAGAGGTTGCATTACAAAAAATTTACAAAAAAATTTTATCAGTGACGGAAAAATCTAAACATGTGCCAAATCGGCTGTGCTGATCCACTGTGGCAACCCCTGATAAAAGGAGTGAGCCGAAGGAGAGAGAAAGTGACTAAAAAATCTGAAGGTCATTAGTCACTTTGACAGATTATACTGACGGTGGTTTATTGTAAATTGTAACTGTAATTCCCACCCCTGTCCAGTTGGTGGCAAGTGTTTTCCAGTGTAGCAGCAGAGCACCAGATCCAGAACAAAAAGAACACTGTCACAAATCATTTGCTATAATTTGATATGCACAGCCGAGTACCCAGTATAAGCTACAGCGATCTATCATGCCACATTAAAGAGCACCAAAATAGTAATTATTGCTTGAATTTCCTAATGAAATGGACAGAATTTGAAAAAGTAACAAAGCACGAAGCTTAGCCTATTGTGATCTATTGCATGGGAGGCGCACTATGTAGCCTACTATTCATGCATTAACTGAAAACAGCATAGACCAAAAGATCGATTGGGATTTAAAGGGGTCATCAGATGCCCATTTTCCACAAGTTGATATGATTCTTTAGGGTCTTAATGAAAAGTCTATAATATACTTTGGTTAAAAATTCTCAATGGTAGTGTAAAACAACACCCTTTTTACCTTGTCAAAATGAGCTCTGCAAAAATCAACCCATTCTGATGGATTGTTCCTTTAAATGCAAATGAGCTCTGCCCGCCCCACCCCTCTCTTCTCTCTGTGAAGTGACGATCTGTGCTTTTGAGAGATTGTTTACTTTAGCTGCATTTGCTTACTAGAAGGTTATTAGGAAAGGTGATTGCAGAGATTCATTAAAAAAACCTTATACTCACTTCTGCTGTAGGTGAAGCTGGATTACAAATGATGTGTGTGAACATAGACAGATTTATGTAGATCGGGAGGCGCATTCCCTTCACAAACAAACGTAATCCACTGCATCTTCAGCGGCTCAGATGTTAGGAGTAAATGACGACCACTATGTTCATTATTACATTATTGTTCTCTTCAAAAAATAAATGAATCAATAAACCTATATGCTTGTCCTGTAAGTTCATGATTAAAAATGAAAATGTGAACAAAAATAAAAGCAATTAAATGTGTTATCAAAATGATGGACAATGTTAAAACCTCTGACTGGTAGCGATGTTATTGGCAATTTTCAGGCACATTAATCTATTATTTGTTCCAGAGCAAATACTTTTGACTGAGGGCAAGTTTCATAACTTTATATTGTTTGAACTTTATCAGAGTGCTGCCTTTGTACTCTTGACTAAATTGCTTAGTAACTTTTGACTGGCTATTGTTGTTTATTAAATATCATTGTTCAGTAAATAATATTTTAGATAAATAAAAGTAGTATTTAATAGTCTTTGGTAATGAGCAATTGTGCTATTGATGGTGATTTTGGGTAGATGGTTACTCATGTTATCAATAGTTACAATAAGTCGTTGCATACCTATAATACTTGAGGGTCCTGGCTTCCTCCCTTCCATGTCCTTCATTCCCTCCACATATCGGAAAGCAACCTCATGCAGTAGCTCCTCACCTGTTTTTCCTGCAAGGAAATGTAAGTTCAAAATATTTACTGCATTTTAGAAAAATCAGTATCATAATTCTGTTAACTGAAATAACTGAAATTCAGTTAACAGTTTTCCAATCTAACCCCCACCCCACACCCCCCCCACCCCCCCCCACCCCCCCACTACCCCACTCCCCCCCCCCCCCCCCCCCCCCCACTCCCCCACTCCCCCACTCCCCCACTCCCCCACTAGACAGACTAACCTGTTGCTAGAGCCTCAGCTGTTGCCAAGTGAAGCACGGTGTCATCACTAACTGGCCAATCAGGAAGCTCCACAGAGATGTTTTTCAGCCCCCCTAGCTCTTGTAGTTCCTAGTATATTATAATAGATTAGGGTGATTTCACACAAACTCAGCTTGAAAAGGTAGCCTACAGTTTCCTGCCAACTTAATCACATCAATAAATAATTGTAATCAACCACTATTTCTGACGTCTGATTTGTGCAGTCTGTGTGTAACATTTCTAGACTGGACTATTGTAATGCTCTACTTCCAGGCCTTTCAACCAGTGCCTTTTAAGCCTCTGCAGATAATTCAGAATGTGGCAGCATGTCTGGTCTTCAATAAGCCAAAGAAAACCCATGTCATACACCTCCTGATCTCACTCCACTGGCTCCCAGTTGTAGCTAGAATCAAATTCCTCCTCATCTTAATCCGCTACTACAAATGAACTGTGGTGAACAGTACATTCCAAGACCCAAGTTTTATGGCAGGAACCCTCTCTGACAAAAGTTTGTGACAAAAGTTTGTGACACTTTGATTGGATCACAGTGGACTATCACAAACAAACTGTCCAGTGCCGTCATATAGAGATGCTAGGACAATAGGCAGACACCTCTTAAAAGACAAGACCACCACCTCTGGTACCAAGCCTTGGAAAGACATGACTTTTCATTGGTTCACATGCAGTTTCTGCCCTTCATCCATATAGAGTCATATTCCTAAGGTTTTTTCCTAAGGTTCTTTGGAGTGTTACAAGCTGTTTGTGTATATATAAGAACCGTAAAGTTGCAAAGCTTAAAGTCTCAAACCCAGAAAGATATTTATTATAAAAGTTGAGTTAACTTTGTTAACTGTTTGTTCAAACACGCCTCCACATCTAAATCATGGTGTGGGTAGATTTGCATAACACAGCCCAAATGTATATGCAAAGAAAGAAGGCATAACTTTTTATACTGGCTGTAGTATAGTTGCAGCCGCCGCCATGTTGTGGAGATGCTGTGTGTTTCACTGCGAAAGTACTTTGTTTAGCCTTCCAAATGAGGATACAACTATAAATCTATAGTTATAGATAAAACTATAAATCTAAGTTATATTTATAACACTGTACCGGATCAGTACAACGCAAATATTCGAGTGGGTGCTGCACATTTTGCAAAGGGCTGTTTCCTGAATCTAGGAGAGTAGCCTACAATGTCAGCTGCACACAAAGGCTTAAGGCTAAAAAAGTGGGGCAATTCCAACGGTGCAAGGACAGCCTGGCACTTCTGACTCACAGCCTGTAAGTACGTTTTCATATTTTAGGAATTTGCTACTGTCTATTCAAATGCAAGTTTTGTAGAGTAGAGTAGTGTAGCGTAGAGTAGTGCTTGTTTGTCGTTTCTACGATCACAAATGCAGACGTAATGTTATGTTTACATGACGCAGTGTGAAGCACGCAGTGCAACACACGCAATGCAATGAGTAAAAAGATGGTATGAGTCATTATAATCAGTAGTTATGTCCCCACTGGATGCAGCAAATGCCAGCAAAAGCAAATTTATAATGGGTTTTATCATTTTTGTCTTGTTTATATAGTTCTCCAAAGTCTGCCTTTGGAGACTTAATGATGTAACAAACTATACACTCTATTTCCTAGCACTTTAGATATGGTTGCTTACAGATTAACACTTACAGATTAAAGAAAACAATCTGACACCGTGACATAATGAGCACACTCGCGTCCTAAAGACAGAAGCCTGGAAAATAGAGTGCAGCTGGAAAAAAACAAAACTAGAGGTATTTCATATGCATTGAGGGAAAGTACTTACTCCAAAAACAAAAGCCCTAAAAAACTGGTAGATCTGATTACATTTTGTCTCTTTTAGAAGAAAACAAACACAATCCCATGTATTTATTCAGTACAGTGGCTAAATTAACAACATTGACAGTATCGCATCAGTGCGCATTAGATCAACTCCTATGTTAGACTCTATACCATCTAAGCTACTAAAAGAGGTGCTTCCAAAAGTCCTCTTCTGAATATTAATTTGTCATTGTCATTAGCATATGTCCCAAAAACCTTCCAACTGGCTGTTATTAAGCCTCTCATTTAAAAAAAAAATAAATAAAATTACAGACAGTTAATTACAGACAGATCCTGAATCTCACTTTTCTGTCAAAGATACTAGAAAAGGTAATATGTTCTTTCTTAAAGAAAAACGGTATCTGTGAAGATTTCCAGTCAGAATTTAGACCATATCATAGTACTGAGATTACCATTATGATCTGATTATGGTTATATCTCTTTATTAGTGCTACTGGATCTTAGCTCTGCATTCTACACTATCGACCACAACATTTTTTTGGATAGACTAAAAAATTATGTTGGCATTAGTGGAAGTGAATTGGCAAGGTTTAATCAGGGGTCCACAAACTTTTTTCTGCGAGGGCCACATAATTTTTCCTTTCTTTAATGGGGGGCCGGGTCAGTTTATAAAAGAAAATGACATGGGTTGGAGTAACTACTAGTATTATTGTGGATATTTTATTATAATTTTATCTGTATTTATTATACTTTTTTTTTTTTTTTACATTAAGTGCTATTCAAAATCAAAACATAAACTTACTTTTTAGTTAGTGTGAATTGTGGGCTTGCTTCTGGCTGGTGAGAAGTCCAATGTCAGGTTCCATTCCTGTCACAGTCTCAAAGACTGATGCAAATGTTCATCAGTGAGTCTTGATCTCATTGGAGTTTTCATCAGTTTTATACATGAAAAGGTTTGCTCACAGATATATGTGCTGCCAAAAAGTGTGGACATTGTCACGGGTGCGGCGCAAACGACAGACACAGTGGGCGTGACGTCAGGCCTCGGAGAGGCTTTTATTAAACAATAAAAGAAAGTGTCCAAAAAAGGGGGAAAAAGTGTCCAAAATAAACAGGGGGATCTGGTGTCCTCGACGTGACGGGGTTCCGTGAAGGAGGGGTAGTGTTCTGAAGGGAAGGGAAGGGAAGGGTGCAGGTAAGGGGCGGAGTCCGACGGCCGCACGCGCTCCCCGCTCAGGTCCGGGGTGCGAGGGGCGGCGGCTTCTCTAGCGGCATCGTCCTCCTCCACCTCTGCGGTACTTCTGGGGGATGAAACGGCCCAGCAACCTGGCCCGTCAGCCGCCACGGGTGCGATCCTCATCCGGACCCGCGGGGTCCGGCAGCTCGTCCTACGGCGGCGCTGGTTCCCTCTTCACCCCTTCCTGGACCCACGAGGACACCAGCGTGCATGCACGGGGAAGAGACCGGTCTCCTGAGGAGAGGCGCGCTCGGCATTTTAACAACGGCGGTGATGAGGCTTCATTAACATCAGGTGTGCCTCATCACACGCCGCCAGACCTGGATGTTTCAGCGCCCCTCCTCCTCCCCCCACACGCCCACTCCCGTCGGGAGCCTGGTGAAGGGCGGCGATTGCCGACGGGGTGAAGCTGATAGTTAGGGGGGAGGCAGTCGACTCGTCACATCCCCCCCCCCCAAGCAACATCCCCGTCATCAGGCCGCCGCCCACGCAGGAGTGCTACCTTCCTCAACCAGGCTCCAACGGTCGGAGTGGGCGGGGATTCCTCTCCGGGCGACTCCCTCTCGCAACGCCACCGGACCGGGGACAGAGAAACCGGAATTTAGTCGACAGCCTCAACCAACCGCAGGGTAAGTGATACTAAATTAAACCAAATCACTTACCCCTTAAGCGGCTGGGAGGCCGTCACCGTCGTTTCACCGTCCCTCCGGGTCCGAATCTTCCTTGACTTTTGCGAGCGAGAGGGGATGACGTCATCAGGTGTTTCCCACTGTGCTGTCTAAGCTCCGCCCATGCCTGCATTCTCCACCAATTGTCACGGGTGCGGAGCAAACGACAGACACAGTGGCCGTGAAATCAGGCCTCGGAGAGGCTTTTATTAAACAATAAAAGAAAGTGTCCAAAAAAGGGGGAAAAAGTGTCCAAAATAAACAGGGGGATCTGGTGTCCTCGACGTGACGGGGTTCCGTGAAGGAGGGGTAGTGTTCTGAAGGGAAGGGAAGGGAAGGGTCCAGGTAAGGGGCGGAGTCCGGCGGCCGCACGCGCTCCCCGCTCAGGCCCGGGGTGCGAGGGGCGGCGGCTTCTCTAGCGGCATCGTCCTCCTCCACCTCTGCGGTACTTCTGGGGGATGAAACGGCCCGGCAACCTGGCCCGTCAGCCGTCACGGGTGCGATCCTCATCCGGACCCGCGGGGTCCGGCAGCTCGTCCTACGGCGGCGCTGGTTCCCTCTTCACCCCTTCCTGGACCCACGAGGACACCAGCGTGCATGCACGGGGAAGAGACCGGTCTCCTGAGGAGAGGCGTGCTCGGCATTTTAACAGTGGCGGTGATGAGGCTTCATTAACATCAGGTGTGCCTCATCACACACTGCCAGACCTGGATGTTTCAGCGCCCCTCCTCCTCCCACACGCCCACTCCCGTCGGGAGCCTGGTGAAGGGCGGCGATTGCCGACGGGGTGAAGCTGATAGTTAGGGGGGAGGCAGTCGACTCGTCACAACATCTTCATTGCATGCCTTTTGATGTTTGGGTATGTCTCGTTAGGAAGGGCAGCATAGAAGTCAATGAGACCATTGGACTTAAATGTCCACATCCCTTATGTAACTCAGCCAACTCAAACTAATAAGAAGGCAGGGCTTCGTCAATGTCGGCAGCGAAGGGGTTCTGGAACAGGCGGATGTCTTTAGCGTGGACGTGTAGCTCACGGAATTGCACATCAAACTCCGCCTTCAGCATTTCCAGCGCTTCCACGGATCTTTCAACTGGGAACGGGGGCACTGGTTTCTCAG
Organism: Cirrhinus mrigala; assembly: GCA_036247105.1. Classification (NCBI taxonomy): domain Eukaryota; kingdom Metazoa; phylum Chordata; class Actinopteri; order Cypriniformes; family Cyprinidae; genus Cirrhinus; species Cirrhinus mrigala. Next base: position 31,553,214 of record CM070018.1, read on the forward strand.
CTGAGAGACTTTGGGTAACGGGCAGATGAGTGAAGACTTGCTTTTGCACTTGTCCCACAAACAGTGCTAGTTTCACCTCGAATGCTTTTATGTGAGAACACGTCACATATTAGTTTCCCCTTGCCTTGGAGCTGCAAGTTGAGGCCGTTCAACATTTCTGTCACATCTGTTAAAAAGACAAGGTCCCATTTCCATTCTGCGTTGATCAGCTCTGGGACAGTTTTGGCCTTTGTCAGAAGAAAGGCATTGATTTCGGGTAGCAACCCTCAAAATTCTGCCCCTGCTTAACCATCGGACTTCAGTATGGTAAAGCACATCTCCGTGAGAAGACTCTAGCTCGGTGAGAAAGGCTTGGAACTGCTGGTGTTTAAGTCAGTTTAAGTCTGCATTCTTAACAAACTCACCGTCACTGAATGGCCTACTGCTGGTTGCAATCAGTTTAGCTACCTAAAAGCTAGCTTGAACGGCTGACTGGTTCAACCATGTTTCGTGTACAAACGTATTCTGCTGAGCTGATAGCACACTTTTTAGCTTAGACACTTTGTCTGCTCTCATTTGGCCTTGCAGGCTTGCATACTTTTCTCTGTGGTGGGTTTCATAGTGTCGGTGCAGATTCTATTCTTTGAACACAGACACTGTTTCTTGACAGATGAGACAAACAGCCACTTCTTTGCACTGAACAAAAAAATAATCACTTGTCCACTTTTGGTTAAATACCCTGCATTCTGAATCAACCTTTCTCTTTCCCAACTGTTTGGCAATTTTGTCGTCTCTTTGAAATTTCTCGCTGACTCGCGCATCACCTGTTCGATCGTGATGACATTACGTTGAACGTACCATTCTGTTGCTAGGTGAATTCAACAAGTAATTAGGCTACGTTAATAACTAAGGGAAATTTTAGTTTGAAAGCCAACCTTTATTATCAAATATAGACATGATATAAATAAAACATATATTTAAAATTACATTTTCAAAATATGTCTCTAGCATTGTTCAGAATGCCGGTCCAAATGTGGGGGCGGGCCGCATTTGGCCCGTGGGCCGTAGTTTGGGGACCCCTTTTTTAAATTATACTTATCTGACCGTTATCAATTCGTAGCAGTGAATGATAAAGTATCATACTGATGACAAATGCAGTATGGGGTACAAAGGATGCCCGACGAAGCATACCAATTTGCAAAACTAATGGAAGGTTAGTTTTCCCTAATCATGGTTAACATAAAAAAAACTGGTTGACTGGTAATTTCTTACTGCTAAATTCTGAAAAAACAGAGGTGTTATTTATCAGACCAAAAACCTCTGCATGTTATAGCCTGGAACACTGTCTAACACTCGATGGCTTCTCTGTCAATTCTTCATCATCAGTTGTGCTTCAACCCAGGTGTGCTATTGCTATTTGATAGCAATGGCTTTCGAAGGATTGCTATGATTCTAAAATTTGTAAAACTGCATTTTTCCATCTAAAAAAATATATCTAATTATGACCTATGCTCTCAATGTCAAATGTAGAAATGTTAATTCATGCGTTCTTAACCTCAAGGTTAGATTATCATAACACTTTATTAGGTGGTTGCTCTTCACACTTAATAAACTCCAGCTGGTCCAAAATGCAGCAGCTAAAGTTCTTACTAGATCCAGAAAGTATGACCATATTAGCCCAGTTCTGTCAACACTGCATTGGCTCCCTATTAAACATTCCATACATTTTAAAATCTTACTAATTACTTATAAACCCCTGAATGGTTTAGCACCTCAGTATTTAAGCGAGCTTTTATCGCATTATAGTCCTTCATGTCTGCTGTGATGTCAAAACTCTGGCCATTTGATAATACTGTAATGAGTGCTCAGACGCAGTCGGATCCATTTGCAAGCTTTAATGAAGGCAGGGTCACACAGGCAAGGGTCAAACACACCAATAAACAGTTGTAGCAAAGGAGAGACAATAATCAGTACCAGAGTCCGGGCAGAGTATCGGGGTATCAAGCTGTAATCGTAATCCGTGTCCAGGCAGAAGGTCGAGGTATCAAGCAGTAATCAGAAATCCAAGGCAGTCAAAGGTAAAGGGGAAAAAACGCTCAGAGTTGCAGCCGGGGCTAGAACAAAACTTCGCGCCAAGTTGCCGCGAACCAGGTGCTTAAATAGCGGAGAAAACAAGGAACACCTGTGGTGGAAATCACCGAGGTGCGTGGGTGAAACGAGTCCGGGTGGGAACGTTAAAACTCCGGGGAAGGTTCCCACTGATGACGGTCGGAGAGAGCCACGGAGGTCTGACTTATGACAGAGCCCCCCCCCTGCGAGCGGCTCCTGAAGCAAGTGGCCTGCTGGCGCCGGGGTCTTCCTCGAGGTCTGGGAGCTGGTCTTTCCGGGTGATCCTGGTGGAAAGCAGTGATGAGTGCCGGATCCAGGATGTCCTGGGCATTAACCCATGATCTTTCCTCTGGACCATAGCCCTCCCAGTCGATTAGGTATTGAAGCATACGCCCCCGGCGCCGAGAGTCCAGGATTTCGTGAACCTGGTAGGCCTCTTCACCGTTGATGATCAGGGGGGGAACCTCAGGTGTCGTGACCTCGTCCTGGTCCCTCTCTCCTCCCGGAGCATCAGCGGGCTTGAGCAAGGAAACATGAAAGGTGGGTGAGATCTTGTACTGAACAGGTAAATCGAGACGGAATGAAACTGGTGTTATTTGTTTAGTGATTTAAAAAGGACCCACGTACCTCGGATTTAACTTCCTACAGGGTTGCCGCAGGCGGAGGTTCTTGGTGGATAACCAGACCCATTGTCCGGGCTCGTAGATTGGGTTCTGGCGCCGACGGCGGTCGGCCTGTTCTGTGAATCTTCGAACAGCCCGTTGCAAGTGCACATGTGCCTGATCCCAGGTTTCTTCGCTCCGACGAAGCCAATGATCCAGGGTTGGGAGGTTGGCAGGCTCCCCCGACCATGGGAACAGCGGAGGCTGAAACCCGAGCACACACTGGAAGGGTGTCATACCTGTGGCTGGCTTGCGGAGTGAGTTCTGGGCATACTCTGCCCAAAGAAGGTACTGACTCCAGTCCTGTTGATTTCGGTGACAGTATGAACGTAGAAACCTGGTGAGCTCTTGATTTAATCTTTCCGCCTGTCCATTCGCCTGGGGATGGTAACCGGAGGTTAAGCTGACGTTAATGTTCATCTTTTCGCAGAAGGCGTTCCACAGGTGAGAGGTAAATTGGGGGCCACGGTCTGAAACAATGTCCTCCGGGATCCCGTAGAAGCGGAATACTTGTTCCATGAGAATTTCTGCGGTGTCCCATGCGGTGGGTAGTTTGGTGAGTGGGATGAGGCGGCAGGCCTTTGAAAAACGGTCAACGATGGTGAGTATGGTGGTATAGTGGTTAGAGGCAGGTAGGTCTGTTATAAAGTCTATGGCGAGGTGTGACCATGGCCTTTGGGGCACAGGAAGTGGATGGAGAAGGCCGGCTGGTCTCTGGTGTGAGGTCTTGGTGATCTGGCAGGTGGGGCAGTGCTGCACGAAATGAATGACGTCGGTGGATACGGTGGGCCACCAGAAGCGGTTACTCACTAACTCGGCAGTTGCGGTGATACCAGGGTGTCCGGAACTGGGACTGTCGTGGACCAGATGGAGCACTCGGGAACGTAAGGACTCTGGTACATATTCCTTGTCTTGAGGACAGTCTGGAGGTGCTGGTTCCAATCTCTGGGCCTCAGTTATCTCGGCCATAATATCCCAAAGTACAGGAGCCACAATGAGTGGAGGAGGGATGATGTACTCTGGGCTGCTGTTCGAGATGGGAGGATCAAACTGGCGAGATAGGGCATCGGCCTTGCCGTTCTTTGAGCCTGGACGGTATGAGATTCTGAAATTTAAACGAGTGAAAAAGAGTGCCCATCTGGCTTGTCTTGAATTGAGCCTCTTTGCTGATTGGATGTACTCAAGATTTCTATGGTCGGTTAGAACTAGGAACCAAACTAGGGTTTGGAGCCCTCAAGCCAGTGTCGCCACTCCTCCAAGGCACACTTCATGGCAAGAAGCTCACGATCTCCCACATCGTAATTTCGTTCAGCGGGGTTCAGTTTGCGTGAGAAGTAAGCACAAGGGAATAATTTGGGTGGACTGCCATGACGTTGTGAAAGAATAGCCCCAATTCCGCTGTTGGATGCATCAACCTCTACGGTGAATTCGAGTTCTGGGTCGGGGTGCCGAAGAATAGGTGCAGTGGTAAAGCGGTTCTTCAAATCTTGGAAGGCTTGCTCACTCTGGGGAGTCCATCGTAGAATGTTCGGGCCCCTGCGTGTCATGGAGGTGAGTGGGGCCGCTACCTGACTGAAATTTCGGATAAACCGTCGATAGAAATTGGCAAATCCGAGGAAGCGTTGTAGGTCCTTGATGGTTTTGGGTCGTGGCCAGTTGAGTACGGAGGTTACCTTCTGATCATCCATAGTCACCCCCTCTGCACTGATGATGTACCCGAGGAATGAGATGCGTGTTTGATGAAACTCACATTTTTGGAGCTTTGCGTAGAGCTGGTGTTGAATGAGGCGCCTCAAGACTGCTCGAACGTGTTGAACATGTGACTGGAAATCCTCAGAGTAAACCAGAATGTCATCGATGTAGACTATGACATGGTGATTCAGCATATCCCGGAAGATGTCGTTGACGAGGGCTTGAAAGATGGAAGGACTATTGGCCAGGCCGAAGGGCATTACCTGGTACTCGTAGTGCCCGGTGGTAGTGGAAAAGGCGGTTTTCCATTCGTCCCCCTGCTTGATACGGATCAAGTTGTAAGCACTCCTTAAATCCAGTTTGGTGAAGAATCGGGCCTTGCGAAGCTGTTCCAGGGCAGAAGGTACGAGGGGTAGAGGATAGCGGTACTTAACCGTGATGTCGTTCAACCCCCGATAGTCTATGCATGGCCGCAGTCCGCCATCTTTCTTTTTAACAAAGAAGAACCCCGCTGAGGCTGGTGAGGTGGATGGTCGGATAAAGCCTTTGGCTAGTTCCTCCTGAATGTAGTTCTTCATGCTCTCAGTCTCGGGCTGCGACAGTGGGAAAATACGACCTTTCGGAGGCGTGGTTCCTGGGAGCAGAACAATAGCACAGTCCGTGGGCCGGTGCGGTGGGAGTTGAGTAGCCCCCTCCTTGCTAAATGCGATTTGCAGGTCGTGGTATTGTGCAGGTAGGTGATCGTGAAGTTCCTTCAGAGTTGTGAGTTCCGATGGTGGTCCAGGAAGGTCCGGGAGACCCCTGATGCAATGCTGGTGACAGTGGGGGGACCATTGGGTTATTTCTCTCTCAGCCCAAGAGATGGTAGGGTCATGGAGTTCAAGCCAGGGCAGACCGAGGATGATTGGGTGCTCTGGTGACTGAATGGTGAAGAACCGAATGGTCTCTTGGTGAAGTGGTCCGATGTGTAGTGTGACATCCTCAGTGACAGATGTTACTCTCCCTGATCCAAGGGGACGGCCATCTAGGGCTGCCACCGCCATCCGAGATCCACATGGAAGAAGAGGAATATCATAGAGTTTAGCATAATTCCCATCGATAAAATTCCCCGCTGCCCCAGAGTCTATGAATGCAGTGGTTCTAAGTTCACGGTTCTTGAAACTGATTTTAACCTGAATGGTTAGGGAATTATTCAAAGGATTTACACTCACCCGTGACAGGGTCTGTGGTGGTCGAACAGGACAATTGGCCCGGATGTGATTAGGCTGGCCGCAGTATAGACAGAGGTGGCTGCGGAGCCTCCGGTCGCGTTCTTCCTGGGTAAGGTGGGTGTAACCAATCTGCATGGGTTCAGGATCGGCAGTGCGAGAAGTAGCTGGTTGTGGTGTGTATGGCCGATGTCCGTGACGTGAGCGTATAAGGTTGTCGATTTGGATGGCAAGCTCCATGAATTGTTCCAATGACTTTCCTTCATCGCGACATGCGAGTTCTGCTTGGAGATCGTCACGCAGACCTCTGCGGTACATCACCTTTAGTGGCTCTGGTGGCCAGCCAGTCTGCGCTGCCAGGGTGCGGAACCTCAGAGTGTAGTCAGCGGCCGTGAAAGTGCCTTGTTTCAGGGTTAATATCTCCTCGCCGGGCTCCTTGCCGCCAGCAGAGTGGTCAAATACCTCGCGAAACTGCTGTAAAAACCTCTGATAGCTGGGGAAGGCCATCTGCCTGCCCTCCCAGAGTGCCGTGGCCCACTCCAGTGCCCGTCCTGTGAGCAATGAGCAGATCAGTGAGACCTTACTGTCATCAGTCATGAAACTTTGAGGTTGCTGGCTGATATAAATTGTGCACTGGAGAAGAAAGCCCTTACACTTCCCTGGGGCTCCATCGAATTTATCAGGAAGTGACAAGCGTGCCTGATTACTCGTGGTGGGTGTAGGTGGAGGCGGGGCTACCGCGGCCGCAGATGGTTGACTCAGGGCAGAGACAGATGCAGTCAGAGCCTGAAGTGACTGGACGATCTCCTCAGTGCGTCGATTCAGGTTCTCTAGCTGTTGATGGTGGGAGGCCAGCACTGATCCTTGATGGGACATCTCAGTTGCCAACTGATAGACAGCCGCTGGATCCTGAGGTGGCGAAGTTTTCTGTAATGAGTGCTCAAACGCAGTCGGATCCATTTGCAAGCTTCAATGAAGGCAGGGTCACACAGGCAAGGGTCAAACACACCAATAAACAGTTGTAGCAAAGGAGAGACAATAATCAGTACCAGAGTCCGGGCAGAGTATCGGGGTATCAAGCTGTAATCGTAATCCGTGTCCAGGCAGAAGGTCGAGGTATCAAGCAGTAATCAGAAATCCAAGGCAGTCAAAGGTAAAGGGGAAAAAAACGCTCAGAGTTGCAGCCGGGGCTAGAACAAAACTTCGCGCCAAGTTGCCGCGAACCAGGTGCTTAAATAGCGGAGAAAACAAGGAACACCTGTGGTGGAAATCACCGAGGTGCGTGGGTGAAACGAGTCCGGGTGGGAACGTTAAAACTCCGGGGAAGGTTCCCGCTGATGACGGTCGGAGAGAGCCACGGAGGTCTGACTTATGACAAATACCTAGAATATTAAAATCAACTGCGGGTGGCAGATTCTTTTCCTATTTAGTGCCCAAACTCTGCGCCCAAACAATCTACTTAATATTGTTTGGGAGTCAGACACACTCTGTCAGTTTAAATCTAGTTTAAAGACCCATCTTTTTAACCTGGTTTACACATAACACACTGCTTGACACAATCTGCATTGTAAAAGGCGCTATATAAATAATGGTGACTTGACTTCACTTGAAGCCGATTAGACTCAATTAAGCCATCCTATGTACCACTTCCAAGCCATTTTTACTTGCCTCCATTCTACCTAATATTTCAATAAATTATTTTAATTATTTTAAAATTTCATTACCGAGTTCTTCTGCTACAGAACACCAGTCCTCAACATTAGCAGCATGAGCTCCCCGGAGTGGCAGAGGAGGCTGGCCTAGGGTCTCTGTTTATACTGTAGTGCAGGAGGACATGTGATCACAGCATCACCCATCCATCCTCCTTGACCCGTGGTGAGTTTCCTTCATGACTACTCCATTGAATTTAAGCCACTTACTACTGTGGGGAACCGTACTGTGTCTGATGTGTTGCAGCTCTCATCTACTCTGGGTCATCCAGAAACTTGATTTCCAGGGACCTCTGCCGTCAGCTTAAGCTCCAGAAGAGAAGAAATGAAGCCCATTACCAAGTCCAATCAGTAACTGGAATACCGCACCTGGCCTATCAGTTTACAAGTTGGAGTTTGCCCCAGCTATCTCAACATCAGCCTGAAATTTCATGGACATTTGGCAAAATCCTGAAGTGGGACAATCGCCGTTTCCGTAGCTGTTTCCCACATCTTCCTCTACTAGTTCTGCGTAACTTCCAGTTTCAACCTTACACTCCACCTCTATTGAAAGCCCTGTTGAGAAACAATCTTTCCACATTCCAACCAGCTACGCCACCCTTAATGATGTTTTCTGCCACAGGAGAGCAACCCAGCTTCCTCCTCACTGACCATGGCCTGTGCAACTGACCTCATACCGGGTGAGCCAGTGCTCCATGGCAAGATATACCCACTCTCAATCCCTGCTCCCCAGCACGCAAGCACGTGCTGGGGACTGGGTTTTATCAGTCCCCAGTTTTATCTGGGTTTTATCAGTGGATATGAAAAACCAATATGTAACTTCTTGACTCAGATAATAGGCTAAAAAGTACCACCAGAACACCTGATCATTATTCAAGTTTCAGTAAATAATAGTATTGTTTTGCTTTCCTTTACTAAAAATAAAACCAAAAATCAGTTGAAAATGAAAAATAATACTAAATAAATAAATAAAATATTATAATAACACTGCTCTGAAGTAGGGATGGGCGATATGGGCTTAGAAATGTATCTCGACAATTTCTGGTATTTATTGCGATAACGATATCAATGGCGATAATTCAGGGAATCCTGTTTCTTTAGAGAAAAGTATTATCTTTCCTATTTTTACCCAAAATAGGGTGTTGTGAGCATTACTGAGTACAAAACTAATGTAATGACTGTTTAATTCACTGGAATGTGAATTAAATTGTTTGTATTTTCTGTACTAAAAACTTCTAACACCAAGACAAATTTCTTGTGTGTATAACGCGCTTGGTAATAAAGCTCTTTCTGATTTGGAAGCTGGAGGGCGCCCTTGTGCAGAAACTCCACATACAGGTGCATCTCAAAAAATTAGAATATCATGAAAAAGTTTTTGTTTGTAACTTATTTCAAAAACAAACTTTCATGTATTCTAGGTTCATTACATGTAAAGTAAAACATTTCTAAAGTTTTTTTTTTTTGTTGTTTGTTTTAATTTGGATGATTAGAGCTTACAGCTCATAAAAGTCAAAAATCCGGTATCTCAAAATATTAGAATATTTCCTAAGATCGATCAAAAAATGGATTTGCAAAACAGAAAATTCCAAGTTCTTTGAAGTATGTTCATTTATGCACTCAATACTTGGTCGGCAGCACATATTACAGCAAATTCCTTGCTCCTAGCACAAATTACAGCATCAGTAAAGTGTGACATGTAAGTGATCAGCCTTGTCTGTATATGGTTGGATCGACTGTTCCTCATCTTTCTCTTGAAACTATCCCATAGATTCTCAATAGGGTTCAGGTCAGGCATGCTGGCTGGCCAATAAAGCACAGTAATATCATGGTCAGCAAACCACTTGGAAGTGGTTTTTGCACTGTGGGAAGGAGCCTGCTCGAAAAGGAAATCAGCATCTCCATAAAGCTCTTCAGCAGATGGAAGCATAAAGTGCTCCAGAATCTCCTGGTAGACAGCTGCATTGACTTTGCACTTGATAAAACACAGTAGACCAACACCAGCAGACGTCACAGCACCCTAAATCATCACTGACTTCAGAAACTTCACACTGGACTTCAAGCAGCTTGGATTCTGTGTCTTTCCAGTATTCTTCCAGACTCTGGGATCATGATTTCAACATGAAATGCAAAATTTACTTTTATCTGAAAAGAGGACTTTGGACCACTGAGCAACAGTAAAGGTTAAATGCGCTGACTTCATTCCACTCCTTGTGAAGCTCTCCCAAGTGTTTGAATCGGTTTTGCTTGACAGTTTTCTCAAGCTTGCGGTCATCCCTGTTACTTGTGCACCTTTTCCTACCCAATTTCTTCCTTCCAGTCAAAATTGCATTTAACATGCTTTGATACAGCACTCTGTAAACAGCCACCCCATTCAGTAATGATCTTCTGTGACTTACTCTTTTTGTGGAGTGTGTCAATGATTGTCTTCTTGACCATTGCCATGTCAGCAGTATTCCCCATTATTGTTTCAAAGAACAAGAGATATCCGGAATTTATACTGTAGGGATGGACATTTAATGAAACTCAAATGTAAAAATGTTTAATATTTTGAGATGCTAGATTTTTTACTTTTATGAGCTGTAAGCTCTAATCAAAATTAAAACAAAACAGCTTTAAAAATGTTTTACTTTACATGTAATGAATCTAGAATATATGAAAGTTTCAGTTTTTGAAATAAGTTACAAACAAAAAATGAACTTTTTCACAATATTCTAATTTTTTGAGATCCACCTGTAAGCTTTATAGCAGAAGTGATAGCACTGACGACGCTTCAGGAATCTCTGTTCCAGTTATCGCTGTAGCTGAACTTGGAATAAAATGCAAATAGAGAAATATTAACTAAGGAAACTTGACGACAATAAGCATTGCTACAATATATAAACTATATATTGTAGCAATGTTTATTGTCTGTGTTCAAACAATCTTGGGTATTTTTGTAAGGATAAAGTATATGTATAATGCAATACTAATCGACATAGCCTTTATAATACTATAAAATAGTATGATTGCTGCCTCATTCTGTGATATGAAACTGATCACGAAAGGTTATTTCAAACACTCAACAATGTTATGAAGTTAATTTGGAGAAAAAGCATGCCAATACCAACAGGTCTGTAAACAGGCTCATACACATGCAAAACTGTATTGCACACATGCTGCTACTCAGTGTACTACAGTAGAAACTACTGTACTATTCAAGGATCAGAGCGATTCTTGTTGCACCGTACAGGCCTTACCAAACCAGTTCCAGATTGTCGAAGGAGCTCCTCATTTAGTGATAAACTCCTCATCAGTTTCACATCCGCTTTCAGCCATGTTCCTCAGCACTGACGCACTCAGAAATATGTCAGCAACTACACTTTATCGTTATCCCGGGAAGACTAATTCTTACCGCAGGGAATTTTTTTTAACCGGTATATCGCAAACGATAAGATATCACCCATCCCTACTCTGAAGTGCAGTATTTTGAGGCTTGGGTACCACAATACTAGTGTAATATGTTATAACAGTGCAACACTACATGACACTTGAAAGACAGACAGACAGACTAACAGACAAGTGTAAATGATTTCCAGTGGTAGTAAGTGATTAGATTCTGCACGTTCAGGCCTAGCTGTTAAGTTAAAATATTCCTTCAAGAAATGTGCATTTTTTTAACAATAACCATATTCCTCTATAATACAACCATATGTCTAACAAGAAACTGCATATTAAAAAATAAATAAATAAATAAATAAACTTAATAAAAACGATATTTAAAAAATAATGCAAAGATTTTTTAACAGTAAGAACTGGTGTATTGTTGTATGTCTGACCTGGTGGATGGCAGGGCCGGATTGGTTGTATTCCCACAGCTGATTCCTGAAACCCAGAGCATCTCCTACACCACTGAGCAGCATGCCTGCTGTGTAATGATCCACGGTACTGCAAGAACATTCATTCATGTTATTGTTAATATTGACACATTCTAAATATTACATATCACTTATGGTACAATGGCGTCTTGTGCGCAGTCGCATATGCAGAGCTTTCAAAGCATACTCATCCACAGATTAGCGCGGATTGCCGAGTTCGACACATGCACTGTAAAATTGTTTGGACTCTTGTGTCTCCGGCAAGCTTTGGGACATACTATCACGTCACACAACTGCGTCTTTACCCTGTCACAGTAAACTTGCCTGTCAATCATTTTGTCACAGTTAACATCCTCCACATTTAATTTAATTTAACTTCCTACTGTATTAGAGAGAAAAGTAGCATGTTGATCTGCCAGTTGCGGGTCTTTCATGCCGAAAACTCTGCTCATTTTTTCTGCATAATGATGCATTTAAAAGTTAAGGACCAAACGGATGTTTATAAAAGTTCACATTGCTGTTGCAGATTAAATATAACACAGATAACATTATTATTATTTATTTATTTTTTTTACCATGTTAAATTTTGATTATTGGTAACTCAAACCTCTTTTTCTAAACATCTCTACCTACGTTTGTGTAACGGGACTCTTCAGAAGCATGATAGATCCAAATGCGAGCTTTATTAAACAGATCGTAGTCAAGACAGGCAGGGTCAGACACCAGCAAACAGTAACATCCAGGGAAAGACAAAAGCGTGATCCAATAAACAGGCAGAACGTCAAAATACCAGAGAGCAGTCCAAAGTAGCAAAATAAACAAGGCAAAAACTATGGCAATGAAACAAGGCAAAACTATGACTATGAAACAAAACAATGACCATGAAACAAGGCAGTGAAAACAGGGAAAACGCTTGGTAGAGTCTGCACAGGCAAAACAATACTTCGCAAGCGCCTGTTTGGTATGGGCCTCCTTAAATGGCCACCAAACAGGAAGTAACCAGAGAAGTAGCAGAGGGAGCAGTAACAGTCAGTCCATAGGTAAAGGCTCCCTCTGCTGGCGTGGTGTTACAGAATCTCCCCTTCTAGGAGTGACTCCTGGCGCTCAAAACAACAACAGTCCAGGAGGGTGGGGAAACAGAGGCAAAACAGGGGGTGGGACGGAGGGCCAGGTCCATGCAGAGGAGGTGGGCCTGGATTGTGGAGCAGTGACAGACAGTGAAGCACTGGAGGACCAGGGCCATGAAGCAGTAGCAGACAGTGAAACACTGGAGCAGAAGTCCACCATGTTGGATTTTGAGGAGCCTGGAAGCATGGTGGAGCAGGTAGAGCAGGAAGCCATGGCGGGGCAAGCAGAGCAGGGAGCCATGGCGGGGCAGACAGAGCAGGCAGCCATGGCGGGGCAGGCAGAACAGGGAGCCATGGCAGGGCAGGCAAAGCAGGCAGAGCAGGGAGCCATGACGGGGTAGACAGAGCAGACAGGAGCAAAGACACCCACAGTGGAACCAATAATATCCATAGCAAAACAGAGTTCATGGATGATTTCCTTGGCTGTGACATGACGGGCAGAGAGTTCATGATAGGCCTCCTTGGCTGTGACATGACAGGCAGAGAGTTCATGATAGGTCTCCTCGGCCGTGACATGATGGACAGAGAGTTCATAGGAGGTTCCCGCCTCCTGAGGAGGTTCTGCAGTCGGAGCCGCTACCTCCGAGGGCATTGGCGCAGATTCGGTGACAAGCGAGGCCTCTGGCACAGACACGTGGACAGACGAGACCTCTTGAGCAGACTCGTGGACATACGAGGCAGTGAGTTCATGAATGGACGCCCCCTCCTTGGGAGGTTCCACAGCATACGCTGACACCTCTGGAGGCACTGGCACAAACTCGTGGACAGGAGAGGTCTCTAGCACCGACTTGTAATGAGACGAGGCCTCTGGAGCACAGTGTGTAGCCCACACGCTTAAAATGGCGATCGCCATGACAGGCAGCACAGAAGATAGTGGGATGCCTGCGGGGCTTGAGGGTGTGGAGGCTGTGAGGTTAGACAGCGTGGGTTCTGTGGCTTGGGAGCGTGGCTGTGTCTTGACTCGACTCGTGAAGAACAGCTGTGACTTGACTTGGCTCATGAAGGTCAGCTGTGACTTGACTTGGCTCAGGAAGATCAGCTGTGGCTTGACTTGGCTCAGGAACAACAGCAGTAACTTGACTTGGCTCATGAAGATCTGCTGTAACTTGGCTTGGCTCGTGGAGATCAGCTGTGGTTTGGCTTAACATAGACAACCCAGCTGTAACTTGACTTGGCTCAGGAACAACAGAAGTAACTTGATTTGGCTCATAAAGATCTGCTGTAACTTGGCTTGGCTCATGGAGATCAGCTGTGGTTTGGCTTAACATAGACAACCCAGCTGTAACTTGACTTGGCTCAGGAACAACAGCTGTAACGTGACTTGATTCAGGAACAACAGCTGTAACGTAGCTTGACTCGTGAACAACAGCTGTAATGTGGCTTGATTCATGGAGAACAGCTGCAACTTGGCTTGACTCATGGAGAACAGCTGCAACTTGACTTGATTCAGAAGTAACAGCTGTAACTTGACGTGGCTCAGGAAACACAGCTGTCACTTGACTTGGCACTGAAAGTGCAGCCCTGACTTGACATGACACCGGAGGATCACCCATCACTTGATTTGCTTTGGGTGTGACATGGCGAGATGAGATTTGAATGAGATGATTTTGGACTGATGAGGCTCAGACATGGCAGCCATCTTGGCCGGGGACTCGGATGGGGCGCCCATCTTGTGAACAGACTTGGGGATGGTGGCCATCTTGTGAACAGGCTTGGGGTTGGCGGCCATCTTGTGAACAGGCTTGGGGATGGCAGCCATCATGTGAACAGGCTCTGGGATGGTGGCCATCTTGTGGACAGGCTCGGGGATGGCGGCCATCTTGTCGACTGGCTCTGGGATGGCGGCCATCTTGTGGCATGTAAGCTCTTTGGTGTGTCAGATGCTGGAGGATGGCAGGGTTCATCATCAGCGACCCCCACAGTAAATGCAGAGCCACTCAGAAGCAACGCAAAGGCAATGTAACGTACCAGAGACCAGTGGCGGTGATGACCTGGCATCTTACTTGAAATGTCTTTACATAAACCAAATAAAAAATGTCCTTGAGAAAACTTTCCTTGAAGTCCACCAAATGACAAGTTCGCAAAAATCCATAACGTATTGCTCAATAGGCCGATTACCTTGACGGAGATGAACGAGGCGTGACGTTGGGTTGATGGTGATCTGTGTTCCAAAAGCCACTGGATCTCTGGGAGGCGAAGTATTCTGTAACGGGACTCTTCAGAAGCGTGATAGATCCAAATGCGAGCTTTATTAAACAGATCATAGTCAAGACAGGCAGGGTCAGACACCAGCAAACAGTAACATCCATGGCAACATCCATGACAAAAGCGTGATCCAATAAACAGGCAGAAGGTCAAAACCCAGAGAGCAGCCCAAAGTAGCAAAATAAACAAGGCAAAAACTATGGCAATGAAACAAGGCAAAACTATGACTAATGAAACAAAACAATGACCATGAAACAAGGCAGTGAAAACAGGGAAAACGCTTGGTAGAGTCCGCACAGGCAAAACAATACTTCACAAGTGCCTGTTTGGAAGTAACCAGCGAAGTAGCAGAGGGAGCGGTAACAGTCAGTCCATAGGTAAGGGCTCCCTCTGCTGGTGTGGTGTTACAGTTTGTAGTTTTTTTAACGCATCTGGACCGAATCCTTTGCAAAAGCGCAATGGATTGTGGGCAATATTTGCCATTAGAGTGTGCATGGATCCACACTTTAAAAATCGACCTGAAATAGTAGACCATCCGGGGACTTTTGGCATATTCTTTTCAGCACACTATACTTTGGGACACACCTACTGTAATCTCACATACTAGGATGGATAGTATAAACATTGGGATGCAGGGTATGTTTTGCTGCGCAAAACACAGCACATTTCTCGAAGGCAGACTGCAGTTTTTATAATTCATTTCTAACAAAGTGTAGAGACAATGTAAATAATAGATTCAGTGTGCAGTTCAGAGAGCTTCATTAAATAAAATGCAAGTTTGTGAGATCGCAATGAACTAAGACAAGTGACAGTTTTCAATGATTATTTTTGCAAAAGTAAAACTGGAATTTATACAACAGTTTTATACATTTTTGATTTTATACAAAAGTTAATATTAAGTGACTTACATTTTAGGAACACTTGTCTGATGTGCTATATTTTTCATTAACAAAAATAGTTCCAAACAAAGCCACAGCTGAGCCGCTACGCATCTATAGACTTTCACAGAGCTGTTCTATTTATGAATGACTCTACTTTTTTTAATCGACTGAATGAATTATTCCATCACAAAGACAAAAACTGGCGGTTTCAGTTTCATTTTTAAAATGTCTTTTAAATCATTTAAATCGCTTAATATTTCTATACTCAAAACATTATGTTTAAAACATTGATCTCATAACATTGTCAATATGAAATGCTTTAATGCCACCTCTGAATCTTGTCAAAAAATCTGTAAATATTCCTTAATGCCACATATGTGCTCGTCTGTGCTGTGCAATTCACTGTGCTGTGTGGTGAATTTTTGTTGCTAATTTCATTTGACTGGTAACTTATTCTTCCTGATTGTATTGCATTATTTTAATTTATAATTTAATTACAATTTTTTTTTATATACAGTATATACACACATTTTTTGTGTCACAAAAGATGACACATTTAATAAAGTTAATGTCGTAAATGTCGTCCTTCCTGATCTTGCAAGGGTCTATGCAAGGAGGCTTACTGGGGGAAAGGCATACCTGAGAAGGCCCCGGGGTCAGCTGTGTGCCTGCCGAGGGGACACAGCTCCACGGTCAGGGAGTAAAACAGCTGGCAGTGGGAGGACTCTGGGGAAGCAAACAGGTCTACCTGAGCTTCGCCGAATCGACTCCAGATGAGCTGGACCACCTGGGGGTGTAGTCGCCATTCTCCGGGGAGAGTGAGCTGTCATGAGAGTGCATCAGCTGCACAATTCAGCTCCCCTGGAATGTGAACAGCGTGCAGCGATCTGAGCCACGTCTGACTCCAGAGGAGGAGATGGAGGGCGAGTTGCGACATGCAATGGGAGCGCAGGCCACCCTGATGGTTGATGTACACTTCCACCGCAACGTTGTCTGTTCGGACTAGCACGTGCTTGTTGCGTAACGTCAGTAGGAACCGAGCAAGAAGCACTGCGATCAACTCGAGGCAACTGATGTGCCACTGCAGTCGAGGTCCTGTCCAGGAGCCCGAGGCTGCTTGCCCGTTGCATACAGCACCCTAGCCCGTCTTGGAGGCATCTGTGTTCAGAACCACGTACTTTGACACCTGGCCCAGGGGCACTCCTGCCCGTAGGAACGCAGGGTCCCACCATGGACTGAAGAGGCGGTGACACTCCGGGGTAACGCCGACCCGGAACGTGCCACGGTGCCATGCACATCTCGGCATCCGGACGTATAGCCAGTGCTGAAGCAGTCTCATATGGCGCAACCCGAGCAGCGTAACTGCGGCTGCGGCTGCCATATGCCCCAGGAGCCTCTGAAAAAACTTGAGAGGGACCACTGTCTTGTGTTAGATAGGGGCACCCTCCACAAGTTTGGTAAAGATGCGGGGAGACAGGGCCAGCCCAAAGGGGAGGACTTTGTACTGAAATGCCCGACCCTCAAAAGAAAACCGAAAAGAAGGTCTGTGTTGAGGCAAAATCTAGACATAAAAGTACACGTCCTTCAGTTCAATGGCTGCAAACCAATTCTGGTGGTGAATGCAGGAGAGAATGCGCTTCACCGTCAGCATCTTGAACGGTAGCCTGTGTAGAGACCGGTTCAAGGTATGAAGGTCAAGGATAGGTCGTAACCCACCGCTCTTCTTGGGTACAATAAAATAAGGACTGTAAAACTGGCTGGAGGGACCAGCTCGATTGCATTCTTCACCAGGAGAACCACAATCTCCGCAAACCCCAAATACGTCAGTTATGACGTAACGTTGTAGAGTACGACTGAAGGGGGACATAAACGTCATAATACACAACACAAGTATGTTTACTGTATAATTGATGTTATTTGATAGCTGTAGTGCTGTCTGTGAACTTTGGGCTTCTGCATGTGGTTTGAGGTTTGAGGCAAGTAGTAAAATTTTTAACAATACTACTTCAGTACTGTGAATGTAAAATATTACAAAAAAAAAGAAAAACATTTTTCCAACAAAAACAGTTGGAAAGCTGACTCCCAACGCATGATCAGTCTTCCCCCGCACAGCCGCACTTCCACATACATCAGTCACCTGATTGTGATAGTTGTTCACTTCACTAATAAATTATCAGAATGTCAAAAAGACAGAAGCCCTCTGGTGCCCAGAGAAGAAAAAAAAAAAGAAAAGAAGTTGAGGAAAACCGGGACAAAGACATAGGTAATATTAGGTAATGAATGAAGAATGATGATTATATAATGAATTTCTTGAATTGAATTGAATTTCTTGAATTGTTATTGTATGCATACAACTTTCATTGTACCCACAATGCAGAGCAAATGGTGACCCATTGTAGCATGGAAGCGGGTGTTGGACACTGAGAACCATCTCAGACAAAGAGGTGTTAGAACATGATTGACATACAGACCACAACTGCTATGAAAGGGGCAACATCATTTACATTAAGGGTAGTAACCTTTAATTGTATAAAAGGTTTGAGCTAAGAGTGTTCTGGGTTCATTCCGACTCCGTTGAACCCAAGGTACAACATGTACTTTGCCACTGCTATGCTGCAATAAACATCTTCATCAAGATCTTCGAAGTCCTCTTCACTTTTTCTTACACTGGCGAGCCACCCAACGAGGATTTTCCAAAAGAAAAAAAGCAAGGAAAGGTAAGAAAAGCAGTTTCTTTCTTTTTGCTGGTTTTTGTCAGGGAAACACCCTTGTTTAAAAAAAATCTAGAAAAGAAAATTTTAAGGACAGAAGAGAATTTAATTTAGTCAGTATTAGCAGGAGAAGTTCTTAAACCTATTCTGTACAAATTCTGTTTAAGATTCTAACGAAACTGAATCAGCCCGATGCAGTGTGGTTGCAGAGTTGTATTGGAATTGTTGTTTCTAAAGTAACTGAAGCAAAGTGCTTAAGTCAAAGTTTCTAAACTGAAACTTGTTGTTGGTCTGTTATAATTCTGTTAAGACTCTAAAGTAATTGAAACAGCCCGACGCAGTGTGGTAGCAGAGTTGTATTAGAGCTATTGTTTCTAAAGTAACTGAAACAGATGTGTAAGTTTCTAACGTAATTGAAACGGAGTGAGTTGTGATAATTCTGATGAATTTCTAAAGTAACTGAAATGACCCGACGCAGTGTGGTCACAGAATTATTTCATAACTGTTGTGTGTTGTAGTGTAGTGAGTCCGACGCACTGTGACTCTGTGAAGTTTAAAGCCCAAAAAGCAGATTTGCCCGATGTACCGTGGCTAAATAAAGTTTTAAAAATATAACATAAAACCCGAAGTTGTGTGGTTTTGTCCGACGTACTGTGACAGTGTTATATTTTTAACAGTTTGGTATTGTAAAGTGTAAGGCCCGAAGGAGTGTGGCCTTGTCCACAGAAGTAAAAATTTTGTTAGAAGCCGACATAGTGTGGCTGTTTTATTCATTTGCATCCAAAGCAAAGGAGCTGTGAATAATTAGACTAACAGGTATCTTAATGTAATTAGATAATGTTCAGTCAGTGAAGGAATAAAGCCTATTGAATTGCTGAAGACAATTTAATAAGATTTTGAAAATGGAAGAAATGATTGTTAAATATATCGCTAAACACGGCACTAAAGGAATGTTTGATGGAATAGAGAAGATTGTTGATAAACCATATGAATGGGCTATCTCTAAATTTGAAAACTATCCAAAAATGCCTAGGAACAAAAAACGAAACATTGCCAATGCACTTCAAGCTGTTCTTGCATCGTACAAAGTAACCAAGAGGAGAGTAGATGAGCTAGAGGCTGAAAATGAACGACTCGGAATAATATCTACTAAAAATGACCATGCAAGTGAAACAATATGGAAAGAAGAAAAGATTAGGATGCAGAGTGAGACCACACGTCTTAGAACTAATAATAACATGCTTAAATCCTCTGTAGAAGCATTGTCCAATGATTTGGAGGAAGCAAAGGTTGCTTGTCAGTTTACGATAAAGAATGGTTCAACTAAGGAACACAGCAGTAAGACACCATTAGGGGTCACACTGTGTAACCCAATTCCAGAAATGTTAGATTTGCAGGAAGATGAGAGTTGGGAAAGAGATTCTGAATCATTCAGTTCTCAATATTCTGACTGCACAGCTAGATTCCCAATAGCACCAGTGCGAACAAGACAGAATGGAAATGGAAATGGAAATGAGAGGGTTCTTGATCAAAGAACTGAAAATGGCCAAGCTGTTAGACAGCTGTCTTTTATGGACTTTCAAAGTCTTGTTACAGCAGTGGGTACTTTTGACCCTGATAATATGGATCCTGTAGAGTTCTTGTCAAAACTGGATAATATAGTGGAGGCTTATAGTGTGTCAGACGAAGATGCTTGTAGACTTATCACGTTCTCCATTCCTCGTTCATTAACTAGTGCTCTCTCACAGGAAGTTCGCGACAAAAGAGCAGACAAAGGGGCAAGGAGAGAAGCTCTACTTAGGCTTGTTGGGACTGATTTGGTTAACTTGAGAAAGATAACTGAGGTGACAATGGAACCTGGAGAACATCCTCTAACATTTGCATCCAGGTTGTGGGAAATGTTTAGCTGTTACAGTGGTTTGCCAAATGCAACTAAACAAAACCTCATGTTTAGGTCTGCATTAATTGCACAGAGCAGTTAACACATGCGAGAAGCCATTGCTCTTCATGTAGATGTAAATGCACCATACGACCATATCATTTCCAAAATGACACAGTATTTCAATGCAAATAATCAAAGGAAAGCTGCAGAATCTAGACAACCAGTTGCTGCCTTTAGCAAGAGAGAATGTTTTAGATTATCTGGTCGTTTCCATCAGAGACCAAGGAGATTTGACAGAGTAAATTCAGAAGGTGTTACTCTTTGTTATGCATGTGGAAAAGCTGGTCACATTGCTAGACATTGTCAAGACCGTGAGAGACCTCATCAAAGGTTTGTCTATCATGCATGTGGAAAATATGGTCACATAGCAAGGCATTGTTTGGAGACAGGTCAGGAAGTTGTTTGTTTTCTTTGTGGAAGGATTGGACACATTGCAAGACAGTGTCACTTTTCACACAAAAGAAAGATGGGCTATCGTGATTTGCTTAAGAAGATTTAGAAACCCAGTTGGCATTGTTGAAAGGAAATAAGGAAGAGCCCATTCACACCTTGCCAGACACAGCACTGCATGAACATGACTGTTGTCCAGTCACAAGCAGATGCTGATGTGAATTGGAGATTTTATTTTTTTTATGATAGTTCCCATATTTTAGAAAATATGTTTACTATCAAAAGGGGGGTGATTCTTCATAATGTATAAGAAATGTGTTAATGATAATCTGAAATGATTTAATTGCATTTTGAAATTACATTTCTGTAACACTGATGTTTTGAATGTGAAAAGATTCTTGTGGAGGAAAGGGGGGCAACCTCTTCTTTTTTGATCTTGTTTCAGGTATAAGCATTGAGATGTTTGTTGGAAAGGTGTAACCTCTTGGAGAAAAATGATCTGGTCATCCGAAGGACAAGAAGGCCAGCAGAACCAGTGGAGCCAGGGGACTTCCACAAGAAAAAGGTCTTCGTAAAGAACAGAGTGATCACCATGACCAAGAAAATCAAGAGATTCCCAGCAGAACCAGTGGAGCCAGAAGACTTCTGCAAAAAAAAGGACTTCATAAAAAACAGGGTGATCATCGTGACCAAGAAAATCAAGCGATTTCCAGACCTGCAAGATCCAGGCCTAAAAGATCTAGAAATCCTGAGATTCACAATGGCATGGATGGACTTGAGAAAACTGCACAGACTGCAACAACACCAGTGACTGCTTCTTTCCGAGAACTTGCTATCCAATGTGAAAAGAATGGACAACAGATAAGGGAAACACAAAGAGATCAAGATTTTTAGAGACTATGGACAGCAGTCTTAGCACCAAGTTAGAAAACAAGTGGGCAAAGGACATACCCACACAAAGAAACACACAAAGACAAAAGACTCAAAACTGCACATGACACTAGAAAGACAAGTATATGCAGAAAAATATATTATTGTCTACTGAATGCACACATGTGAATAAAGGATGTCCACACTGAGAGAACGGACACAAAGCACATGATACTAGAAAGACAAATATATGAATACTCGAATGCAGAAAAAATATTATTGTCTAATGAATGCACACGTGGACAAAGGATGTTCACATTAATAAAAGGGACAGAACATGTGTGAAAGAAAACACACGCATACACACTTACACACACAAACACACACACACTTTATGGTATTGACTGATGTTTTTGCTCCTTAGGCTTTTGCCTATGTTTGTACTGTCATAATGTTTAGTATGTTGACGTAATTCCTTTTGCTGTTATGGTTCTCATGTGCTCCTCTCCCAAACACAAGAAAATGTTTGTATGTCTTTTTGCGAAATTTTAGAAAAAGTCTATGATAATCTTGCCTAATTGGATGGAGCAATAACCAGTGTGCATGAGGTGTCGACCCAAAGACAGGTAAGATTCTCCGATGGCCATAAGGGAATAACCTAACCCAGGGCTTCACCGCCACTGGGCACCTACCCAGGAAGGGAGGTGTAATCTGTATAAGGGAGTGGATGTGATGTTTCTTCAAGAGCATCAATGAGGGGACTGTAAGAAATTATAGTCTGCCTTGACCCAGATTCCACTCCACAATATATGTTTAATCAGGCTCTTTTTCTTACGATCTGTTGAGGCAAGCAAGCTTTCCTTAATGTCCTTAAAAAACTTTGTTGTGCTTTCTTTACCAGTGCCATGACATTTGTGGACCAAGTGATGTCCTCTGAAATGAAAGTGCCCAAAAACTTGAAACCGGACACTCGCTCCACTCTGTCCCCATTAATAAACACTGGAGCATAATCCAGCTGCCGTGTTCTCCCAAAATTAATGATTAACTCCTTGGTCTTCTCTGTATTAAGAGTCAGATTGTTCCTAGAGCACCAGCCTACCAAGTTCTCAACCTCCCCTCTATAGGCAGATTTGTTGTTGTTAGTAATCAAACCAATCACTGTTGTGTCATCCGCAAATTTAACAATAATGTTGTCAGAGGATGCAGGTGCATAGTCGTGTGTAAAGATTGAATAGAGGATGGGATTCAATACACATCCTTACTGCATGCCAGTGCTCAATGTAACAGTTGAAGACAATTGTGTGTCCAGTCTCACCACCTGAGGGCGTTCCTAGAAGAAGTCCAGGATATATAAATAAACTACATGAAGTAAAAGTTTGTGAACAAACTTCATGTTGGCCTAGTCTAAAAGTTTAAAATAGGGTAATAACAATGGAGTTCCAGAGATCCGAGACTTTTTAACATAATCGTGTCATTTTATGTGTCACAAGATAACACGTTATAATAACATTTTTTACGCTAGTAGTAGTGTGTAGTATTTGAAGATTTATATTATTTGTCTAATGGAATTGGCCAATTCAGTAATATTTGTATATAACTGGGCATAAAATGACATAACATTTTATGTCAAATTCACTTTAAAGATGTACATTTCTCAGTTTAATTCGAGATGATAACGCTAGAAAGGGCAAAACATAGCTGCCATGTACTGGAAGTCAAATTTATTTTGAAGATTAAACAGAAACGTTACTATATGCTAGAGAAGTGTTCAAATAAATACAGTTTCGTGCTGAAATACCAGATGTAATTACTCTAGCTGTTTGTGTTTAATTTATAATGTGACTTAGGCAGCACCTATATTTTATAGTTTCACTGGAAACAATTTAAAATAAGGTTAATTTTCAATAACTAACATTAACAAAAATAATAAATACTGTTACAAATGTATTGTTTACTGTTAGTTCAAGTTAATACATTCACTAATGTTAACAAATGTTCCTATCTGTCGTTCACTCCAACGTTGTGTCGAGTGTACAAAACTAGGGGTCGAGAGCAGTGGTCTCTCTCTTTTCTAACACAGCTAAGTGTTGTGAGAGTTCCCCTGGGTGCTTCGACGGTGATTAACAAGAGAAGATTATCCTCTGAAAGAGCAAATTTTCTCTAAAAGAGCTACACGGTACGGATTGTGTTTACATCATGCCTTTCCGTCCGTGTCCTTCTTGTTGCGGTTTCTACCTTTCCCCTAATGATCGGCACAATCGCTGTGTTCACTGTTTGGGTCATGAACACACTGACGCAGCATTCGCTGAGGGTGGATGTCAGGCTTGCGAGGACATGCCCTTCAGCACACTCCACTCGAGAGCCGCATTCTTTGTTAACCCTCTGGGGTCTGAGGGTGTTTTGGGGCCCTGAAGAAATTTTGACATGCCCTGACTTTTGTGCTTTTTTCAGTATCTTAAAAACATATCAATGGCTAAAGTCTGATTACACTGTAATCATCACAAATTGGGCTACAATAATATGTAAGCAACATGAATGTTTGTGTTTTTGAGAAAACAACGTTTATGCGTGGTTAGTGAAAAACATTTTTTTTTTTTAAGTCACTGAAATAAGGCTATGAAACACATAGAACATTTGTTCACAAGACTTTTGAGAACTGGATGTGGTAGGCTAGAGTTTTTTTTCTACAAAATGATGTGAAAATCCTCTCATTCACTCGTTCAGAGAAAACAATATATTGATGTAAATTTTCTAAGACATGTTTTGTGATCGAAAGGGAATACGCGAAGGAGTGGCAATGGCCCATGAATATTTAGCAATTCACACCTGAGAGACAAAGTGCCCTCCCTAATGGCCCATCAATGAGACTGACTGCCAGATAAGAAACAATGAGAGATTCAAAGAATGGAGTTTTTGATTATTTGTATTTTATTTACAACACAGTATAATCAAAATATACATGATGAAGGTCAAATATACATTGAGCACCCTGATCTAACCACAGAGATGTGAACAGACTTTGTGTAGTTTTTGAAAACTGTGAAAAGAGTAAATCATACCTGATTTTTAAGTGCTTGCAAAACTCATCATCAGTAGTCAAGGAGCTTGTTTTACACCAAGTTAAAAGACAGCAGGATTCCTCTGTTGTGCAGATATCAGATCACTAAAATACAAACAACATAAGCAAAACATCTGTGAGCATGTTAATATCAGAAGCATCTGTAAAAAATCTGTATATATATATAGTGTATGAATTTGAAGTCATAGACTCGCGAATTTGTACTAACCTAAAAAGGACATTTTATATCTGAGAAACTACTGTTGAAACTATTGTTTATCACGTTAAACATCTATTCGAGAGCAGAGTATTGATAAACATGGTCTAAACGTACACTCAGTGTAAACACTCATATTATCCTACTGTTATACGATAAAAAAATAATTAATATGATCTTTAAGTCATAAACATAAGCATGCTTTGTATGTATTATACAATACAAAAACATTTTATATCTGGGAAATTGTATTATTATTGTTAAGCGTAAGTATAAACAATATTACCTTTATATCGCATCGTTTTCTATTGCATGGAACGTTAAAAAACATCCTGGCGTCGTGAGACATTTTGATGCAATGAAATGAAACGTACTTCATAATGTTTCACTTGCTGCAGTCATGAATTATAGTTTGAAAAAAGTCTTAACTAGTAAAATGTGTACAAGTTCTGTCACAGTAACACAGTAACAACTAACGGAAGCAGGCTAATAAAAGAAAGACTTACTTGTGTAAATATCTCCTCTGATGGATCGCGCCGTGTGTCACATCGTATTCTTCCTCTGAATTCTTATTCCTCACAGTGCATCTTCTTCCAGAAAGAACAAGTAGCCCAGATGAACTTGGTAGAAAAGTCTCGGTCCTTTGTTTGCGTTGATGTGCAGGTATACGTTTGGCACGCTCTCACGTGG
Organism: Cirrhinus mrigala; assembly: GCA_036247105.1. NCBI lineage: Eukaryota > Metazoa > Chordata > Actinopteri > Cypriniformes > Cyprinidae > Cirrhinus > Cirrhinus mrigala. Next base: position 31,578,518 of record CM070018.1, read on the forward strand.
CGATTATCATATGAAAAGTGAAAGTAGCTCCTGGGCGTGATCTAATTAAAAATAATGAAGCAGACAGGAGAGACTAGACATCGTGTTGGTTTCATACGGATTACTTCCGAAAATATTTGTTTTCGGTAAGAGGGGCTTCATCTAAAAGTGAAAATAAGCTTTCTATAGATATCTCTCTTGTGTGTGTGTCACATATTCGCTGAGTTTCAATTCATTTTAATGACGCATTTCAAAATTATACGTGTGGAGACTGAAACTGCTGAATGCGCACCCTGTTTTTTTTCTTTGTTTTGCAAAAGCATAATGTTTTGTTGATACTGTGAGTGTACACAAATAAAAGTACATTCGTTACAGATTTAAATGATCTATTACTCTTGTGTACGACCAAAAATGACAGAGCATTTTAGGTTCTATTTGCTCCTGTCCAAGAAAAGATTGGCATTGCGGCTGCCACCATCGACCCCAGGTGGTTAAGAAGCCGCGGCTCACTTCAACTGCTATCCGCTCCGGTCCTTCTGCTTCCGGGTATGAGGCCGCAGCGATTTGTGGGTTGAAGAAGAGTATCTTTGGTGATACCGTGAAAGAATTTGCCCACCAGTTCTCCATGGAAAAGAAGCAAACGTAGGCCATCAAACACATCCTGCCTCGGCGTATGGCGAGCGCCATCCTAGCTCCGCTGAGGCAGCGGCCTCCACCTGCTCCACGCAGAGGGAGGCCCCCTGCAAGAACAGCTCAGGCCCCGCAGCAAGCCGATCCTGCAGCCAGACCCGCCCAATGGTCCAGTTCTCACAGAAAGGTGGCCAGCCTGTCCACAAGCCACAAGGAACCCTCGTCAGGCTTCAAAGCATTCCTGAGACGGGCAGCCCAGAAGAGAGGGACCGACTGACCTGCCTGGATCCACACTCGACGAGGGTACGAGCGTTGGATTCGGCTTCATTCCGGCTGTCTGCCACCCAGCAGACGGCCACCACATGGTTACTAAAAGAGCAATTTCCTTTTTCTCTGGGCGTTATCTGCAGCATTTCTGACCGTCCATGCGACAGCTGGACGCTGTTTTCTCCAACCAGAACGTGCTGACACAGCCCTTGTGTTCCCTCATGTTCTGAAACAGCGAGTTCATTCAGATGATCTCCCTCGCCAGGGAGATCCTGTGATTGGTTCCCACCAAACAAATTTGCCGGGCAAAACAGACAGTGGTCCTTGGGGCTTTTTGCCAGCCACAGTTCCCCCACTCCAGGTAAGTCGGGTGTAACTCCTTTGAGACCCCTAGCAGAGAGTTTTCTAGATTGGCTGAACCTCAGACCAATCCTAGATCCGAGAGTTTTGAATCCGGCCCTTCACAAGCTCCCATTCAAAATGTTAACCCTCAAACACATCCTCACATGTTTCAGGGTTCAAGATTGGTTTGTGGCAATAGACCTGAAGGACGCATACTTTCATTTCTCAATCCTTCCAAGACACAGGCCGTTCCTGCGGTTTGCCTTCGGAGGTCGGGCTTATCTGTACAAGGTTCTTCCCTTTGGCCTCTCCCTGTCACTCCTCGTCTTTGCAAAGGTTGTGGAGGCTGCCCTTGCCCCTCTCAGGGAAGTGGGCATTCGCATTCTCAACTCTCAACTGGCCAATTCTAGCTCACTCGTGAGATTTGGTTTGCACCCACAGGGATGTGGTTCTCAACCACCTGGCTCGTCTGGGACTTTGGATCAACTGGGAAAAGAGCAAACTCTCCACTACGCAGAGTAACTCTTTTCTCAGTGTGGAACTGGACTAGGTCAATATGACTGCACGTCTTTCCCAAAATCGTGCACAGTCAGTGCTGAGGTGTGTGAGAGGACTCAGAACAGCGGTCCCCCTGAAATACTTTCAGAGGCTCCTGGGGCACATGGCATCCTCAGCCTCGGTCACACCGCTGGGCCTGATGCACATGAGACCACTACAGCACTGGTTTCATATCCGAGTCCAGAGATGGGCATGGCGCCAAGGCACATACCGTGTGAACATCACACCATTGTGTCACAAAACCTTCAGCCCTTGGGAAGATATTTCCTTCTGCGGTCAGGGGTGCCCTTGGAACAAGTGTCCAGACGCATTGTTGTCACAACAGATGCTTCCAAGACAGGATGGGGCGCCGTGTGCAACGGGCAGACCCTGTGCAAAGTCAGGGAGGACAGAGAACAGGTTCTTCTGGTAGCCCCGTTTTGGCCCAACAGAACCTGGTTCTCGGACCTTGTGCTCCTATCGTCAGCTCCTCCCTGGCGCATTCCTCTGAGGAAGGACCTCCTCTCTCAGGGGAAGGGCACAATTAGGTACCCGCAACCCAGATCTCTGAAACCTCCACCTATGGTCCCTGGACGTGACCAAGAGGACTTCAGAGACCTTCCAAGGTACCCACCACTCTCTTCAGAGATCAGGTGGTAACCTTGCAAGCTATTCCTTCTCAGGAAGGTGACCCCAACCTAAACCTGTTATGCCCAGTCCGTGCCCTGCACATTTATCAGAAACTTACTCAGCCTTTCAGATGTTCCGAACAGCTCTTTGTCTGTTTTGGAGGACAGCAGAAGGGGAAGCCTGTCTCCAAGCAAAGGATCTCCCACTGGCTTGTGGATGCGATCCGTATGTCCTACCAGGGCAGAGGCTTACTCTGCCTGCTGGGAGTGAGAGCCTGCTCAACCAGGGGTGTCGCTGCCTCTGCAGAGCTGCAGGTTGGGCTACACCTAACACATTGCACAGCACAGTGCTCTAACAACACATTTTTGGCACAAACACTAAATTAAAAACTTTTCGTAACTGGAATAATACTACGAAAAAGGAGACTCTTTGCCTCCCACTGCCAGCAGTTTACATTCCGGAGACGGGAAAACACAGCTGCCTACTTTCAACAGACGAGAAAGAAAATGCCTCTTCAGCCTCTTCTGGAATCTACTTGCTGCACAAACTGCCACAGACTTCTACAAAGGATTGTGGTTCTCGAAACAAAGTTACTTGCTGGACTTCCAAAACAGGCAGAACACTCAGCAGACCGTCGTCATGGACCCCCTCAGCATACAGCCGGTGAGTCCCGTGAACCCAGTGAATCTCAACAGTTTATAAGTGTAGAGGAACAAGCCGAAACTGATCGACACACTAATCAATGGCACAAACAGGGAGCGAGACCCAAAGGCACTCGAGACATCAGATTGTCACAAGTATCTCGTATTGCTGCGGTAGCATCCTCTACCCCTGATATGGCTATGACAAGGCTTGCAAAAACTGGTATTTTACCACCTCCTATACAGCTTGAGAACAGATTTGAAGCACTAATGAATGTGGGTGAAGAATCCCCAAATGTGATTGAACATGGAGCGAATGAGCCAGCAGCTAACATCGCTACTAACAGGCGCTCAAGGTCGAGCAGACAGCGGCATTCAGCTCAGAGCGCAGCCGAGCCCAGGACTCTGATAGTGGGTGACTCCATTATCAGAAATATCAGTAGCAGGACTACAACTACATGCTGCTTTCCTCAAGCAACTGTCTCTGATGTGAACAGGGAACTTCGGAACATCCTAATGAAGCACAAGACTGCAAATCAAATCATCATCCATGTGGGGAAGAATGATATTCGGAAAGAGCAGTCAGAACTCCTAAAGAAGGACTTCAGTGAACTCATCGAAACACTCCGAAGACTTGAAGCTCAGCCGTTCATCAGCAGACCACTCCCAGCAAGAGGAACTAACATGTTTTCACGGTTGCTCGGGCTAAATACATGGCTACAAAGAACCTGCAGTCAAAAAGGAGTCAACTTCATTGACAACTTCAATCTTTTCTGGGGCCATAGACAACTGTTTAAAATGGATGGCCTCCACCCTAACAAACTTGGTGCAAGAGTGCTAAAGGACAACATCTATTTTTCACTCCGTCATCCTTCAGTGGAGTGTGCCAGTCCACCCAACATGAATGGCACTCACACACCTGGACAAAGTATGAGTGACCACAGGACTTCACATCAGCTTCAGAGTCGTTATTTGGTCAACGTATCCCACAAGGACACTGACAACGCCACACAGCCACAACAAGCACTGCTCATGGACACCATCCCGGCTGAGCCCTGCCCACTGAGCTCATCACAGACAGACTGTGACATACTACAACAGCTCCAAGACTCAGCGCCGAAGGACGACTTTCTGGTAAACAGCCAGGAAAGCCAGGACAACATATTTCAGCCACCGGAAACACCAGAGCCACAGCCCCGCTCACCAGACACATTATCCCTCTCTCCAGCATCTCCACTTCTAAGCTTCTCACAGAAAATGGAGGAACTGGTATATGCTGGAACCAGACTCTCCCACTCTTTTGCTGCAAGCCCCCAGATATCAACTAAAAAATGGCAGGCACCACAACCACCAAAGCCTGTGGACCCAGCTCACCCTCCTCCTTCTTCGAGAGCTCTCAGGCCGCTGCCACAACGCCAAGGCCCAAACCCTCCTCCATCTGCTCTAGGTGAACCAAAAACAACTGATAACAGCTCTCAGTGATATGTGTCGGGTCCCCGCTACGATAGCAGCAACATTCAGAAATGTTCACATAACAAGCGGGAACCCAGTGTGCCTGTAGCTTTCTCAATCTCTGTTTTATCACGTGATAGAAAGTCTAAGGCCTTCTCAAGCCGTACGGCTGACCCATCTAATCTGCGGCCTATTAGGTATCAAAATAGAACGGCTCTAGAGACAAAAAGTAATGGCATCAAGTTAGCATTTTTAAACATTCGCTCACTAAAAAATAAATCATTTCTGATCAATGACTTAATAACCACATACAACCTGGATTTTATGTTTCTAATTGAAACATGGCTTGAAGACAGCTGCAGTGCAACAGTCCTCAATGAAACAACCCCTCCTAACTTTACTTTCATGAGTGTCTGCAGAGCTGTTAGGAGAGGTGGAGGTGTAGCTGCTCTATTTAAAGATGTCTATCAATGTAAGCAAGTGTCATTTGTTCAGTACTTGTCTTTTGAATATCTAGGGATTGTGCTGAAAGGTGCTCCACGAATTCTATTTATCATTATTTACAAACCTCCAAAATACTCTCCAGCCTTTGTTGAAGAGTTCACAGAACTGTTATCAATGATTTCCTCAGAGTTTGACTGTTTTGCTATTGCAGGGGATTTTAATTTTCACATAGAAAATGCAGAAATCAAAACTACAAAAGAAATTATAACCGTTTTAAACACTTTTGACCTGATTCAGCATGTGCATGGACCCACACACAATCATGGACACACTCTTGATTTACTCATTAGTCTAAACATTTCATCCATTGTCATTAAGGACGTAGCACTATCTGATCACTTCTGTATTTTCTTTGATATATTGATATCTGCTACCACTGAATCTAGATCCGTCTCTGTCAGAAAGAGATGTATTAATGAAAACACTAGTGTGCTGTTTATGAAGGCTATATCTTCAATGCCAAGCATTTCTGCAGACTCTGTGGATCTTCTCCTGGAGTCCTTTAACTCAAAAGTTAAGTATGTTATTGATGACATTGCACCAGTGAAAGTCAGTAAGACGACTGGCAGACAAAAATCATCTTGGAGAAAATCAACAGCAGTACAGAGTATGAAAAGACAATGCAGAAAAGCTGAGTGGATGTGGCGGAAGACGAAACTTGAAATTCACTATAGCATCTATATAGACAGCCTTCATGCTTTCAATGTGGAACTAGCCACAGCAAGACAGAAGTTCTTCTCAAACCTTATAAACAGTAACATAAACAACACTCGCACTCTTTTTGCTACTGTTGAGAGACTAACAAACCCCCCAAGTCAGATTCCCAGTGAAATGCTCTCTGACAGCAAATGCAATGACTTTGCTTCCATCTTTTCAGAGAAGATCATTAATATCAGAAAGGTGATTAGCACATCCTCAAGTTATGCAGAGGTCAGACAGATACAACCGCAATTTCAAAAAGAAGTCAATTTGTCTTTTTTTAAAGCAATTGATAGCAAAACTTTGAAAAAAAATAGTACAGCACCTTAAATCCTCAACCTGCAACCTTGACACACTTCCCACATCTTTTTTCAAAAGTGTGTTTAACTGTTTAGAAGCAGATCTCCTAGAAGTGGTGAACACCTCACTTCTTTCTGGGACTTTTCCAAACTCCCTGAAAACTGCAGTTGTTAAGCCCCTTCTGAAAAAGAGCAATCTTGATAACACCATATTGAGTAACTATAGACCAATATCTAATCTTCCTTTTATAGGCAAGATTATTGAAAAGGTATTTTTAATCAGTTGAACAACTACTTAAACTCAAATGGATACCTGAACAATTTTTAATCTGGTTTCCGACCGCATCACAGTACAGAGACAGCGCTCGTTAAGATAATAAATTATATTCGCCTAAATTCTGATTCTGGCAAAATATCAGTGCTGGTATTACTAGGTCTTAGTGCTGCGTTTGACACTGTCGATCATAACATTCTTCTAGAGAGACTGGAAAACTGGGTAGGGCTTTCTGGGATGGCTCTCAATTGGTTCAGGTCATACTTAGAAGGGAGAGGTTATTATGTGAGTATAGGAGAGCATCAGTCTTAGTGGACATCCATGACTTGTGGAGTCCCTCAAGGCTCAATTCTTGCGCCGCTCTTGTTTAGCCTGTATATGCTCCCACTAAGTCAAATAATGAGAAAGAACCAAATTGCCTATCACAGCTATGCTGATGATACCCAGATTTACCTATCCTTATCACCAAATGACTACAGCCCCATTAATTCCCTCTGCCAATGCATTGATGAAATTAACAGTTGGATGTGCCAGAACTTCCTTCAGTTAAACAAGAAGAAAACTGAGGTCATTGCATTCGGAAACAAAGAGGAATTTCTTAAGGTGAATGCATACCTTGATGCTAGGGGTCATACAACCAAAAATCAAGTCAGGAATCTTGGTGTGATTCTGGAGTCAGACCTTAGTTTCAGTAGTCATGTCAAAGCAGTAACTAAATCAGCATACTATCATCTCAAAAACATTGCAAGAATTAGATGTTTTGTTTCCAGTCAAGACTTGGAGAAACTTGTTCATGCCTTTATCACAAGCAGGGTGGATTATTGGAATGGTCTCCTCACTGGCCTTCCCAAGAAGACCATTAGACAGCTGCAGCTCATCCAGAACGCTGCTGCCAGGATTCTGACCAGAACCAGAAAATCTGAGCATATCACACCAGTCCTCAGGTCCCTACACTGGCTTCCAGTTATATTTAGAATTGATTTTAAAGTACTTTTACTCATTTATAAATCACTCAATGGCCTAGCGGAGGCGAGCGGATCCAATTGCAAGCTTTTATTGAGAGGACGAGACAGAGACATAGTCGAACAGGCAGGATCAGAACAGTAGCGAACAGGTATGACACAGGCAAGACGTAGAGAGAGTCCGTGAAGCAGGCGTGGGTCAATCAGCGGCGAACATAATCCATAAAGGGGCAAAGCGAGGGGAATAATCCGTAAACACGAGTGAGAGTCCAGTAGGCAGGCGGCGAGACAGCTGAGAACGAGAAGACCAGGCGAGAGAACTAAAAACGGGAAACTAGGAAACAATAGCCACAAGGATAAATCACAACAACAATACTCCGTGGCTTGCAAGGGGAAAGACCAGGGCTTTTATAGCGCCGCTGATTGATCACAGGTGCTGACCCAATCAGCACGCTGAATGACGGGGAATGTAGCCCGGGGTGTGGTGCAACAGTCTGAGTGTAGTGACAGGGTGAGAGCGACATCTGGTGGTGAGCGGACCGCAGGTCACCAACCAGATTCATGACATAGCCCCCCCCCCAAAGAGCAGCTTCCAGACGCTCCAACAGAACAACAGTCCAGGGGAGGGGTGGGGCGGGAACGAGACAGGGTGAGGGCTGGAGGACCAGGTCCATCCGGAAGACCCGGTAACTGAGGCAGGACCAGCAGGGCAGGAACCCTCCAGGGCGGAGCCGGAGGCAGAGCAGGAAGCGCGGGAGTCCTCCAGGGCGGAGCAGGAGGCGCGGAGGCCCTCCAGGGCGGAGCAGGAGGCGCAGAGGCCCTCTAGGGCGGAGCAGGAGGCGCGGAGGCCCTCCAGGGCGGAGCCGGAGGCAGAGCAGGAAGCGCAGGAGCCCTCCAGGGCGGAGCCGGAGGCAGAGCAGGAGCCCTCCAGGGCGGAGCCGGAGGCAAAGCAGGAGCCCACCAGGGCGGGGCCGGAGGCAGAGCAGGAGGCGCAAGAGCCCTCCCGGGCGGAGCAGGAACCCGCATCATGGACTGGGACCTGGGGAAAACAGGGACAGAGGAGGCAGACAGAATAAGGAGAGAAGCAGAGAGTCCAAAGGATAACGCCGCCCCCATAAGAGGTTCTACAGCTAACGCTGACACCTCTGGAGGCATTGGCGCAGCTTCTCTGATGGGGAAGGCCTCTGGAGCTGACTCGTGGTCACACGGGACCTCTGGAGCAGACTTGAGACCAGACGGGACCTCTGGAGCAGACTTGACACCAGACGGGACCTCTGGAGCAGACTTGACACCAGACGGGACCTCTGGGGCAGACTTGACACCAGACGGGACCTCTGGGGCAGACTTATGAACAGACGGGACCTCAGGAGCAGACGTATGAACAGACGTGACCTCAGGAGCACAGTGTGCAGCCCACACACACCAAATGGCAACCGCCATTAAAGGAAGAGCAGTGGCGAGTGGCAGGACCTCTTTAAAGGTGGATCTAGAAGGTGTTGATGCCACTGGGATGTTTGCTGCCCTCACTGACACTAGTGGTGGGTCTAGCACGCTGGCCATCATGATAGGCCGTGACCTTGGGATGTCAGACGAGACATGGCGAGGCTCTGGGCGGTCAGACGAGACATGGCGAGGCTCTGGACAGATAGACGAGACGTGACTTGGCTCTGGACAAATAGACGAGACATGGCGAGACTCTGGGCCATCAGGCGGGACGTGACTTGACTCTGGGCCATCAGGCGGGACGTGACTCGACTCTGGACCATCAGGTGGGACGTGACTCGATTCTGGGCCATCAGGCGGGACGTGACTCAACTCAGAAACAACAGCAATAACTTGACTTGGCTCATGAAGACCAACTGTGGCTTGACTTGGGTCGCTATGGTCCACTGTGACTTCCCTTGACTTGTGAAAATCTGTTATGGCTTGACTTGGCTTGCGAAGATCAACTGTGACTTGACTAAGCTCATGAAGATCAACAGTGACTTGACTTGGCTTGTGAAGATCAGCAATGACTTGACTTAACTCACAGGGGTTGGCAATGGCTTGATCTGGCTTGTGAAGAACCGTTCTGACTCTACTTGACACAAGAACCTCAGTCTTGACTGTACTTTGCTCAGGAACAGCAGCTTTGACATTGCTTGAATCAGGAACAGCAACTTTGACCTTGCTTGACCCGGGAGCGGCAGCTTTGACCTTGCTTGACTCGGGAACCACGGCTGTGACTTTGCTTGACTCAGGAACCATGACTGTGACTTTGCTTGACTCAGGAACCACGGCTGTGACTTTGCTTGTCTCAGGAACCACTTCAGGAAGGGCGGCCATGATGGGTGCAGACTCAGGAGCAGTAGACATGACGTGAACAGGCTGTGGCGTGGCGGCCATCTTGTACAGTGGCTCTGGCGTGGCAGCCATCTTGTGCAGTGGCTCTGGCGTGGCGGCCATCTTGACAGCTCTTGGCTCAGGAAAGACAGCTGTAACTTGACTTGAGACAGGAGCGACAGCTGTAATTTGACTTGACACAGGAAAAGCAACTCTGACTTGACTTGACGCTGGAACAGCAGCTGTAGCTTGACTGGACTCGGAAACTTGACCTGACTCAGGAAACACAGCTGCAACTTGACTGGACTCGGAAACTTGACCTGACTCAGGAAACACAGCTGCAACTTGACTAGACTTGGAAACTTGACTTGACTCAGGAAACGCAGCTGTGACTTGACTTGATTCTGGAAACGCTGCTTTAGCTTTATTTGGCTCTGTGGTAGCAGCTGTGACGTGATGGAGTATTCTGTAACGTTGAATGAGAGGCGAGAGGCGAGCGGATCCAATTGCGAGCTTTTATTGAGAGGACGAGACAGAGACATAGTCGAACAGGCAGGATCAGAACAGTAGCGAACAGGTATGACACAGGCAAGACGTAGAGAGAGTCCGTGAAGCAGGCGTGGGTCAATCAGCGGCGAACATAATCCATAAAGGGGCGAAGCGAGGGGAATAATCCGTAAACACGAGTGAGAGTCCGGTGGGCAGGCGGCGAGAAAGAAGAGAACGAGAAGACCAGGCGAGAGAACTAAAAACGGGAAACTAGGAAACAATAGCCACAAGGATAAATCACAACAACAATACTCCGTGGCTTGCAAGGGGAAAGACTGGGGCTTTTATAGCGCCGCTGATTGGTCACAGGTGCTGACCCAATCAGCACGCTGAATGACGGGGAATGTAGTCCGGGGTGTGGTGCAACAGTCTGAGTGTAGTGACAGGGTGAGAGCGACATCTGGTGGTGAGCGGACCGCAGGTCACCAACCAGATTCGTGACGAATATAAACCTAACATACCACTCAGATCATTAGGATCGAATCAGTTAGAAATACCAAGGGTTCACACAAACAAGGGGAATCCGCTTTTAGCTATTATGCTGCCCGCAGTTGGAACCAGCTTCCAGAAGAGATCAAATGTGCTAAAACATTAGCTACATTTAAATCTAGACTCAAAACTCATCTGTTTAGCTGTGCATTTACTGAATGAGCACTGTGCTTCGTCCGAACTGATTGCATTATGTATAATCATTTTCTGTTTTTAACCGTCTTAAATTTATTTTAAATCAATTTTTAAATCATTTTTAAATTATTAAATCAATCAGTTTTTTACTTTTTACATTTTTTGTTTTATTGTTGTGATCAATGTTTTTATGATTGTTCTATTTCCTTTTTTGTAATTATTGTTTTCATTATTGCTTTTATGATTATTCTACTTTGAATTACCTTTGTGTATGAAATGTGCTATATAAATAAACTTGCCTTGCCTTGCCTAGAGTCTTGAACGTACGCTCTTCGGCTCAGGACACTGGTTTGGTGTAGAGCTTGCTATTGCGCTTCCCCTCATGGTGATTACACTTCTACAAGTTCAGTAAGTTTCCTTATGTGAACCCTGAACAACCTGTCCATCACTTAGAGTCCATAAGACAAGAGTCCAATGCAAGGTAAGTGGCCTTTGCAAACTCTTGGTTGGATTAGTGTCCCATATGTAGTGGCTCCTCATGTGGCCCCATGTGTGTAATTTCCACCTATATTCCCTGTGATCCGGGTTTTTCTTGAGACAATCCTGTCTCTAGGTTCTGAGATTTTGGTAGTCTCCCCTGGTGTGGAGCCCACCTCAGATCCTTTCACTAATATATTTTCACTGGTTCTATGCACAGGTTGTAAAACCTGCCCCGAGCACTCGTGATGCAGTCTGAGTTGTGGCGTGTTATACAGGGACCCCTAGGGTCGTACACTTGACACAACGTTGGAGTGAACGACAGATAGGCAACGTCTCGGTTACATATGGTAATCCTCGTTCCCTGATGGAGGGAATGGAGACGTTGTGTCCTTCATGCCACAACTCCAGACTGCCTCTGAGTTGGTTGAGACGCTTCTCGACTCCTCAGAATATAATGAGTGAGCAGATCCCGCGCTGCCCTATTTATATCCGGATGTCCGGGCCGAGGCCAGCTATGCAAAATCTGCACACCCAATTTCATTGGCCTTTTCTTAAACTTCTCAGAGGTGTTTGGTCTCCCAAGAGCGACCCCTTGACACAACGTCTCCATTCCCTCCATCTTGGAACGAGGATTACCATACGTAACCAAGACGATACCTTATTGTAAGTGTTATCGTTTCACTATCATCAGCTTTTTTTTTTGTTTGTTTGTTTTTTTTCTCTCTTTTTTACTATATATATACTGAACAAAAATAAAGCCAAAATGGAAAAGCCATGTGTGACAAAGTTAGGACACCCAATTGAATTCCATGATTTTCCGTATCAGGACATCATTAAAAAAAACTGGTCCATGGCTGCTCTTAAAATTTTGAAAATAAAACCTCAGATGAACAACAACACATGACAAATTGCACTGTGTCATTATTTACTGAACAAAAATAAAGCCACAATGGAAAATCCATGTGTGACAAAGGTAGGACACCCTTACTGTTAACATTGGAATTAAGAGGGTAAATAACAGTCAAGCACTGCTAATCAAATACCTTTGATTAACTGATCATCACCAAGTCTGAGCGCCTCTATAAAAGCATAAGCTTTGGCAGATTGCTGGTCTGGAGCATTCAGGTGTGTGTCAACACAATGCCAAGGAGGTAAGACGTCAGCAATCATCTTAGAGAAGCAATTGTTGCTGTCATCAATCTGAGAAGAGTAATACGGCCATTTCCAAACAATCTGAAGTTTATTCACAAGTGGAAGACATTTAAAACAGACACCTCTCCTTCCAGGAGGGGATATCCCAGAAAATTAAGATCAGACCGTGTAAAGCTCGAGAAATGGCAGACCCAAGAACAACACCTTAGACTCTACAGGCCTCAGTTAACATGTTAAATGATAAAGTTAATACCATTCGAAAAATATGGGACAAAAATGGCATGTTTGGAAGGCTTGGCAGAAGAAAGCCACTTCTATCTAAAAAAAAAAAAAAAAAAAAAAACATTGCAGCACTGTTTACACTCTTAAAAATAAAGGTGCTTTAAAAGGTTATATGCCATAGAAGAACCATTTTTGGTTCCACAAAAAAACTATTCAGTCAAAGGTTCTTTAAAGAACCATCTCTTTCTTACCTTTTTATAATCTGAAGAACCTTCTTTTGCCACAAAGGACCTTTTTTAAAACAGAAAGGTTCTTCAGATGTTAAAGGTTCTTAGTGGAACCATTTAGACAAAAAAGGTCATGAAGCACCTTTATTTTTAAAAGTGTAGTTCTGCAAAGTTGCATCTGAACAAAACACAAGGCTTCTAGAATAATGTCCTTGGAACAGACAAGACCGAAGTGGAGATGTTTGTCCATAATGCACAGCGCCAAGTTTGGTGAAAACCTAAAGAGCATATCAGCACAAACACCTCATACCAAAAGACAAGCATGCTGGAGGAGGGCTGATAATTTTGGGCTTGTTTTGTAGCCACAGGACCTGGGCACCTCATAGTCATTGAGTTGTGAACTCCTCAGTATATTATTGTATTCTAGAGTCAAATGCGAGAGCATCTGTCCGACATCTAAAGTTGGGCCAAAATTGGGTCATGCAACAGGACAATAATCCAAAGCACACCAGCAAATCTACAACAGAATGGCTGAAAAGAAAAAAAATCAAGATGTTGCAATAGCCCAGTCAAAGTCCAGAGCTCATCCTGACTCAAATGCTGTGGTGAGAGCTGTGCATAAGCAAATGCCCACAAACCTCAATAAACTGGAGCAACGTTGAAAAGAAGAATGGTCTAAATTCCTCCAGAACGATGTGAGAGACTGATAAAGTCACACAGAAAATGAATGTAAATGTAACATCTGCAGGCTGTAATTTAAAGTGATCCCTTGTTACGTTCTTGTTACATAAAGTAATCTGTGATTATTTAAAGTGAACCCTTGTTACGCTCTTGTTACATGTAGTTACTGTGTAAGCGTGACAAACCATTTTAGTTATGCTACAATAGATATGTTTCAAAGTTATTAACAATGAACTGTATTACATAGTTCAATGCAAGTTCCAAAGACTGTAAGAATAAATATTTTTATTATTTCACATTTTAACAGAGCTTTTCTAAGAACAGAACTAGAATGCAGAAAAAAATAATTTACAACCACTCATACAAAAAAAATCTAAATTCCTTTTTAATTGGAAACAGCCTGTTTGCCCTCTTCATACTGTCTATTTTTCTTTCAGCTGTGAGGAGCAGGAGTCAACAAATTTCTGGAGATCTTTTGCATATGTTTGCAAGTTGTCCCTGCAGTATATAAGGGAGCAGAAAAGTCCTCCCCCTCTGATGCAGCTTTCACCTGTGATCACAATTAGAGAAAAATACATTGCAAAAAATGTAATACATGTTAAATTTGAATAATGTAAAGAAGTGTTATTGTTACGAATCCGGTCGGTGTCCTGCGGTCCGCTCACCGCCAGACGTCGCTCTCACCCTGTCACTATACACAGACTGCTGCACTACACCCCGGACTACATCTCCCAGTATCCATCGCGCTGATTGCGTTGCCTCCTGTGACCAATCAGAAGCGCTATAAAAGCCCCGGTCTTTCCCCATGCAAGCCACGGAGTATTGTTGTTGTGTTTTTCATTGTTAGCGTTTCCTAGTTCCTTCTTCCCTTGTTCCTAGTTCCTAGCTCCCTTGTTCCTAGTTCCCTCGCCTGGCCATCACGTCTCGACTGTCTCGCCGCCTGCCCATTAGACTATTGATCGTGTCACGGATTCTTCTCTCTCGTCTCGCCCCCTTACAGATTACGTTCGTCCCTGTTCGACCCACGCCTGTTTCGTGGACTTCTTTGTGCCTAGCCCTGATATCCCTGTTTGCTGTTGTTTTGACCCTGCCTGTTTTCGACCATGTATCTGTCTCGTCCCTTTAATAAAAGCTTGCGAATGGATCCGCTCGCCTCTCGTGTCACTCACTCCGTTACAGAATACTCCGTCAAAACAGGATCCAGCAGCTTCACCCCCGGACAATCGACAGATATGGACACAGACAGGATTCTTTTCCGGATAAAACAAGGACCACGTACACTTGAGCAACACATCCGTGAGTTTCTGGCCATCTCAAATGATTCTACCCTCCCGGACTGTATAATCATTGAAATATTTTGTGACGGCATAAATGACCCTTTAAAAACGAGACTGAGACGCGAGGGTCCGCGTTCATCACTGGCTGATTTTTTGGACTTTGCATTATTGTGTGTGGGCTCGCCATTTACCGTGGGTGTCGCGGATGAGGAGCGCAACGCCATGGAACCGCTGGACGCTTGGCTCACTCGTGGTATGGCGGGCACGCCAGAGCGCGCTCAGGCAATGGCGTCCGCTATGGATAGCATTGCTCAAATGGCGGCAACAGCGGTGCCCATTCTCAAAATGGCGGCCACGTCGGAGCGCGTTCACACCATGGCGGCGACGGCGGAGCCCGTTTACAAAATGGCGGCGATAACAGAGCTCCATCACGTCACAGCTGCCATACCTGAGTCAAGTCAAGCTTCCGAGTCAAGTCAAGTTTCCAAGTCAAGTCAAGCTGCAGCTGCGTTTCCTGAGTCAAGTCAAGCTCCCGAGTCCAGTCAAGCTGCAGCTGCGTTTCCTGAGTCAAGTCAAGTTTCCGTGTTCAACCAAGTTGCAGCTGTGTTTCCTGAGTCTAATAAAGTAACAGCTGTAGCTTCCCAGTCCAGTCAAGCTTCCAAGTCCAGTCAAGCCAAAGCTGTTGCTTCTTCAGGGTCAAGCGAGGTCTCACCCGAGCACTCCGAACCACTGCACAAGATGGCAGCCACGCCCGCTAATGCCACGTCAGCCAAGCCAGCGCCCGCTAACGCCACGTCAGCCAAGCCAGCGCCTGTTCATTGTAAGTTTTCTGCTCCTGAGTCTGCACCCGTCATGGCCGTCCTTCCAGATGCGGCTCCTGCATCAAGTCAAATTACAGCTGCCGCTCCTGTCTCAAGTCAAGTTGCAGCCGTCTTTCCAGAGCCTGCACTCAAGATGGCCACCACTTCCCTGACGCCAGAACCAGCCTACATCAGGTCTGCTGCTCCAGAGTCAAGCCAAGCTCCAGCCGCTGCTCCAGAGTCAAGTCAAGCTCCAGCCGCTGCTCCAGAGTCAAGTGAAGCTACAATTGCTGCACCAGAATCAAGTCAAGCTACAGTTGGTCAAGTCAAGACTCAAGTCAGAGCTGCTGGGCCTAAGGCAAGTCAAGTCACAGCTGTTGTTCCAGTGTCAAGTCAAGTTAAAGCTGTGTTTCCTGCATCAAGTCTAGTCAGAGCTGCTCTTCCTAAGTCAAGTCAAATCACAGCTGTCATTCCTGTGTCAAGTCGAGTTAGAGCTGCTCTTCCTAAGAGAAGTCAAGTCAGAGTTGTCGTTTCTGAGTCAAGCCAAGTCAGAGCTGTCGTTCCTGAGTCAAGCAAAGTCACAGCCGTGGTTCCTGAGTCAAGCAAAGTCACAGCCATGGTTCCTGAGTCAAGCAAAGCCACAGCCGACCTCCTCGAGCCAAGTCAAGTCACTGCTGGTCTTCATGAGTCAAGTCAAGTCACTGCCTATCTCCATGAACCAGGTCAAGTCACCGTTGATCTTCACAGGCCAAGTCAAATCACCGCTGGACTTCACGCATTAGGTCAAGTCACAGCAGCACTTTTTGAGCCAAGTCAAGTTATTGCTGTTGTTTCTGAGTCAAGCCACGCCCCGCTTAACGGCCCAGAGCCTCGTCACGTCTCGTCTGTCTGTCCGGAGCCAAGTCAAGTCTCATCTGACCTTCCAGAGTGCCGTCACGTCTCGTCTATCTGTCCAGAGCCTCACCATGTTTCGTCTCACCTCCCAGAACCTTGTCACGTCATGTCTGACAGTGTGATGGCGATCACCATTCTTAGTGTGTGGGCGGCACACTACACTCCAAAGGTCTCATCTGCTCCTGAGGTTACGTCTGTTCGCAAGTCCGCCCCGGAGGTCTCATTTGGTCTCAAGCCTGCTCCAGTGCTCCCGCCTGGTCACAAGCCTGCTCCAGAGCTCCCGTCTAACCACAAGTCAGCCCCAGAGGCCTCACCAGTCGGAGAAGCTGCGCCAATGCCTCCTGAGCTGTCAGCATCTGCTGTGGAACCTCCTAGGGAGGCGGCGTTCATCCTCAAACTCTCTGCTTCTCCCCTTATTCTCTCTGCCTCCTCTGTCCCTGTTCTCCCCAGGTCCCAGTCAATGACGCGGGTTCCTGCTCTGCCCTGGAGGGTCCCTGCGCCTCCTGCTCTGCCCTGGAGGGCCCCTGCGCCTCCCGCTCTGCCCTGGAGGGCTCCTGCGCCTCCTGCTCCGCCTCCTGTTCCGCCCTGGAGGACTCCTGCGCCTCCGGCTCCGCCCTGGAGGGCGCCTGCGTCTCCTGCTCCGCCCTGGAGGGCTCCTGCGGCTCCTGCTCCGCCTCCGCCTGGCTATGTTACGAATCCGGTCGGTGTCCTGCGGTCCGCTCACCGCCAGACGTCGCTCTCACCCTGTCACTATACACAGACTGCTGCACTACACCCAGGACTACATCTCCCAGTATCCATCGCGCTGATTGCGTTGCCTCCTGTGACCAATCAGAAGTGCTAAAAAAGCCCCGGTCTTTCCCCATGCAAGCCACGGAGTATTGTTGTTGTGTTTTTCATTGTTAGCGTTTCCTAGTTCCTTCTTCCCTTGTTCCTAGTTCCTAGCTCCCTTGTTCCTAGTTCCCTCGCCTGGCCATCACGTCTCGACTGTCTCGCCGCCTGCCCATTGGACTATTGCTCGTGTCACGGATTCTTCTCTCTCGTCTCGCCCCCTTACGGATTACGTTCGCCCCTGTTCGACCCACGCCTGTTTCACGGACTTCTTTGTGCCTAGCCCTGATATCCCTGTTTGCTGTTGTTTTGACCCTGCCTGTTTTCGACCATGTATCTGTCTCATCCATTTAAAAAATGCTTGCGAATGGATCCGCTCGCCTCTTGTCTCACTCACTCCATTACAGTTATACAGAGCTTATATTTAACCAAATATAAAAATAAGGATTTCTGACAACTCTGTTTCATGGCAATGTTTCAAGGCAAATCTGTAAGAGTTGCCAACACTGTGATACAGTAAAGCAAAAAATAATAAAATAACAAAATAACAAAATACTACACAGGCAAACTTACACAGGTAACTGGAAAATAACAAACAGTCAACTCCACTCTGATGGGCTCCAACTCACCTTAATCCCTGGGTATATCCTATACCTCACGAAATAAAACATGCCATAGTTAATAAATAAATAAATAAATAAATAAATAAATAAATAAAAAACATGGTTATTACATAGTTAAACCATGGGTACTACAAAACAGCCATTGCTTTGCTACAAAAACTGTGGTTCAGCCATGTTGCATATTTTGCCTTACCCACAAACATTAGAGTAAACTGATAAAAATATATATACACTGTTAGAAATGGCTATAGATTTAGCAGCACAGTACTGTAAAAACCTACAGTACAATACCACATTTAGTCATTACAGTAAAATACTGTAATTTGTGTTGCTTTCTGGGTAATTCTGACTTGGCGGGAATATTTTACAGTATATTTTAGTGTTGCTGTAACCTTGCTGTTGCCTGACTGTAATACGCCAGGCAATAATACAGGACTGCTGTAAATAGTGTGCCACCTGACGTCACATCACACAGACAGAACACAACTGCGGCTGACCAGAGAGAGAAGCTGAACGGAGGATTTCTGCAAGTTCAGCAAGTTCATTTGGTTATCATGTTTTTATTATAAAGTGTACGTGGTTTTTAGTGTGGAATGAAACCGCAAGTTAGTTTAGCCACGAACATTATAATCTTGTTGCTCAAAGCTATAACAGTTAGTCGAAACTCTGTGAGTTACTGCTCTTTCACCCGCTGGACTTTTCACATCTAGTGAATTAGCTTATGGTTTATTTCGACCAAAACTAGAGTCGATGCTTGTTGGAATTGTGGAAAGACAAACGGAAACCGTTTTGGTGTTTTTTTTGTTTTGTTTCTGTCGAGTTTTACGAAGCTTGCTTTTACTATGGTATGCGAGGTAAAATGACCGTGTTTGTCAGTGAAGCCTGCTAGGTTTGAGGAGATTGATAAACGAACAGTTTGAGTTTAAACTAAAGGCATATATATTATGATAAAACAATTGTCTATCTCTCTAAGGATCCCTTTAATAATGTTGTCTAATTTCGAACCTGTCAGTGACAAACACAAGCACTTTTTAATACACACATTTACGGTTATATATACACAAGTTATATATTTGCAGTCCGCTTCACAGTTGCGGTTAATACTGGACATATACGCTTACTTAAACATGGTTGAGTAAAGTTTCACTTGCGATGTAAATGGGTGGTTTGGGGTCAGAGATATTGGTCACGTTACAGGTTATTAACTAACGTTATTTAGGCGGAAGACCAGTTCTGTGGCATGGGGATTGATAAAAAATAATTATGATAATAAAAATATGATTAGCGGACAATTACTTTTATCAGTTATTAATGATCTATAAGTCAACAAAGACAAGTAAAATGCATCCCAAAATCTTCAGCAATGTCAAGCATAATATGTTTGTTTTTTAATAACTCTGATGTAGTGTTGGAGTGTATGAAATACACATGTATAG
Source organism: Cirrhinus mrigala (assembly GCA_036247105.1). Lineage (NCBI taxonomy): Eukaryota > Metazoa > Chordata > Actinopteri > Cypriniformes > Cyprinidae > Cirrhinus > Cirrhinus mrigala. The sequence goes on from CM070018.1 coordinate 31,597,852, forward strand.
GCAACAGTCTGTGTGACTTTAGCCTATACATGGTCAACAAGTAGGATAATACATTATTTAATCAAGTTTATTTGATTTTTTGCAGCTCTACAGTGTGGTCCACTTGTCTATGCACCCTGGGAAGGGCAATGCTATCACAAGGTAGTTTTTTGTAAGCATTATTTAAATGAATTAAATTTTTATTTACAGTCGAAGTCAGAATCTGCAAAATGTTAATTATTTTACCAAAATAAGAGGGATCATACAACATGTATGCTATTTTTATTGAGTACTGACCTGAATAAGATATTTCACATAAAAGATGTTTACATATAGTCCACAAGAGAAAATAATAGTTGAATTTATAAAAATGACCCCATTCAAAAGTTTTCATACACTTGATTATTAATACTGTGCTGTTACCTGAATGATCCACAGCTGTTTTTTGTTTGTTTCTTTGTTTGTTTAGTGATAGTTATTCATGAGTCCCTTGTTTGTCCTGAACAGTTAAATTGCCCGCTGAAATTGTTCATGTCCCACAAATTATTTTTTTTTGTTTTGTTTTGTTTTGCAGGCATTTTTGTGTATTTAAACCCTTTTCAACAATGACTGTATGATTTTGAGATCCATCTTTTCACACTGAGGACAACTGATGGACTCACACAACTATTACAGAAGGTTCAAACGCTCACTGGTGCTCTAGAAGGAAAAATTATCCGATAAAAGCCGATGTGTACATTTTTCTTATTTTGCCTAAATATCATTTTTTTTTTTTTTTTTTTTTTTTTTTTTCCATTTAGAACTGCCCTTTAGAAGCTACAGAAGATATTTCACTTACATGTTTGGCAGAAGACAAAATAAGTTTAATTTACCCTAATCTTTTCTGGAGCTTTAGTGAACGTTTGAACCTTCTGTAATAGTTGCATTAGAGTCCCTCAGTTTTCCTCAGTGTGAAAAGATGGATCTCAAAATCACACAGTCATTGTTGCAAGGGGTTCAAATACACAAAAATGCTGAATAACCAAAGAATTTGTGGGACCTGAAAAATTTTTATGAAGAACAGCAGGCAGAACAACTATCACTATACAAAAAACACAGCTGTGGATCATTCAAGTAACAACACAGTATTAAAAACTCAAGTGTATGTAAACTTTTGAACAGGTTAATTTGTATAAATTCAACTATTATTTTCTATATATTTTGTGGACTATATGTAAACATCTTTTATGTGAAATATCTTATTCATGTCAGTACTAAATAAACAATAACATGCATTTTTTATGATCCCTCTTAATTTGGTAAAATAATTAACATTTTGCAGATTCTGCAAGGTGTATGTAAACTTTTGAATTCAACTGTATTTACTCATTTATTTTTCATCTATGCTACAATATTTTTATTTACTATTTTCCCCGTGCTGTCTGTTCACTTTTCTTGGTGCTGTAGATAATAGGTTTTGTCTTTGTGTTTCATGACTGTGTTTCAGTTCACTGATGGGAATAAATTTACTGCCAGACAGGGAGTGAGCAGAAGATTAGGACAGTGGTGCAGAGTGATGGCCATCAACCCTGCATGTCAACAGCTTCATTCAGTCAAAAATAATGTTTAAATGGAGGACTTCACAGAGAGGGTCTGTGGTATGCCACCTCCCACATGCCCTGTATTTAGGGGTGATGGTTATGAGACGCTTGTTGTTTTTGCTAATTTTAGGATAGTTTAATTTTTACATAGTTTTAAGATAAATCAAGTTCTCTCTTAGGACATTGATTCCTAATCCAGCCCTCAAGATGCATCTGTTTGTTTCATTTATATTCTTGCACACTTAAAATGCTTTCATGGCTGTAAATTGTTGATGCACTGTGCTCTGGGTAGCAAACACCATACTAAAATGTTTTGAAATGTTTTAATAAAAAATATGGTTGTAATATGTTTGGATTGTCTTTTGATTTGTAATGTTATTCTGATTATAGTAGTATCACAATTTTACTATTTGTATGTACTATTACATCTACACAATACACAATAATAATTACACAATAGCAAATTACAGTAGAAACAAAATTTCAAAGTACTGTAAAAATACAATACAATACTGTTTTGTAGTAATACAGTACATTGTTCTGTACTGTAAATTTGCATTACAGTACATTGCTGTAAAACAAATTACAGTAACTTGCTGGTAACCTTGGTGCCAGTAACTTACTGTAAAAATACAGGAACATTTTTAACAGAAATGCTCTAAAATGACTTTTCTCAGCCAGAAAACGCTAGTTATGCAGTTTCATGAATAAAGCTGAGCCACATTAAAACTATTTCATATGCATGAAAGGAATGCTATTTGCAATGCATAAAACTTCTAACACATTAAGAAGTGTATTTCTGCATTGCAAATAACATTCCTTTCATGCATATGAAATATTTTTAATGTGGCTCAACTGTATTCATGAAACTGCATAACTAACATTTTCAGACTGAGAAAAATCGTTTTAGAGCATTTCTGAGCAAGCCTTCTTTTCATAACCTGAGATGCATAAAAACGCTATTAGTGATCCTAGAAGGCCTTAACTAAGCGTTTTATGCATGGAGGCTCTAACTAAATTTCACATGCATAAAACTTCTAACACATCAAGAAGTGTATTTCTGCATTGCAAATAACATTCCTTTCATGAGGCAAATAGAAACACAAAACCAGTCCTAAATGAAACAAAACAAGTTGACAAAAAGATTGAATCCAATATTTGGTGATGATATAGCATAATGACAGATTTATAAGCAATTATTTGGAGTCCGGTCATTTTTGACCGGGAACACCACAAGTGTGACTTTTTGCAATTTTTCAAAAAATAAAAGCATTTAAAAGCAAACTTCCTGATTAAACATTAAAGCACATTAGTGTGAGAAACCGTGCATTATTATTATTATTTTTTTTTTTATCTCATTTTGTGAAAAGTATTCATAAAAATTATTTTTTCACTCAAAAAAATGAGGTACCTTCTCTCAGAAAAATGAGGCCTACGATGAATTGTATGCAAATAGAAACACAAAACCAGTCCTAAATAAAAGAAAACAATTTGACAAAAAGATTGAATCCAATATTTGGTGATAATATAGCATAATGACAGATTTATAAGCAATTGTTTGGAGTCTGGTCATTTTTGACCGGGAACACCACAAATGTGACTTTTTGCAATTTTGTACAAAATAAAAACATTTAAAAGCAAACTTCCTGATTAAACATTAAAGCACAGTAGTGTGATAAACAGTGCAAATTTGTATAATTTTTTTATCTATTTTTGTGAAAATGATTCATAAAAATGATTTTTTTCACTCAAAAAACGAGGTACCTTCTCTCAGAAAAATGAGGCCTACGATGAATCAGATGCAAACAGAAACACAAAACCAGTCCTAAATGAAAGAAAACAAGTTGACAAAAAGAATGAATCTAATCTTTAGTAATAATATATAGCATAATGAGAGATTTATAAGCAGTTGTTTGGAGTCTGGTCATTTTTGACCGGCAACACCACAAGTGTGACTAAGTAAAATAAAACAAAAAATTACGAAAATTCGAAAAAATAAATTCTGAGATGTACTTATACCCTGTGTGAACAAAGTCAGTAAGTTTGAGTCCAATGCGATAACGTTAACTAGTATTTTTGGGAAAAAGAAAATCTTTTCCGGGTCAATTTGACCCGAACACAACCAGAGGGTTAAGTAAAGACTTACAAATATAGCCTAATATTATTTTCCCACATTCATATATTCTTATATCAGACAGATTTATCAAGAACAGGCTTGCTCTGTGGTGAGTGATGCAGGCCAAAAGGCCAGGCAGGAGGAGAAGAAGAGAGTAGTTACAGTGCCCTCCACTAATATTGGCACCCTTGGTAAATACGAGCAAAGGTGGCTGTGAAAATAAAGCTGCATTGTTTATCCTTTTAATCTTTCATTCAAAAAATTCACAAAATTCTAACCTGTCATTGAAGTAAAACAATGGAAAGCAGGGGGAAAGTCTAATATGAAATAAATGTTTTTTTCTGTAGTTCATGCTGACCACAATTATTGGCACCCAATTATTGCAACGTCCTTTATTCAAGATAACAGCTCTGAGTTTCTCCTTTAATGCCTGAAGAGTTTGGAGAACACCTGACAAGAGATCAGAGATCATTCCTTCATACAGAAACTCTTCAGATCCTTCAGTTTCCCAGATCCATGCTGGTGTTTCTTCTCTTCAGTTCACCTCACACATTTTCTATAGGGTTCAGGTCAGGCAACTGGGACGGCCATGGCAGAAGCTTCATTTTATGCTCAATGACACATTTTTGTGTTGATTTTGATGTTTGATTTGGATCATTGTCCTGATGGTAGATCCAGCCACAGCTCATTATAGAACTTCTGACAGATGCATCAGATTAGATTTTTTTATCTGTTGGTATTTGCTAGAATCCATGATCCCATGTATCTGAACAAGATGTCCAGGACCTCTGGCAGGAAAATAAGCCCACAACTTTAAAGATCCAGCAGTATATTTAACCGTGGGCATGGGGTACTTTTTGTACCAAACCCATCTGGTGGGTTTGCTGCCAGAAAGCTAATTTTTTAGTTTCATCTGACCACAAAAGCCAGTCCCATTTGAAGTTCAAGTCTTGTCTGAAAACTGAATATGCTGGAGTTTGTTTTTAAATGAGCAAGGAGGATTTTTCTTAAAACCCTCCTGAACAACATGTGGTGTGGTGGCTGTTTGATTTTTTTCTTTTTTTAGTCTTTTGGCCCCAAGACTCAACTAATCTCTGCAATTCTCTTGCTGTGATCCTTGGAGACTCCTTGGACACTTAAACTCTCTTCCTCACCATGCATTAGGACGGTATAGACACACATCCTTTTCCAGGCAGACTTGTAACATCTTTAGTTGATCGGAATTCTTAATAAATAAAATTGTCCTAATGATGGAAATTGGGATTGTCAATGCTTTAGTTCTTTTCTTACAGCCACTTTCTATTTTGTGAAGCTCAACAATCTTGTTCTGCACATCAGAACTATATTATTTGGTTTTATTCCTTGTGATGGATGATTAAGGGAATTTGGCCTTTGTGCTCCTCATATTTATAATCTTGTGAAACAGGAAGTCATGGCTGGACAATATCATACTCCTAGTCATTCTAGTGTGCTAAATAAATGCAAATATAAATGGGAATATACTTCAGAGATATTTTACTCATTATAATTTCTAAGGGTGCCAATAATTGTGCCCACCATGCATTGGAGAAAAACATTTATTTCATAACGTAAGTTTCCCCCCACTTTTAATTGTTTTACTTCAATGAAAGGTTAGCATTTTGTGCATGTTTTTAATGCAAGATCAAAAAGATAAACAAAGCAGATTTATTTTCATAGCAAGGGTGCCAATATTAGTGGAGGGCACTGTAAATCTGTAAAGTGCTTGATAGGGACTCGCAACGGAGGCAGACATCTAACCTATCTGTGCACGCTATGAGTGTAGAATACATAAATACTTTTTAATAAAACGTAAATTTGTCCCTTTGTCCCGATTTTTGGCCAAGTCATTTCAAGTGATTTTTAATGTTTTTTTAAGAATTTTCTCCTGCTCACCAAGCCTGCATTTAATTGATCCAAAATACAGCAAAAGCAGTAATACTTTTCGATTTAGAATAACTGCTTTTTATTTGAATGTATTTTAAAATGTAATTTGAAATGTAGTTCAAAGCTAAATTTTCAGCATTATTACTTCAGTCTTTAGTGTCACATGATCCTTTAGAAATCAATCTAATATGCTGATTTGTTCTATTGCTGTATCACAATATTACTGCTTTTGCTGTATTTTGGATCAAATAAATGCAGGTTTGGTGAGCAGAAGAAATGTCTGAAAAAATCCATAAAAAAAAAAAACAAAAAAAAAAAACTTACTGTTCAAAAACTTTTGATTGGTGGTATACACCTGTAAAAATTGCAAGGGCCGATTTTCGTCCCAGTCCAGCCCTGTAATTGGAGTAATATTATGTTACAGTTTTACATGCAGTGTTTATAAATAGCAGGTCAGTTGGTATCCTCGACATAAAGCAAGGTAATTTACAGTCAGTGCAACACATTTCTGCTGTTACTACTTTCATAAAGACCAAAACAGATTGTTTTTTTTTTTTTTGTTTTTTTGTTTTTTTTATCTTGTAGGCCTATTACAGACTAATTATTTTAAACTTTGCAAACAGCCTAGACAGAATGAACATAGGCCATATATGATATATGGCCAGGGACAATTTCTACCGAAGGGGAAAGCGATCGCGATTTCTACCGAGGGGGACCGCGGAACGCGGGGGCACCGAGTTAATATGCTGTCCAGGGGGCCCAGCAACCGTAGCGGCACCCCTGTACATGCCTGAAGTGTGTTCGAAAGAAACTAAAGTAACTTTACTGGGTATAGATGGCAATAAAGCTTCGTCTTGAATACACTTTTGAAAGAGTGGTTACTGGAGCGGTTACTCTACATACTGTATAGTAACGTATGTTGTATGTGTAGTTCCTCATATCAAAGTTTAATGAGAATGCAGCGCATTTGACTCACCAATCCATGTTTGAATATCACGCCAGCTGCAATAACCCGTTACCAGAGGACGTGGCTGAACACCGCCGCGGATACAAATTTTTTACTCTCTACTTATATTATGTTTACCAGTTGTTTCAGTTCCGACCGACAGGGCACCTATGCAGAGTACAGCCTACTGCTCCCCTACTCACTTTGCACGGGTTATCTGCTGAAGTTTCCTTCGCCTGACGAAAAGTATGGCAAGCCCTTTTAGCATTTAATACACCTGGCTCTACTAGTCGTAATGTAGGTAACATACAGTGAACGGATATCTATTCTGCAATTTTGTCTTCCCTTACGAAAAAGAAGTTTATTTAAGTGTGCTATTAGTATACTTCTTTTAAACCAAAAATACTTTAAGTATACTTTTATGTACATCTCAGATATGTGTTTTATATACTAATCAGAAATATACTTAAAATGACATTTACATATACTTGATTTATACTTAGAAAAAGTCCAAGTATTTGAGCTATACTTGTGCTCTGAGAAGCCGTGTTTTCATTGTTATACGCTAGGCTATTTCACATCTTCCGTACAGAATTTCCAAAACATGAGTGAAGAAGACTCTGCTTACATGTGTAATCACAATCGTCAGACATAAAACAGCATCAAAACCCTAAATATGTAAAACTGTGAAACGTTATGGAATAAAATGTTGACCCATGAAAAGGTAATAATGACTGTCATGATTTGGGGTGTTGATCAACTCCATCTACGTTTTGATTATTGATAATAAGTATTTTTTTTTTTTAGCGTTTTGTTCAAAATGTTGTTTGTTTATTTATTTATTTATTTATTTAATTTTTTTTTATTTATGCATCTTACCAACATTCAACTGTTTATAAAAAATGGATGCATGAAGTTAGAATAAAATGTTTTTTTGTTTACAAACAGATCCCCTTTTTCTTTCCTTTGATGTTTTGTATGTTCAGATATTCATATAACAAAATATATACAAATTAATATCTAAATAGGGACATAGCAGTATACTTAAAGAATGATGTAAAGTTTGTTTAAAGAAAACTTACAAGTATACCTGCAGTATAAAACCATTGAACTAGTAGTTTACTGAGACTATACTTCAAAGTGTACTAAAAGTATTTAATTAGTGAACTATCAGTATACCTATAAGTTCACTTTTAGTATACTTGCAGTACAAACTAAAAACTTATATGTAAACTAGTTGTGTACTCAAAGTTTACTTCTGTTATACTTAAAAGTATACTTTTATATACTAGAAAGTGGGCCAATTTAGTCCCAAGGAGTTTTTGACTTTTAAAATTATAATTATAACTGATATAATATGAATTATGACCATGCCCTTCTGAATTATTTATTTAGTAATTGGGGGGCTTCTTTTCTCCACTTCAAGCACTGTATCCACCTTATTTTTCTGGTAAAAATATATACACACATACAACAAAATCTCCAGTGTTAAAATCCTGGTGTTAAGGACTTTTAGAGTAAAGAGTTAAACTGGTGGTGTTGAATTTTAGAGGATTAACACTAGCTAGTAAAAACAGCGCCCTCTGGCCGGTGCAAATACATAGAGTCACCCTTATTAACACTATTGATTGTTCTCAGTCACATCCGGGACATTTGCTTGTGTGCACACCTCACCCATCTGAAATATTTTTCAGAGACGCCATTTTCTTTGCTCACAATGCGGAGCATATGAGGAAGGGAAATAGCGATGTAACGGGGAATGAGAGGCGAGAGGCGAGCGGATCCATACGCAAGCTTTTATTGAAGGGGCAAGACAAAGAAATGGTCGTACAGGCAGGGTAAAAGCAGGAGCAGACAGGAATATCACAGGCAATCGTAGAGAATAATCCAATAACGAGAGATAGTCCAAAAAGGCAGGCGGCTAGACAGTCAAAAAACGAGATAACCAGGCAGGAGAACAAAACACTAGGAACTAGGAAACGCTAAACTATGGGAAAACAACAATACAACAATCCGTGACTTGCACTGGGAAAGTCCGGGGCTTTATAGGAAGCCTGATTGGTCACGGGGGCTGACGCAATCAGTGCGGTGGGGGATGGGAGATACAGTCCGAAGTGCGAAGCAACAGTCAGAGTGCAAGGGAAAGGCGAGAGTGACATCTGGTGGTAAGCGGCCCGCAGAGCACCGACCAGATTCGTGACAAGCGAAAGGCCTATGTTTATTTTGTTTATGCTCTGTTTATTCTGTTTAGTTTTTGTACTTTACTCAATCTCACTTGGACTCCTATTTTGTTTTTATTTGCTTATATATATAAATTACATGTTTGTTGAATGTGTTACAATTAATACACATTCACACTTAACTATTGAAATAGTCATTTCATGTGCTTTATCTTCACTAGTCAAATTTCTGTGACAGTTTTTTACACTAGTGGGGCCCATTTTCATTATCTTGCCTAGGGCTCCGCAAACCTACTGTCACACCCCTGTGGACTGTTTTTGTGGTTTCCCCTTATGTATGCCCTTATTTGGTCTTTCCTGACCCATTTCCAATTATGATGTCATTGTCTAATCTATCACACCTGTCCTTGTCTGATTTGTCTGTGTATAAGTTTGGTTCTGTTCCCCGTGTGTTTGTCGGTTCTTAAAGTCTCATGCGTTATGCTTACGTGTTCCTAGTGTGGATTATTTAAATAAACGTGTATGTTTCGGATCTCCTGGTTCCTACTCCTCAATCCCACACATGACGCCGTGACAGAAAAACCGACCACCAACAAAATATTCTGGGCTGAGGAATTCCTAATGAACATCCAACAGGTGGAGAGGCCGTTGGAGCAGTATGTTAAGGAATTCCTGAGCATTTTTCACCAGGTGAGTTGGAGTGATGCTATGATCAACGTGTGTTTTCAGATGGGGCTAAACGATGACAAATTGTTCTGTTCTATAACTCCTGATGATTGCCGCAAACCGGTTGCGGAATTTATCAACTATGTCCTTGCTCTTTGTCATTCCAATTTCTATGTTGATGTGGAAGATTCTAATCTTCCCCCCATCTGTAAACACGCGGCCGCTCCAGCTCACCACCAGCTCACTCCCTCCAGTGCTCCCTCGCTCACCCCAGTTCTCCAGAGCTCCTCCCTCATCCTCAGCCCAGAACCCGCGGTCTGCTCCCAGACTCAGGCCGCGGTCCGCTTACAGACTCCGGCCGCGGCCAGCTCTCGGACTCCTGCCACGGCCAGCTCACGGACTCCAGCCACGGCCCCGTGCTTGAGTCGGCCTACCACCGTCCCGCGCTCTATTCGGCTGGATGCGGCTCCGCACTCAAGTCAGCCTGCTGCTGCTCCGCGCTCGGGAAATACGGCTGATAATATGGCAAGCCAAATATGCCATCAGGACATTATGGATCAGTTTGGATTACTCTCTCCTCCGTCTCTGCTGGTTCCGCCCAGCTCTCCTTCGTCTCTGCTGGTCCCATCCAGACCTCCCAAGTCTCCGCTGGTCCCGTCCTGTCGTCCAGAGCCCTAGCGCCCTCCAGAGTGCCCTCCAGAGCCTGAGCTTCCTCCAGAGCGCCCTCCAGAGCCTGAGCTTTCTCCAGAGCGCCCTCCAGAGCCTGAGCTTCCTCCAGAGTGCCCTCCAGAGCCTGAGCTTCCTCCAGAGTGCCCTCCAGAGCCGGCGCCTCCCGAGCGCCCTCCTGTGCCTGAGCCTCCCGAGCGCCCTCCTGTGCCTGCGCCTCCCGAGCACCCTCCTGTGCCTGCGCCTCTCGAGCGCCCTCCTGTGTCAATGCCTCCTAAGCCCGGCCTTCCTGTACTCTCCTGGGCTGACAATACCCTAAGTTCCCCCAAGAAAATTTTGGGGGGGGGGGACTACCCTCCTGATCCACCATGGCTGTCTGGACTGTGTACTCGGCCATGGCTTCCCGAGCTCCCTGATCCGCCATGGCCACCTGAATTGTGTACTCGGCCATGGCTCCCCGAGCTCCCTGACCCGCCATGGCACCCTGGATTGTATGCTCCGCCGTGGCCCCCCGAGCTCCCTGACCCGCCATGGCATACCGGACTGTATGCTCCACCATGGATCTCTGAGCTCCCTGATCCGCCCTGGAGGCGTACCTCCTATCCCTCTTGTGTCTGCCCTGCACGAGACTCCAGCGCACCCACCCCCCTCCCTGGTGTATTTGTTACGGCGCGAGTCGCACCTTATGGGAGGGGGGCTAATGTCACATCCCTGTGGACTGTTTTTGAGGCTTCCCCTTATGTATGCCCTTATTTGGTCTTTCCTGTTCCGTTTCCAATTATGATGTCATTGTCTAACCTATCACACCTGTCCTTGTCTGATTTGTCTGTGTATTTAAGTTTGGTTCTGTTCCCCGTGTGTTTGTCGGTTCTTAAAATCTTGTGAATTATGTTTACATGTGGATTCCCTGCTGTTCCTGTTCGTTCCTGTTCCTAGTGTGGATTATTTAAATAAACGTGTATGTTTCGGATCTCCTGGTTCCTACTCCTTAATCCCACATGCGACGCCGTGACACCTACAGGCCGGCACTGCAAAAAAGGAAGTTATTTCGAAAACTCGACTGATGTTATTAAATTAATTTGGAGCAAAATCATGTCATTAAACGTTCTCACTAGACACCATGTTTGTAAACAGACTCAAACCCATGCAAAATCCATCCACGCGTTCTACTGAGGTAAATTTGAACGCACAGACAGATTTTTTTTTTATACGTTCTACACATCTCCCACACTGTACAGCACCAGTGCGCATTACCTTAGTTATGTAAGGTGCGTCCGGCTTTAAGTTGCGCTGGACACACCGATTGGTGGATAACATTAAAGCACCGCAAGAGCGAGTTGAAAGCATGCAGAGCTGTCTGCGCTTTATAGTTCTTGCGGAACTTTGATTTTAAAAACGGATCTTTCTGCCCCGCTTTAAATTGAACGCACCTAAAAATCCGATTGACAACCTCGTGGCCGCGGGGCCCTCCCCTGTATCGCCTGTTGGATGGGCCGGCTCTGTCTACAATTCCATTTAATTGTTATCTTTGTATCTTTTTTTGTTGTTGTTTTTTGTTTTGAGATATTACATAATATATTCAAAATGGTGACAGGAAAAGGGGATGCACCATGTGCCTCAGGAATGAGTGTTAAATTATTTTATTCTCAGAAAACCGACAGCTGCAAAAATATTTTTCAGATAAATTGGATGTCAGAAATACTTTCATCCAGGTTTTAACAATATTTTTCTTGTCCATTTTTTTCTGTGACAGAGAATTTATCTGTCTCTACAGTGGACGTCATGCACCAAAGGGTATAATTCTGCATATGGGCCTATAAATAGATTCTGCCTTGTTCTGTATATTTTATTAAAATTAGCATATGATTTACAAATAAATGGTTTTATTGAACAGAAATAATAAATAGTCTTCAGAATTGATCATTTATTTCAATGCTTACCAATTAGGTCTTATAAAAGTGTTAACATGTATACATTTATACTGAGTACAGATATATGTGTGCATGATTGCGTTTGTGTGTGTGTGTGTGTGTGTGTGTGTGTGTATGTTTGTTTTTGCTACATTGTGGGGACCAAATGTGGCCTGCGGTCCCCACAATGTAAAAAAAAAAAAATAAATAAATAAAAAGATTAAAAATAGTAAATGATGTTTGTACTGTTCTCGTTGCATGTGTGAATGCAATTCAACAGCCAGCCAAACTCCACCCATAAAGTATCGAAGAGTCAAGATTCATCTTAGTTTCTCGTTTAATATTATGCCAGTGGGGTGTACATTATGGATTAAGAGTAAAACTGTAAAAAATAACATAAAAACAATAATCAAAATAATCATACAGAAACTAAAGAGTACACATACAAGCAGCTGTGATACTTATATGTTCATAAAGGCACAGATATTACTGATGTAATCAATTTGCAAAAATAAGATGATCAAATAACTAAAAATAGCAATGAAAACAGATATTGTATAGACAAGTTGTTTTTATCAAAGTAGAATGAAATCATCACCATATCAAATAAAGGCTAGGCTAACAGCTAAAGGCTATTACTAGAATCACATCAAATGAAAGCTCACATATATAACATATATAATCAAGTATTACGTAACTTAGAATTAACTTACAGATGATGCTTTTACAAACAAAACAAAGGATGGCATCCAAAGATCGAGAAGAAACTGTCTGCATGAGTAATGTGATCCACTTTGAACTCACTTTGTGTAGAACTGCCAGTAGGTGGCGCCAAAGTAACAAATAGTAATAAACTTGGAGCAGAACACTCCCTGCCAGACATTCTAAGGATGTCTCATTTGACTCTTAATTTAGCTCTCCTTAGACAACAGAAGAACGACCTCTGTAATTGGTCTGAGATACGATGTATCCTTTCCAGATCCACTTTTAGAAACTTTCAACTGAACTTTGTGTACTCTCCCATCAGTACTTGGAAAAACTTTGGACACAAGAGCCATAGGCCACTTGTTATGAGGGCTCTGATTGTCCTTTAAAAGTACAAGATCTCCTTCTTGGATGTCTGGTTGAGTACTATTCCACTAGCAGCGATTTTGAAGTGTTGGGAGATATTCATGTCTCCAGCGGTACCAAAAGTCAGCGAGACTCTGCACCTGCTTCCACTGTTGTCTGAACATGCCATCACCTGAGAACTGAGAAGTTTCCAGGAGATGGAGGAACACCAACCTTCTGGGTCAAAAGCATGGCAGGGGTCAGTATAAGAGGTGAGTCAGGGTCTGAAGAGATTGGAACTAAGGGCCTTGCATTAATTACTGCAGAAATGTCTGCCATGAATGTGCATAGTACCTCATGTGAGAGGGGACGAGAACCATATTGCATCAACATTGAATCCAAAATCCTCCTCACTACACCTATCAAACGTTCCCAAGCTCCCCCCATGTGTGAAGCATGGGGTGGATTGAATTCCCATAAGCAAGAGCATTTGGTGAGATATTTTTGCATCTCTGGGTCCTTCAGTATTTTGGAGAACCCCAGTTCTTTGCTTGCAGCAACAAATTAGTTCCACAGTCCGATCGAAATTGTTTCACAGGTCCTCTAATGGCGAAGAATCTCCGAATTGCGTTTATACAGCTGGAAGTGTCAAGGGATTCAATTATCTCTATGTGAACCGCTCGCGTGGACATACAAGTGAAGAGGATTCCCCAGCATTTGCTTTCTGCATGCCCTCTTCTTGTGCGTCGTGCTGAGACTGAGAAAGGACCAAACACATTCAGACCAACATAAGTGAAAGGTGGGGATAGACTGAGACGCTCCTCTGGAAGGTCAGCCATTTTTTGCGTTTCCGTATTTCCTCGCAGCTTTCTACATACAACACACTCATGTATGACACTGCTAATGGATCTTTTCCCATTAATTAGCCAGAATCCTGCGGTGCACAAAGCTCCTTCTGTGAGAAGATGGCCCTGGTGCTTCACCTGCTCATGGAAGTGACAAATTAGTAAGGTGGAGATATGATGTCGTCCAGGTAAAACAATGGGATTTCTCTCATCACTAACCACAGGTGCATGTGTCAGACGGCCACCAACTCTGATTAATCCATCTTCGCCCAGAACAGGATTCAGCTTGATTAAGGGACTGCTCTGAGAGATTTCAGCATGTCTCATGAGAGCACTATACTCTTCGGGACAGACAGACTTTTGGACTGAGAGAAGGATGACCCTTTTGGCCTGGGCCAACTCATCCAGAGAGTTGGGTTGATCACATTTATGCCAGCCTGTATGTTTACATGTTTGTCCTTTAGACACAGAACAAAAGGAACGTGCCGTATGGATCAAGCACGTCACTGCTCTCAACTGAGATTTCCACATAGAAAAACATTCAAACCGTTCTGGGTTAAGTGGTTTCTCAGTTACACTTGTGGCAGCAGTGTTCACTTGAGGTAAAGGACGAACTTCAGAATCTGTCTCTGGATTCACCAGCTCAAAGGTCTCTTGCAAGGTTAGGTTGCTTGCTGTAGGTTTATAAAAAAAGTCTGGTCCTGACAGCCACATGGAGTTTGCAAGGAGAGAGGCTGGGACAGACCTAGAGGCACAGTCAGCCGGATTGTGTTCGGTAGGCATGTAATGCCATTGCTCAGCCTTCGATGACTGCCTGATTCTTTGGACACGATTATGGACATACACGTAAAACCTCCTACTTTCATTATATATGTAACCCAACACGACCTTGCTGTCACAGAAAAACTTCACAGAGTCTGGTTTGAAATCAATCTCATCCAAGATTAATTCTGAGAGCTCAACAGCCAACACAGCTGCGCAAAGCTCTAATCTAGGGATAGTAGGCTCATCTGGAGGTGTCAGCTTAGCTTTACCCAAAACGAAACCAACGTTGATCTGTCCATCTTCATGGGTAGTCTTGAGGTATGCTACCGCTCCAATAGCCTTGAAGGAGGCATCTGAAAATATGCACAGTTCTGTAGATTTTGCCTTTGAGAGTGACTTCAGACTGTATGTCCTCTGAACATGAATTCTTTCCAGGTCTTGTAGTGAATTTCTCCACATTTCCCACTCTCTGCATTTCTCTTCTGAGAGGGGTTCCTCCCAGCCATCTATTCCTTTTGACAACTCTCTCAAAAGAAATCTTCCATGAATGGTGGCAGACGCTGCAAAGCCTAAAGGGTCATACAAGCTGTTAACAGTGGAGAGAATGCCACGACGAGTCAGTGGTTTGCTATTATCTGGTGAGTGCAATGTAAAGGTGTCTGTTGATATTTTCCAGCTTAAGCCAAGACTGCATTGAGCAGGGATGGTTTCATCTTCTAAATCAAGATCTTTGACACCTTCTGCACAGTCTTCAGATGGAAAGGCTGCCAACACCTCCGGGCAATTTGACATAATCTTGTGAAGCCTTAGATTTGATTCTGCCAAAGACGCTTGCATCCTCTGAAGAAGATCAATAACTTCAAAGGCAGTTGGGAATGATCTCAGACCATCATCTACATAGAAATCTCTTCTCACAAAGTTGTATGTGTCAGTTCCATGCACAAGCTCTTCTTCTTTGGCAGCCCGACGAAGTCCGTAAATCGCCACTGCTGGGGAGTGGCTATTTCCAAATACATGGACTTTCATCCTGCATTTGATTACATCCTTGTCAAGATCATTATCACGGATCCATAGGAACCTCAAAAAATCTCTGTGATCTTCTCTCACTGTGAAACAGTGGAACATCTGCTGAATATCGACGGTCACAGCAACAGGCTCCTTTCTGAATCGAATCAGGTTACCTAACAAGCTGTTGTTTAAATCCGGTCCTGTCAAAAGAACGCTGTTCAGTGAGAGACGATGATATTGTGCGCTGGAGTCAAACACCACTCTAATTTGTTTGGTTTTTTGGGATGATAAACCCCGAAAAATGGTAAATACCAACGTTCCTGATCATCACTTAGGAGAGAGGCATGCTCGGCATGATCGTTTTCAAATAACTTTTGCATAAAATCTGTGAATTGCTGTTTCATCTCTGGTTTCTTCAGTAGAGTATGTAGGGTATCAGAGTGAATCAGACAAATTGAAGATCTGATCAGAACATTTGGTTGAAACCAAAGAGCCAAATTCCACAAAGAGGCCCATGCTGACCAGACCACGTCATAAATCTGTCCATGATACCCTGGTGCCAGCCAGCCTGAAGTAAGCTTAAACAACCAACTTTAACAGCTTTGAACAACTTGCAACATTAACACAACAGAACACAATTATTGATAATCCCAACTCAGGAAGGAGATTGTCAATTTTGGGGCAAGAAACCCAAGACGATTGGTCAAAGATATAGCACATCAGGACCATCACATGAGGAAACTTTGTTGGGTGGTGCTCCCCCACCCAAGACAAGAACCAGACTGAAATTCCTTCAGAATTTTTTTGTTCCTCAGAACATGCCTCTAGCTCACAAAATAACAGAGAAACTGTCCTTTTTACCTAAATATGCACCAAATGATGCTTGAAAGGACTTATGAATGAACATCAGACCATTGCATAACTCCCTACTATGTATGTTACCCATACATTTGTCTATTATGTTCTAATCACTCATTGTGTATGTCTTTTTAATAACTACTGAATAGCTTAAGGGTTTATATTTGTGTTTGGTATGTATGAGTTTGAAAATTCATGCTTTAAACGTTTCCACCGATCAGTTCTTTGTAAAATGAATTATATTCACGTTATAGAAATCATGGCTAAATTATACTCTGCAAGAGCGGGAAAATTCTGACCATATGACTGATAAGATAACATGCTGATTTATGTTTTGGGAGGAGAAACATAGCAATATCTCGAGTTAAGACAACATCTAATTGGTTAAGACACCATTTTGGGATGTGTCCAAAGCTGAGTTTAAAACCACAGGACACCATGAAATTTTGCTTTTAGCTATTGGTTTTAACCATTGCCTTTAGTCATGCTTTTAGTAGGGGTTTTTCTTAGCCATGCTTTTTGCCAACATTTTTGCCGCCACTTTTTGAACGCTTCCTGGCTTGCATACCAGCCACTCCTCTAATGCGAAACATTTAGAGATTTATTTGAATCTTTTTCTTTCCGTTCAGAGTTGCGTGTTCGAAGTTAAATTTTGCCGTTAAGCCGCGTCTCAGACTTCGTGCCCACCTCAAAAAGTCAACCAGCGCACACGACTCCATCCTCCAGCCAACACCCAAGACATCACTTCGAAAGACCACAAACTTCCAGCCAATCAGCAACCTTGGGGAACCTCTTTCTGCAACGACGTCATCAAAGGAAACCCCTTAACACAAAGGCAACGCAAGTACAACCTCCAGATCCTAGCTGAACTGGTGCATTTGATATAAAGTTCAATAATCTCATTGAGAAACTCAATGCGAGGGTTAATTAAATGATTGATGGTTGTTCAGGTCTAAGCAATTGCATATACGTATGCTATAAACTTGGGACTTCATATTTTCACTCTTCGAAACTCATTCTTTCCTCAATTTCTCTCTTTCTGCAACTCGTATGAATGTGTGAATGCGTGCTATGTGTTAGATTAGTTATGTCTTAGGTTTTTCCAATAAATTCCTATTCATATTGAAAAGAGAAGTATCTTGTGTTTTGTGCTTATAAATTAATGTCTTAAACTGCCTACCTTGTTACCGTGCTAATAGTGTTTTCACTATATTGTGGATATTAGTATCCATTGCAGAGTTGGTGTTATACGGCTCGCTCAATGAATCGCTGGCCGATTCTGTTCAATCTTAAATGACTCCCTTTGAGCTAAATTGACTTCTGTAAATCCCTTACAAGTACAACAGAGAGAATAGAGCCGAGTGACAGCCTGCTCTCTGTTATTGGGAAGTGGTGGTCTCGGGTATCTAAAAGGAAGAGGACCCACCCAACTATTGTCGCTATCTCTGAAAAACTTGTTGTCCATGATCTCCATAAAGAGACAGTCTTCAACAGATAAAGCAGGCTTGTTGTCGTCCCTTGTGCGCTGGAACACTGAACAGCCAAGGTGATTTTCCTTGTTTGTACATGCATCCTTGTAGACATGAGGGATTCCTTGTGCTTCAGCTGTGAGATTGAAGCTATCCTTTACTTTGATGTGACTTTGACATGGGGAAAAGTATGAGGTTCTACCATTGTCCAGCACATGTGTCTTGTAACTCAACACAGTTGGCCTGTGATAATTACCCAAGCATACATCTCCAACTATGAGCCAGCCTAAATCTGTTTTAATCGCAAAAGGAGCATTATGAGGCCCATTTATCTGCCATCTCACTTTATGGACTCTCAGAGCATCACAACCCAACAGCATGAGGATCTGGGCATTGTCATCCATATTTGGAATATCAGAGGCTATTCTTTTAAGATGAGGATGGTTTCGAGCAACCTCTGGGATGGGTATTTCTGCCCTGTTATCTGGAATGTCATTGCACTCAATTAGAGTAGGTAGTGTTAAGCTAACATCACCTATAACGGGCTCTATTTGAAAACCATCAGCCCTCCTTTCAGAAGCTTCAACAGTTCCAGCGCAGGTTTTCAGAACATAAGGGGAAGCCTGACTGTTTATGCAAAAAACCTCAAAAAACTCTGATCTTACTAGTGACCTATTGCTCTGGTCGTCGAGCATCGCATACATCTTAACAGCGGCTTCTGGACCGCCATTAGGATACACTCTGACTAAGCATATCTTAGAACAAGATTTGGCTGGTAAACCTTCACCACATATTTTGGTACAGGCGCTGTTCACAGAAGGTTGTGAACATTCTTCCTCCCCGCCATGCTCTGAAGAGGAAACTGAAGTCTTGGAGACCCATGGTGCTGGTCCAGTGTGGAGGGCAGTAGCGTGGGCTTCACTGTCAGATTCTGTACACTTGATAGCCATCTTACAATTGCGTGCAATGTGAGAAGATGATGCACAACATCGAAAGCAAATACCGTTTTCCTTTAAGTAGGCCTTGCGTACTTCCAGTGGCTTCATCCGGAAATCGCGACACTTTCTCAGTGGGTGAGGTTTCTTATGTATCGGGCAGTTCTTAGAGCTTTCATCACTGGTGCCTGAGTCCTTACTAGGGTAGGCCTTTTAGGGACACACCCCTTTTTGGACAGAAATGGGCATTCTTTGATGTGTTTGTTTGCTCAAGAATTTCTCTCCCTTAGGAAGACTAACGATTACGAAGCTTGGATCATTTCTGGCTTTTGCCTCGGAACAGACAAAGCTAACACAATACCAGAATGGAGGAAAGGAGGTGTTGTACATTTCTTTGTACTTCATGCCATGAGAGAGCCATTTCTCTTGAAGAAAGTGTGGTAGCTTTTCGACTATGGGATTTATACCTCTAGCGGTATCCAGATTTGTTAGGCCAGGGAGCCATCTTGCTTAGCCATCTGTAGTTCTGTCAAGAGATCACCTAATTCTCTTAATTTGACATAGTCCTTACTAAGAACCTTGGGAAAATTTTCTAGCCTTTGCAGGAGTGCGTTTTCAATTATTTCTGGAGCACCATAACATTCTGTTAATCTTTCCTAGGCAAAATGTAGCGCTGCCTTAGGATCACTGACATGAACTGCTCGTAATCTTTTGACGTGGTCGGATGATTCTTTGCTGAGCCACCTAATAAGCAGGTCCAACTCTTCTCCAGCTGTCAGTCCTAGGCCCTCTGTGGCTCCAACAAAGGCCGATTTCCATGCTCTAAAACGCTCAGGTCGCTCATCAAACTTAACAAGACTTGTTTTTACAAGCTCACGACATGCTAAATATTTAGCAAAATCCAACATACCTGAGGCTTCATTCTTGTAAATTGGTGTGGATTGCAGCCATGCCACGACAGGTTCCCTCTGAGAAAAACATAAAGTGTGAGGGTCATATGTTTCCTGCTTAACCTCATCAGTGACTGACTGATCAAGTGGCTGAGGTGGCAGATCGGTGAACACAACCTGTGCACAATTCATTTTAGTGAGACTGTGAGCGGTACAATTAATGTCTGGGGCCTCAGGATACAGCTTGTAACTTAATTTTGAATCTTGCATATCCTCTTCTTTTGGCTTATCTGTGTCCACTCGAGTTTGAGTTTCAACATAGTCTTTAATGCGTTCCACTCTGCTATGTGAAGACACAGAGAAGCTAGCACAGGAAATACGATCCTCTATTGCTTCTACAGCTGCTTCCAGCACTTCTGCTTGGGCCAGCGCAGCAGCTTGTTCCTTTTCGTGTTGGAGCACTTAACTGCCTCCATTTTAGCCTTGTCCAGTTTATGGGTCATTTCTAATCTAATTTTGTCCAGTCTTATTGCATTCTCTTTCTTTACAAACTGTACATGAGTTCATGCTCCTTCTGCTTGAGCCCATGCAGTGGCCGCTGCAATGCTGACTGAAATCCTTGACGACCGTGAGGATTTTGACGTTCGTGATGAATGGGAGCGTTTTGAGCCTGCCTCAGAAGCTCGGTCTATGATACTCATGGTTTCCTCTGTGTTTTCCTCTGCAGAGGCTGTAAGCTTCTCATCGTGGTTCATTGTGCACATGTGACTGCAATGTTCTACCATGTAACTTGATTTGCTTGTAGGATTATCATTTTTTTACTGTACTGTTCTCGTTGCATGTGTGAATGCAATTCAACAGCCAGCCAAACTCCACCCATAAAGTATTGAAGAGTCAGGATTCATCTTAGTTTCTCGTTTAGTAAGATGCCAGTGGGGTGTACATTATGGATTAAGAGTAAAACTGTAAAAAAACAACATACAAACAATAATCAAACTAATCATACAGAAACTAAAGAGTACGCATACAAGCAGCTGTGATACTTATATGTCCAAAGATCGAGGAGAAACTGTCTGCATGAGTAATGTGATCCACTTTGAACTCACTTTGTGTAGAACTGCCAGTAGGTGGCGCCAAAGTAACAAATAGTAATAAACTTGGAGCAGAACAATGTTTATCTGAAAATGTAATGATGTATCGGGGTGTTATATATGAATAAAATACGTCGTCAGATTTTAATTGAAAGGATTATTGCCACTTTCCTTACACACCAGTGCATTAACAAACTCACAAACATCAGTGTGCATTTAACAAATGTATTTTTTGCTAGTAATTAATTAAAATGTCTGATACATTATTTTTATGTGGCTGAAAACACTGAATCGTTGTGATATAGGCTAAAAGCACTGAGCTCATCTATTTGGCTCCGCGCCAGACAAGGCGCAAAAGCACGTTGGAATTTAGCAGGTAAAGTTTAAATACACCTGTGATTGTCCGCATCGAATAGTTAAAATCAACAAGTTTTGGGGGGTTGGAGTGGGTCAAATAGAATCTTCAATACGCATTCAATCTAGCTTTTCGCGTTTAAAATAGTATTCCAGGGGTGAAGGGGTCAGTCCTTCAGATCATTGCAGGGGGTTTTCAGGACGTCATGGGGGGGCCTGCTTTGAAGGCAGTAGCTTTTTTCTTTTTTTTACTTTTATCTTTGTTATTAAAAATAAGAACAAAGATGCAAATGAACAGTAATCAAGAGCAGCATGATTCCGTCTTTTCTTTTAAGATTTCTTTTAAGTTTGATTAACATTGTGACAGATCTATATTAAGATACTGTAATGCATGGATCTAGTTCTAGTATAATGTTACACATTACCGTTAACTAAACGTTTATGTAAGACATAACAGATTATGTTTGTATAAATCTCACCAAGACATTTTTTCTAATAATGTATTTTATAGGGAGATCGCGTGGGTCTAATGCACGCACTTTGCAAATGTCAGTCAGCGTGATCATTTTGTTTTCATCAGCATGGCTTTGAATCATATTTCACTTTTTTGGACTAATGTCATCGAGACAGTGTGTGTTGGAGAAATGTAATAGAAAAACAAATGTACGGATATTCTGATTCGTCAAATATTTTTTTTAATAAATTTTTTTAGTCTATGAATTTTAATTTATTTCATGTTAAAGACATTGTTATTTGGTGCTGAAAAAAAAAAAAAAAGTAAAATCTTCATTACCCATGAAATTAAATGTTATTTAATCTTCCATATGAAGGATGATGTACTCTGATTATTTGTATTAATTAAACAATAAATAAAACAAGGTATGGTTTGTGTAATACTGATTATAGGCATCCATCCAATCATTTAATGCTTCATTATCAAGACAGACCCTGTCTGTCTTCAGTAATGAGAGCCTATGAATTATACACTGCTCAAAAAAAATAAAGGGAACACTAAAATAACACATCCTAGATCTGAATGAATGAAATATTTTTATTAAATACTTTGTTCTTTACGTAGTTGAATGTGCTGACAACAAAATCACACAAAAAATTATCAATGAAAATCAAATTTATTAACCCATGGAGGTCTGGATTTGGAGTCACTCTCTAAATTGAAGTGGAAAAACACACTACAGGCTGATCCAACTTTGATGTAATGTCCTTAAAACAAGTCAAAATGAGGCTCAGTAGTGTGTGTGGCCTCCACGTGCCTGTATGACCTCCCTACAACACCTGGGCATGCTCCTGATGAGGTGGCGGATGGTCTCCTGAGGGATCTCCTCCCAGACCTGGACTAAACTCCTGGACAGTCTGTGGTGCAACGTGGCATTGGTGGATGGAGTGAGACATGATGTCCCAGATGTGCTCAATTGGATTCAGGTCTGGGGAACAGGCGGGCCAGTCCATAGCATCAATGCCTTCGTCTTGCAGGAACTGCTGACACACTCCAGCCACATGAGGTCTAGCATTGTCTTGTATTAGGAGGAACCCAGGGCCAACCGCACCAGCATATGGTCTCACAAGGGGTCGGAGGATCTCATCTCGGTACCTAATGACAGTCAGGCTACCTCTGGCGAGCACATGGAGGGCTGTGCGGCGCTCCAAAGAAATGTCACCCCATACCATTACTGACCCACTGCCAAACCGGTCATGCTGGAGGATGTTGCAGGCAGCAGAATGTACTGTCACATCTGTCACATGTGCTCAGTGTGAACCTGCTTTCATCTGTGAAGAGCACAGGGTGCCAGTGGCGAATTTGCCAAACGTCCTGCACGGTGTTGGGCTGTAAGCACAACCCCCACCTGTGGACGTCGGGCCTTGATATCACCCTCATGGAGTCTGTTTCTGACCGTTTGAGCAGACACACGCACATTTGTGGCCTGCTGGAGGTCATTTTGCAGGGCTCTGGCAGTGTTCCTCCTGTTCCTCCTTGCACAAAGGCGGAGGTAACAGTCCTGCTGCTGGGTTGTTGCCCTCCTACAGCCTCCTCCATGTCTCCTGATGTACTGGCCTGTCTCCTGGTAGCGCCTCCATGCTCTGGACACTACGCTGACAGACAGAGCAAACCTTCTTGCCACAGCTCGCATTGATGTGCCATCCTGGATGAGCTGCACTACCTGAGCCACTTGTTTGGGTTGTAGACTCCGTCTCATGCTACCACTAGAGTGAAAGCACCGCCAGCATTCAAAAGTGACCAAAACATCAGCCAGAAAGCATAGGAACTGAGAAGTGGTCTGTGGTCACCACCTGCAGAACCACTCCTTTATTGGGGGTGTCTTGCTAATTGCCTATAATTTCCACCTGTTGTCTATTCCATTTGCACAACAGCATGTGAAATTGATTGTCAATCAGTGTTGCTTCCTAAGTGGGCAGTTTGATTTCACAGAAGTGTGATTGACTTGGAGTTACATTGTGTTGTTTAAGTGTTCCCTTTATTTTTTTTGAGCAGTGTATAATTATTTTAAAATACTGAATCTGACATAAAACCTGTACAAATCAAGATTAAATTTTGTAAATGTAACCTCCTTAATCCTTACTGATATGTTTTTGTTTTTGTTCGAGAATGAAGTCTAAATCAATTTAATTCACAACATGCACATCTCAACATTATCCTACTTTACAAAACAGAATAATGTAGCCTCATTTTCATATTTTAAAACTACTTCTGCATAAACTTATGCATTCTGTATTCATCTTAAATTAATTTATTAAAAGTTTGAATGTAAAAAAAAAAAAAAAAAAAAAACAACAACAACAACAACAAAAGTCTAAAAAACGAGTCACACCAAGCCACAGAAGAGGCGCTGTTTCTCAAGCGCTTTCCATGACAGCAGTTCGAGACGGAGTGAAACGGGGACAAATGTGTTGCACTCATAGGCGGAGTTTCACTTTTATGCATGGGGGGCACCCACTGGCAGACGAGCCAGCAGCAGATTTTTTATATATATATATATATATTTCGTATATTCATAATTTTTATATATTCATGTAACATAATTTATATAACATATTCTACATTAAAATACATTTAGAATTAACAATGACTGCTGTACGAAGAGTAAAAAAAAAAAAAAAAAAAGTTACCTAATGCAGAGAGGCTTGCTACAATAGTCGGTGTTCTGCAACACCAGTTACATCGCAGCACTGACCACCACTGTCATTTAGATTTTTTTATAGTAACAAAATATTATTTCGCTCAGTTGGAGAACAGGCACTTCAAATAAAACTGAACGTGGCTCCTCAATGCGGAGTGCCGAACGACAGTCACATCTAGGGTTGCAAAGGGGCGAAAAATTTCCGGTAAATGTCCGGAAAATTTCCGGAAAATTTCCATGGAAACTTCATCTCGGGAATTTTGGAAATATTCCAAATTGGAAACTTAACAGGAATTTATAGGAATTAATGAGAATTTATGGGAATTTATTTGAATTTTATAGAAATGAATGTAAACTGTATATATAAACATAAATATAAACATCTTGTTTGGTCATAAACTGACATGCAAGCAAACTAATGCATAAATTACATTTTTGACTTTGATTTACCTGTAAGTAGAACTTTAATGAACTCAAAACATGCAAAAAATTATTTATTTGAGTTTGCTGTAAAACGAAAGCATCCAACCACCCTTCCCCTTCCAAAAAAGTCCCATTCAATAACATCAATAAATGTTGAATGTAGGATGATAGAGGCTACAGGTGCCAGGGCCTCAGATCCACAAAGTCCTTCCCACCAAGTAGATGCAGATATGTGCTGGCACAATTGCCATATCCCATCCCATTCCCAAAGGCCTTGCTTGGTACGATACTTTGCTAGACTGCCGAGAACTTTGCCTTCATCAAGGGCCAGATGGTGAGACATGGCAGTAATAACAGTGCAAGTACTGCCGATCTCTTCAACAGAGAGTACACTTTTCACGCACTTTGGGTCCAGCATGTATGCTGCAGCGTGTATTGGTTTCATGCAGAACTTATGGCGCTTCTCCATTGATTTGACCATTGCAGTTTCTTCTGCTTGCAGCAACGGGAATGTGGGCAGGACAGTTTGTATTTTTTCTTTGAGCTCGGCAAACAGACATTTAACATCTGACAAAGATGGCAGTATAACCTTTTATCTTGGCAATAGCTGCTGCTATTGGTTTGAGAATTCTCAGGCTGCTAGTCACTCTTTCCCAGAACACATCATCCAGCAGGATTCTCTTGATAACACTTTCAATGGCTGCAGTCTGGGATATGGCCATCTCTTGCAAAGACTCCTTCCCCTCCAGCAGACTGTTGTACATGATAACAACCCCACCTCATCGAGTGATGCTGGGAAGCTTCCGTGTGGTGTTCTTATTTTTTTCTTTTTGCTTAGAGGGGTAGATTGCTGAAGGTACCTGTTTGCCCTTCACATATTTCACTACTTGTTTCGCTGTCTTGTACAGTCTGTTCATTGTATTCAGTGCCATGATGTTCTTAAGGAGAAGATTAAGAGCATTGGCAGCACAGCCAATTGTTGTTATGTGAGGGTAAGTCTCCTCCACGTGTGCCCAAGCAACCTTCATGTTTGCAGCATTGTCAGTTACAAGTGCAAAGACCTTCTCATTTCCAATGTCATTAATGACCGCTTTCAGCTCATCAGAAATGTAGGGGCCTGTGTGTCTGTTGTCCTTTGTGTCTGTGCTCTTATAGAATACTGGTTGAGGGGTGGTGACAATGTAGTTGATAATTCCTTGTCCATGGACATTCGACCACCCATCAGAGATGATGGAAATGCAGTCTGCTTTGTCAACGGTTTGCTTGACCTTTGCCTGTACTCTGTTGAGCTCTCTATCCAGTAAATGAGTAGATAAAGCATGCCTGGTGGGAGGTGTATATGCAGGGTGAAGAACATTCAGGAATCTCTTCCAATAGACATTGGCTATGAGCATTAAAGGTGAGCCAGTTGCATACATTGTTCAAGCAAAACATTCATCAGCATTTCTCTGGCTACGTTCATCCATTGAGTCAAAAAATCCTCTGATTCCAGAGTGACCAGGAGCTGACGAGAGGGAGTCTGAATCTGAATTATTTTCACACCGAATGGAAGCAGATGAATTCTTGTTGGGGGTTGCTTGTTTTGAGCTCAGGGAAAATTTTGGGCACTTGGCTATATGCTGCTGCACTTTTGTGGCATTCTTAACATAGGTCTTTGCACAGTATTTGCAGGTGTACACAGCCTTTCCTTCCACACTGGCATTGTTCTGCAGAAAAAAGATCATAAGAACACTTATGCAATGCGCGCGCGCACACACACACACACACACACACACACACACATATAGTGTTCTTATGATCTTTATATATATATATATATATATATATATATATATTAGGGCTGTCAAACACATACAAAATAAAAGTTTGAGTTTGCCTAATATATGCGTATGTACTGTGTGTAATTATTATGTATATATAAATACACATGAAATGAATTAATGTATATATTTAAGAGAAATATGTTATCTATGTAAAAGATATTTGTGTTTATATATAATATAAATTATATAAAAATTATAATAAATACATATACTTGTAAATATTTCTTATATATGTACCTGAATGTGTTTGTATTTATATACACTTAATAATTGCACACAGTACACACACATTTAGTTCTGGATCAGGAGTTTAATGCTGGTTTGGGGTAAGCTAACTGCTACAGTGTTCCTATTAAAGAACCCGGAGTCATGTAGAAATGATATGTAGCTTTAATGATTGCTTTGTTGGACATGTGCTAGGTTTATAAAACAAAGAATAAAATAATTACAAAATGCATCACTGAAAGGTTCTTCATGTCACAATAAAATAAACAACATAACTCAGCATTATAACATAAGTTATAATAATTGCCATCTTGCACTTTAAAGGATCAGCGTCACGTATTACAGTGCACAACTCACATGCAGTACACAGTTCGCGGTAATATAAATGAGTTAAACTGGTTAATATTGTCTGCAACAAATACAAATTCTGAACACGTTTATTAGGCAAACTCAAACTTTTATTTTGTATGCGATTAGTCGCGATTAATCGTTTGACAGCCCTAATATATATATATATATATATATATATATTATAAAATCTATATATAATTATATCTAATTTAGCTAAACAATTTGAATATGTCAGAGTGGTAAACATTTTACAATTGACGCAAATTAATAGAAAGAGGATAGATGAATAAATACTTCTCAATCAGCATGATTGCTAAAACAAACTAATGTCAAACTCAAAAATGCAGAAAAACAGTAGTATTCTGAAGGATTCGTTGATGAATAAAA
This sequence comes from Cirrhinus mrigala, assembly GCA_036247105.1. NCBI lineage: Eukaryota > Metazoa > Chordata > Actinopteri > Cypriniformes > Cyprinidae > Cirrhinus > Cirrhinus mrigala. The sequence goes on from CM070018.1 coordinate 31,625,429, forward strand.
AGCTTAAAAGAACATAATTTATCATGTTTATATATATATATATATATATATATATATATATATATATATATATATATATAAAAAGCAGTATAGCTGTTTCCAAAATTTATAATAAATCAGCATATCAGAATGATTTCTGAAGGATCATGCAACACCGAAGACCAGTGTGATTGCTCATAAAAATTCAGCTCTGCATCACAGATATACATTATAGTTTAAAGCATATTAAAATGGAGAACAATTATTTAAAATTGTAATATTTCACAATATACTGTTTTGATCTGTATTTTTGATCAATTAAATGCAGGCTTGATAAGCATAGGAGACTTTTCAAAAATCTTTAAAATGAATGTGTCCAAACTTTTTTTTACCAGTACTGTACTTCTGTATGATAACACAAAACTGGCTAGCGAAACGTAGAAGATAGAGCATCACAGCATGAGCTAGCTAGCACATGATATCTAGCCTCATAAATTGTAAATGAATTGCTAACTAGCTTACATTTATATCTGATTTACTGCCTAGGTTAGCTTTTTTTGTATTTGCTAGTTAAACTTTAATAATATATATATATATATATAGATCAAATATATTTACCCAAGTAATATTAAAACTTACTTGAATGGATGTAGTCTTCGGGTTCAAATGCAGACTTGTGGATTCAATATTCTTGTGATAGTCAGAGCCTGGAAAAAGGGGGGGAATTCCAGACAAGACAATGGTGGAAGTTTGGCAATGTTTTTTATTTTGAAAAGCCTGTTGACTTTTGCCGTTTATCTGTGGTGGTTTTCTCAGTTTTTTGAACATTCGTTTCTTATTTATTTAGTTCTACAGTGTTTGCTGATTTTTGCTTTGTGTAACTTAATTGTTATTCGTTTTGCTAATAAACGTTCTACGTTTTTTTATATTTATTTGGTTCCACAGTGTTTACCAATTTTCAGTTTTGTATACTAGGCTATTTAAAATTTATGTAGGCCTAGCCTACGTTATTTGTTATTTTATATTAGTCATATAGCATGGTGTAAGCTATTTTTATTCCTTTTGTTAATAAAAGTTCCATGATTCATTTATAGGCTACGTGAGTTTAACGTTGTATTCCGTTGTTGCTTGAATGGGATTCAAGCAATTGACGCCGAATTGCCACTAATTTAAAAGTGAAAGTAAAATGTGCACTGCACATTTGCAAGCTATTTAAAACCGAAGGAAAGCGAGTGAAAAGAGGGAAATTGAAGATATGTGCTATTGAAGCTCCAAACCAGTTTCCTACTTCCCTCATAACTGAGAAACTTGTTTCTGATGTAGCCAAACAGTTAAACAGTTCTATGAGAGCTGTGTTTGGAGGGAGGGGAGTGTTGTTCTTAATGTCTGAATGTGTTTCATCTATTTGCGCCAATAAAAACGCCATTATTTTATTTGAAAAACTTAATCATTTTATTTTATTGACAAAATATTTTAGTTTGTCGTGTGTATTTTTTTTTTCATTCGATCAGGTAACATTTTAAGCTGTCATATGGTCATGTTACAACGTGCCCCTCACATGTTACAATGTACCCCACGCATGGGGCATGTTGTCACTTTTCACTTCCTTTCTTTTGAGGTAAATAACGAAAAACGTATACCGTGTACATGAAACAAAGCGACATATTTGTACTAGACAAGTGTGAAATTTTTAACGTGGATAAAAAAATTTGAAACTCTGAACCCCACGTGGATTTACACAAACTGAGAAATTCAAAAAGTGTTAGGTTGTGCCCGGCACTCCCCTACTATCACATAAGTGAGCGTTATGTGTGTTTGTGTTGGTATATTTAAAAGACCTTGGTGCACAAATTGCTCTTGTTTTTTTTTTTTTATATATCATAAAAAAGTATAATGCTCTCTTAAGAGTTCACAAATGCTACGATTTAATTAAATAAATATGCAGTGCAGGTTTAATGTATGCGCTTTAATTATTCACATGTGAGTAGGTTATGTACTTAAATGTTGTAAGGCAACACAGTAAATGCTGCTCCACAAACTGAAAATTTACATGTGTGGAGCACCTCAAACTCTATCTCTGCATGATGTTGTGGGTTCGACTTTATTGTAACGTTCATCTGGGAATGCAACGTGTGCTATTTGGTAAGATAAATCGTTTATAAACCTACGCAAACACAGGAGAATACACCATTAATGTTATAAATATGCTAACTGTTCATCGTTATTTCAGAATAAAAATTTAAACCCTCACTCTGAGTGTGCACGTTTTGATGTCCACATATTCAAGAAATGACAGTGGCTGTAGCTTTTCTATCATAAAGAAATGGACCAATATTAAAGATTAAGTGGACATTTGAATTAAATGTTGTTGAGTCAATATTAAATATTGATTAGATTGTGCTGTAAAGTGTAAAAACAATAATCAGGCTGTTGGCGCCCTCTGCAGGTATTGGTTATAGGGGAGCGCCGGGCACAACCTAACACTTTTTGAAATTCTCAGTTTGTGTAAATCCACGTGGGGTTCAGAGTATAATTTTTTATCCACATTAATTTCACACTTGTCTAGTACCAATATGTTGCTTTGTTTCATAATTACAGTGTATACGTTTTTTGTTATTTACCTCAAAAGAAAGGAAGTGAAAAGTGACAACATGCCCCGTAGGTGGGGGACATTGTAACATGTGAGGGGCACGTTGTAACATGACCGCTTAAAATGTTGATCGAATGAAAAAAAATATATGACAAACTAAAATATTTTGTCAATAAAATAAAATGATTAACTTTTTCAAATAAAATAGTGGCGTTTTTTAAGAATTGAAAAAATATATAATTTTTGAGGTTCACAATGAACATATTGCAACCATGCGTGGGATGGCCCTGATCGCAAAACACAGCTATACAGGGGCACGTTTCCCAAAACCAACTATGGTCGGAAGTTCCGTCGTTACTAATAGAGTTCAATGGACCTAACCACCATAGTTAGCTAACGATGCTTTTGGGAAATGCACCCCAGTATAGTTTAAAACAATGTGCGCAAATAGATAAAACACATACAGACATTCAAAAAACACTCCCCTCCCTCCAAAGACAGCTCTCTTAGAACACGAGACACAAACAAACCAAAATGCTTTACATTTCTTGAAATAATAATTTTTGAACATTAAACATCGATTGTCAGTCTTAATTTACCTGTTTCTTGTGATTTCTTATTAAAATCCATAAAAACAAATAGTGAAAATTATATCACTAATGTCATAGAATAGCATAGTTTAATAATAGCGGGGCAGGGGTGCATTTCCCGTACAACGACGTAACTCGCTGATTAACCTCCATAGCATGATGCATTGATGTGGAAATGAACTAGCTAGTCACGACTGTTTCCCGAACACGGTCGCACCTCCATCGTTTGAACCACATTAGTTCAACAATGTAGGGCCGTTGTTAATGACATCACCGAGTAATAATTTATGCTATTTAACTTATTAGAGATCTCTAAAATGCAGCTATATTAAACATGGCACCTGATGACTAATTTACTATTATTGTTCCATGTTATTTTGTTTTATTTGATGCTTCATTCATCGCAGGTTCCCTCTTATGTCATACTCCGGGGACATAAACAAGTCAATTAAACTTAATGTGACTCATATGCATCAGTCTTGCGTGAATGAAACAGGTAAAGTTTATGTAATAGTTCCCAGTGTTAAACAAACCCTGCTCAGTGTTCATGTGTTTCCACACTACAGAGTGTTCAAGTAGCATTGACACAGTGTTGGAGTTAAGGAGATAATTTTGTCACGATTGACCAGTAATGATGAACACCTGTTGTTTACAAGCAGAATCACCGAAGGAAAGAGAAACACAAGAATCAGCCACAGCCAAAGGTAAAATGAACTTAAATAAATGAGGACATAAAATCTCTGATTAAACAACTCCACAAACAACATTACAGTTTGACTTGATTTCTGTCATATATCTACAAAATTTCTTTGAGAACATCTAAACAGAGGTTTAGATGTTTTATTTAAAAAAAAAAAAAAAAAAGTTTCATTTGCATCATGGCGATCAGGGTTTACTTTAGTTGGACTCTTGACCTTTTTTTTTTTGGCTGTTGTAATTGTGTGTGTGAAACACATTTGTTAGCAAAAAAGCCAAGGAAAGAAATCGGATTAAGGGTTCTTGGTTAATTATTTTTGGTGGTGTAATCATCATCTAGTAGCCTGATTCACCGATCTCACCCAGAGGTTAACCTATTAGTTTCATGATTTTTATAATAGCTGTATGGATGTTCATCTTATGCACTAAACCTTAAAATCTATGGCATCATTCTGACATACACAGACATCAAGAATCAGCATATGAATCTCAACAATGGTGACATTCAATAGCTGCATGCTGGGTAGCAGCAGAGTACAAAACTCACCCATGCAGCTGTTGAATATCACCATTGTTGAGATTCATATGCTGATTCTTGATGTCTGTGTGTGTCTAAATAATGCCGGAGTTCATAAGGTAGTAATACTAATAGTTCATACAGCGATTGTAAATATCATGAAACTAATAGACAAATCACTGAAAAAGATCAGTGAATCAAGCCACTGGATATTGGTGATTACACCATCAATAATAAATTACCAAGAACATTTTATCAGACCTTTTTTTTTTTTTTTTTCACTATAACAAATGTGCTTTACAAACATAATTACAGCAACGGAAAAAATACAATCAAGGGTCAAGAGGCCAACTAAGGTAAACCCTGATTGCCATGGTGGTAAGGTCAAATGAAACTTTTTTTTTTTTTAAAATAAAACATCTAAACCTCTGTTTAGATGTTCTCAAAGAAAGTTTGTAGATATATGACAGAAATCAAGTCAAACTGTAATGTTGTTTGTGGAGTTGTTTAATCAGTGATTTTATGTCCTCATTTATTTACGTTCATTTTATCTTTGGTTGTGGCTGATTCTTGTGTTTCTCTTTCCTTCTGTGATTCTGCTTGTAAACAACAGGTGTTCATCATTACTGGTCAATTGTGACATAATTATGTCCTTAGCTCCAACACTGTGTCAATGCTACTTGAACACTCTGTAGTGTGGAAACACATGAACACTGAGCAGGGTTTGTTTAACACTGGGAACTATTACATAAACTTTGCCTGTTTCATTCATGTATGACTGATGTATATGAATCACATTAAGTTTAATTGATTTGTTTATATTAAAACTATGCAATCTAAATGCATGGAGTTTGTGTCACTGAAAGTTTTTTTTTTTTTTTTTTTTTTTTCAGCTTGAAAATGTATGTTGTTAAACAACAGTACAATTCATTGAATGCACTGTAACCTATTACTTACAGCCTAATTTATTCCTGTCTGAAATTTATATGACCCGACTAAGGTCTGTGGATACATAATTCTCAGAATCTTTGCTTTTACTGGATGTATTGCTAAGTGATGTTAAATTTGCAACCTGCATGTGTTGGTGTAATGAAAATCATTGAACAGCTTTACTGTTTTCATGCTTTTTAGGACTTTGTGAATGCTGAAAGAGACCTGACTAATACAGTCATTGGAATTTGCATCATCATGATTTGCATTTACTTGAAGAAATTTTGTCAGCTTTACTTCATTTTTTTTTGTTCAAACAACTAAATTGTTACTTGTACAAATTACTCAATACAGTTGCGTGGAACCACTTGACAGTCTTTTTTTAAGTAAGTCCAACAAATCATTTTTTTGAGTGCACGTCTCTTAATTAATTCTATGAGGGAACCGAACCTGTGTGCTTAATCACTCAATTTTTGAGGTTTTTGAGTATTATTCCCCGGGGGTAGTTCCTAGGGTGGCCTAGTCGGATTTTCTTATTGGTAAAAGGTTGGGCTTGGTTCTCAAAATTGCACCACTCCGTCACACGTGTCTTGAACCTAGCCTGGTTATCTCGTCTTGCCTGCCTTCAGCCTGCCCTGGATTTCTCACCTGTCAGGGATTAACCCTTTGTCTTGCTGTTTTGGTCTCTGTTCACCCCTCAATTGTACTATAGCCTGTCTGTTTGGATTTCATGTTTGCCTCGCCCCCTGGATTACATTCCCCGGCGATCAACCCTTGCCTGCCCTGGATTACTCTTGTGTCTAGCCTTGTTTGTGTCTGTTTGTTGGTGTCAACCCTGCCTGTGTTTTGACCACGCTTTTGTTTAATAAAAGCTTGCGTATGGATCCACCTGCTTCTCGTCTCATTTGCTTCGTAACAGATGCATACCTGACTTTAGAAAAATACACAGCATAGAGTGTGTGGACACATTTCATGCTACGGGCTTCTGACTACAGAATCACTCCAATCCTCTTGCAACATTTCAAGTCAACATTGCAACATTGGTTAAGTAACCTCAGACCAAGACAAACATCCTCCAAAATGGAGACAGGAACTAACTATTTGAATTTGCTTTAATCAAGTAGAGTTAAAATCTTTTGGGACAATCTTTTAGGTAATTTGCATGAAAGACACTGGGAAATGGCACACCCTCTGCCATGAGCAAAATGTCTCTGAACTCTTAGGATCTGTATTACAGGTTTTTTGCAGGTCTTAAAGTCTTAAAGTCTTAAAATCTTAAATTGCTTTTCCGTGAATTAAGGCCTTGAAAAGGTCTTAAATCAGAGCAGTGAGTCTTAAATTAATATGATCATGCCATTATTTTCTTGAAGGATTGTTTCCTCGTGTTTCATTTTAAAGTGAAGCGAAAGCATGAGTTAGGTCATGGGTTAGGTCACTCAATACACGGCAGATGGCGGTATGTGCTGCTTCATCTGTCAGTCACCTGAAGAAGAACTTGTCGTTTTCATTTTTTTTTTTTAAATAGTACTAAAAATCATTTTGTTTAGTTAGAGAACAGACAATACATTTAAAACTAAATGCGGCTGCTCAATGCAGTGTGCCGAGCTGTCTGACAAGAAGAGAGGTGAGAAAGACAAGACTATGACAGAAGAGTTTCAAAACGAAATGCAAGCGCCTGTTTTAAAATATTTTGGATTTTGAAAAGCCTGTTGACTTCTGTCATTTATCTAAGGTGATAGTGGAAGTTTCACTATTTATTTGGTTCCAAAGTGTTTGCTGATTTTTATCTAAACTATTTATTAATTTATTTTTTAATTTTATGTTAAGCGTGCAAGGTGTATGCCTGTAATGTGGGGAGAGAGACGAGAGGCAAGTGGATCCATTCGTAAGCTTTTATTGATACGAGACAGAGACATGGTGGAAACAGGCAGGGTCGAAACAATAGCAAACAGGTGTAGCAAAGGCAAGACGTGGGAATAGTCCATACAACAGGCGTGGGTCGAAGATTGGCGAACGTAATCCAGGGGGGAAAGCGAAGGGATAATCCGTGAAACAAGCGAGTGATCCAAAAAGCAGGCGGCGAGACAGACGAAACGAGATGACCAGGCGAGAAAGCTAAACTAAGGGAACACGGGAACTAGGGAACGCAAAACAACAATGCAAAACCACAATACTGGTGAGTCACGGGGGGAAGCCGGGGCTTACATAGCGCACATGATTGGCCACAGGTGTTGGCGCCATCAGCGCGATGGATGATGGGAGACGTAGTCCGGGGTGTAGTGTAACAGTCTGTGTGATGTGAGATGTTAACGAGATGCACAGCGACCTCCGGTGGCGGGCTGATCAGACAGGAATCATAACAGAGCCCCCCACCAAGGAGCGGCTTCCAGACGCTCCACACAAAAAAACAATCTAGGGGGAATGGTGGGGCGGGGGCAAGACAAGGCAAGGGTTGGAGGGCCAGGTCTATGTGGAGGACCTGGAGACTGAGGCAGAGTCGGCAGAGCAGGAGCCCACCAGGTCGGAGCAGGGGCCCTCCAGGGTGGAGCAGGAGGCGCTGGGGCCCTCCAGAGCGGAGCAGGAGGTGCTGGGGCCCCCCAGGGCGGAGCAGGCACCCGCATCATGGACTGGGATCTAGGGAGAACAGGGACAGAAGAGGCAGACAGAGTGACAAGGAGAGAGGCAGAGAGTTCGTTGATGGCCACCTCGGCCGTGATTGGACAGGCCGAGAGTTCGTTGGCGGCCTTCGTAGCCATGACAAGGGAAGCAGAGAGTCCAAACATGGCCGGAACAGGACCAGGCATGAGTACACTGGCTAGGTGAGGGTCATTGGGTGCTACCACCGTGCAAGGAGCTAGGACAGACATCCCCGTTTTATGAGGTTCCGCAGCCTCAGCCACCACCTCCAGAGGCTCTGCAGCGAAAGCCACCACTTCTGGAGTCTCGATAGTGGTATCCGCGGCCCTTTTAAGAGGTTCTGCAACCAGCACTAGCACCTCCGGGGGCACTGGCACAGACTCTCGGTCAGATGAGGCCTCAGAAGCAGTCTTGTGGACAGACGAGACCTCTGGAGCAGACTTGTGGACAGATGAGACCTCTGGAGCAGATTCATGGACGGACGAGGCTTCTGGGGCAGACTCGTTGACGGACGAGGCCTCTGGGGCAGATTCGTGGACGGACGAGGCCTCTGGAGTGTAGTGTGCGGCCCACACACTCAGAATGGTGACCGCCATCACACTGGCAGTCATGACGATGTGTAACGTAGGGAGGGAGACGAGAGCTGAGTGGATCCACATGCAAGCTTTTATTGTGACGAGACAGAGATGTGACGAGGCTCTGGGAGGTCAGACGAAACGTGACGAGGCTCTGGACAGACAGACGAGATGTGACGAGGCTCTGGACAGACAGACGAGACGTGGCTCGACTCTGGTTGACCAGCTGAGACGTGACTTGACTCAGGTTGACCAGGTGAGACAGGACTTGACTCAGGACGACCAGCCGAGACGTGACTTGACTCTGGGCGACCAGCTGAGATGAGACTTGACTCTGGAACAACAGCAGTAACTTGACTTGGTTCATGAAGATCAGCTGCGACTTGACTTGGCTTATGAAGATCAGCTGTGACTGGACTTGACTCATGGAGATCAGCTGTGACTTGACTTGACTCATGAGGATCAGCTGTGACTTGACGACTCATGGAGATCAGCTGTGACTTGGCTTGGTTCATGGAGATCAGCTGTGACTTGACTTGGCTCTTGACTCTGCACTCAGGAACGACAGCTGTAGCTTGTCTGGACTCGGGAACCACAGCTGTAACTTGACTGGACTCAGGAAACACAGCTGTAACTTGGCTTGACTCTGGAAACACAGGTGTAACTTGACTGGACTCGGAAACAACTTGACTGGACTTGGGTACAACAGCTGTAACTTGACTTGACACAGGAAGAGCAGCTTTAACTTGACTTGACTCTGGTATGGCAGCAGTGACACGACGGAGCTTTGTTTTCGCCGCCATTTTGTGAAGGGCTCTGCTATCGCCGCCATAGTGTGAACGTGCTCCGGCACAGCCGCCATCTTGAGAACGGGCTCTGTTGTAGCCGCCATTACCTGAGCGGGTTGCGTGGCCGGCATTACCGCGATGTTGCGTTCATCCTCCACGGCACCCACAGTGAATGTCGACCCCACACACCACAAAGCAAAGTCCAAAAAAGCAGAGAGAGATGAACGCGGACCCTCGTGTCTAAGTCTCGCCTTTAAAGGTTGATTAACCCCATCGCAAAAAATCTCAATGACAATACAGTCCGGGAGATTTTAATGGTTTGTGATCGCCAGAAACTCGCAAACATGTTGCTCAAGTGAACGTGGGCCTTGTTTGACTCTGAATAGTATTCTTGTAGTGTCCATGTCTGTATAATGTCCATAGGGAAAGCTGCTGGATCCTTGTGTGACAGAGTATTCTGTAACGTGGGGAGAGAGACAAGAGGTGAGCGTATCCATTCGCAACCTTTTATTGATACGAGACAGAGACATGGTGGAAACAGGCAGGGTCGAAACAATAGCAAACAGGTGAAGCAAAGGCAAGACGTAGGAATAGTCCGTGCAGCAGGTGTGGGTCGAAGATCGGCGAACGTAATCCAGGGGGGAAAAGCGAAGGGATAATCCGTGAAACAAGTGAGTAGTCCAAAAGGCAGGCGGTGAGACAGACCAAACGAGATGACCAGGCGAGAAAGCTGAACTAGGGAACTAGGAAACTAACACGAAACAACAATGCAAAACCACAATACTCGGTGAGTCACAGGGGGGAAGTCCGGGAGTGATGGGGACGTAGTCCGGGGTGTAGTGTAACAGTCTGTGTGATGTGAGATGTTAACGAGATGCACAGCGACCTCCGGTGGCGGGATGACCAGACAGGAATCATAACAATGCAGTGCTTCAAAGCTTTCTTATTCATTTTGCTAATAAACATGTTTTTCAGTTTTGTATACCTATATAAACTCTGTGCAAGTATTATTTTATATTAGGCATATAACGTGGTGTATTATTATCCCTGTTGCTCCAAAAAAAAAAAAAAAAAAAAAAAAAAAATCGTTCTATTGTAATATTAACATATATATATGCACACACAGTAGGCTAAGCACACGTAACGCGCCATTCCCGCATTCATGCCCGCGACCACCCTCACCTCGAATAGCCTAATGTTTGCGGCTGACTGCAATCATAAGCGGTCCAGCGCAGAGAAAAGAAAATGGAAAAAAAGCCCAGATGACGCCCGTGTATCATTTTAAGGTGCGTTCATAATCCTGAGAAACATGTTGTCTGTTGACGTTAATAACGTGTTTTAATGTCGATAATAATTTTACCACCACCAACGCGCATGCTTACTAGTTTCCATGGTTTAAAATGCATGAACCTACATAAAAACAATTAGGCAATAAATATCGGTTAATTAAAAATAATCATATGGTTTCATTAAATAACACTGTTAAAATACATAATGTGGGCTAATATGAAATAAACAATTTATGTACATTACATGCCTGCAAAGGGAACCAAAGGGTTAATAATTGTTGTTGTTACACTTACAGGATGATCAAATCCTTGTTTAATAGTGACCAAACATTGATAGAAATGCTACAGCCTCTATAATTTCTTGTGGGGATCACAACCCTTGCCAAAATTAACTATGGTTTTTTCGTGGTAAAACTGCTTAATTTTCTTTGTGTTTGTGTTTTCTGGATGCTTGAGACAATTAAAATCAATTGTATTACAACTGTATTAGGCCTAATAAAATCAGTCATAGGTAACTGTCTAGATCTGCAACTGTAATTTATAAATAATACAATTTAATTGTCATTTATTCATTTACTTTTATATTTTATTAAAGTTCTGTTTTGACCCTGTATAATAGGTGTTTTTTTTTTTTTTTTTTTTTTTTTAACTTTCAAAATGAGAGAGGGGTCACAACAATACAATTCTGCTCAGGGCACCCATTTGGCCAGCAGCGGCCCTGTTTACAAGCTACTTAAAACTGAAGGAAAGTGAAGAAAAGAGGGAAAACTCAAACAAACTAAAAACAAACAACTGCTTGATGCCGAATTGCCACTAATTTGAAAGTGAAAGCAAAATGTGCATGGCACCTTTACCGAAGGAAAGCGAGGAAAAGAGGGAAAACTTGAACTAAAATTGCTAGATGCTGAATTGCTGCTAATTTGAAAGTGAAAGTAAAACTCGAGCTATACTTAGGGAACATATTGTTGTATTGTTTACCTTCGACCTTTTTTTTTCCTTAAATTTTCTTTAGTTGGTCTTAAAAAGGTCTTAAAAAAGTTTTAAATTTACCCTCATAAAACCTGCAGAACCCTGGTATTACCTTTTAGTTTACTTCTTGTAAGAATGAAACCATTGTACCAGATGCACAGAGAGAATTAAAATGATACCAAACATAACTGTGAATAACACTTGCATTAATGTAGAACATTATATTACGCTATTGGCCATTCTGAGTAAGCTGAGTGAAAGTAGATGGGTGAAAAGAATTGGAGGAGAAGGATAGGTGAGAAGGGACTTTCTCGCATCTTCTTTCAGTGAGATGTGGAGACAGATATCTGTGTGTGTGTGTATATATTGTCCATCTAAGAAGATCAAAGTGTCTGAGGTTTTGTAAACATTACAACTTACACAATAACTACATGTAACAAGGGTGTATGTTAAGAAAATTCTACTTGCCTCAAACCACATATGGAAGCCCAAAGTACAACAACAGCACTACAGCTATCAAAAAACATCAATTATACAGTAACACATGTGTTGTGTATTATGATGTTATATTTAGATGTTGTATCCTGGGAGCAGTTGGAAACAGATAATCTAGTTTTCCACTGTACTGCAACTCATCGCTACAATGCTGCTGACTTGACTCGCTGCTGAGATGACCATATGCAATACTCTTTTATCAGGTAAATTTTTCACTTTATTATAATTACTAAATTATACTATAGTATACTATTTGTATCAATGTCATGTAAGATGTTGTATTACAACCCGTTCTCATCAATTTGCGTATAAATAACACAGCTTTACACTTTCCAATTGCGTGTAATACATACGCCAAAGTCCAATTTTGCGTGCATGTGATACGCCAATCCTTCCCATTAACTTCTGTGGAGAGCAGATGCGTACGAATACCATGCAGCATCTTCTGTGGTTGTGACGTCACCAGCGAGGCTCGGTTTGCCCAGTTCACCTGATGCGTGTACACCTCCAAACAGGTAAGTAAGGGCAATAATCTTTTCTTTTGTAATGAGATCATTATTTTAATTATTTTGGTGCTTCTGCATCTCCTTACATGGGCTCATGTGTTAAAATGGAAGCGTATGCGTTCAAATTAGTTAGTAGAACAGTCGGCTGCTTTGTTAGCACAGCTGCTAACATTAGCCTACCATTTACATTAGCCTAAGCTAACTTCTAACTGTTGCAGTTTTGAAATAGATAAATAAATAAAACCGTTTTAATCATATTCACGTGGCTAATGACAGCTTTACAAATCAACCAACCCAGTATCGCGTGATAAGCGCGGTCATGTAAAAGTCCGCACATTTACCATATTTTTACCATAGTAACTGTTGCCTGACCATATTATGTATAGCCAATGCACAACAGCCACAACGTTTACCATGGTTTTACCTCAGTAACCATAGTTTTACTGTGGTATTTGTAGTTAAAGCACAACAACCACAACGTTTACCATGGTTTTACTGCTGTAAGCATAGTTTTACTGTGGTATTTGTTTTTAAAGCACAATAACCACAACGCTAACCATAGGTTTACCTCAGTATCCATAGTTTTACTGTGGTATTTGTAGTTAAAGCACAACAACCACAATGTTTACCATGGTTTTACCACTGTAAGCATAGTTTTACTGTGGTATTTGTTTTTAAAACACAATAACCACAACACTTACCATAGTTTTACCACTGTAAGCATAGTTTTACTGTGGTATTTGTAGTCAAAGCACAATAACCACAATGTTAACCATGGTTTTACCACTGTGATTTTTACGGTATACTATTTGTAAAGCACAGTAACTAAAATCCTTGCCACACCTTTACTTGATGATTCAACCTTTCACAGTAATGTTGAAGAAATTTAGCTATAACTGATTTTCCTTAATGCACGCATCCCTATTTTATCTGTTAATAATACCTTTCCTTACAGTCGTTCCTCTTAAATATTTTGGTTCCAGATTATTTTTAGCACATTGTCTCAACATGTATATATTTCTCTTTGTTTCAGCTGAAAGGGAAGACCAAAGGAGGCCTGTCACGGGATCTGAACTCGGCCATTTACGTGCATTTACGGAAAAGACCAAAGGCAAAGATTTCCAAAGGTATGTCAATGTCAGTCTGAGCATCTTGACTGAACTGTACTGCAGTTACATTTTGCACATTTTGCACAGCTTGCTCCATGGCCCCATCAGAAAGAACAACCAACAAAGTGTCATTTCGAACTCATTCATACAATTAACAGCAAATCTATTAAAGCAAATTTATATAATATTGTACAAGCGTAGTTATGCAAAATTCTACGACTTTCACTTGTACTTTTGTCATTGGCCATTGCCTGAACTCTCATGCTAATGTAACGCGGACTCGTAGGAAGCGTGTAAGATCCAAGTGCGAGCTTTTATTATACAGATCGTAGTCAAACAGGCAGGGTCAATATCCAAACAAACAGTGTGACGAAGGCAAAACAAGAGAATCAGAGAGAGCAGTCCGAAAGTAACAAATAAACAAGGATATGAAACAAGACAAAACTATGGCAATGAACGAGGAAAACTATGGCAGAAAACAAAGACAATGGAACAAAGCAAAACCTTGGCAAATAACAAAAACAAGGCAATGAAAACAGGGAAACGCTTGGTAGAGTCCGCTAGAGCAAAACAATACTTCACAGTTGTCTGATTGGAAATGGCCTCTTTTTATGGCCACCAAACAGGAAGTAACCAACGAAGCAGCAGACGAGCAGCAACAGTCAGTCAGTGGGTGAGGGCTCCCTCTGCTGGCGTGGCATTACAGCTAATTTTGCCCAATTGTAAGTAGTCAGAGTGTTTGTATCATAAAGTTTATATTAAGTCCATTGTGTTCCTTCTTTATTAACCTTTACAAATTGGCACTGTCTCTTCCCGTTCTAACAGTACATGATATCTTAAACTTAAAGCTGTTCACACCATGAACAAGAACTATGATAATAACTATTTTGGCATCTACACCAACAGACGATAACGTTCTGTTTACTTCTATTTGTGCTGCAGTTTCAGTATGTTGTTGTCTGCCATCTGTTTTTGTCAATGTTTTTTTTTGTTCATCATGTGATCAATTCTCTTTCTTCCTGTCTTGCAGGATTTCTCACAGACTACTAAGTCCTTCTTCATCAGCTCTCCACAATTTCAGCTCTTCCAACAGCTTCCACATCGCTTTCTCTCGTGTGGCACATCTGCTCTCAGTGCTTTACTGCCGTCTTCCAGTTTTTGCATGTCTGCTTATTATTTTTTAATTTCTCCTCTACAGTTAACACTCACTCCCATCTCTACTGTGGGCACTCCTGTCAATGTATAGTGATTTATAACTACCACTAACAACTAAATATAAAATTATAATTATTAATCATTCATTTGTCTTGCATTTAGTCACAATAGAGGCAAACAATGACAGGAAACAGGAAATATATAAGGTAATAATTGTAAAATATTGAAGTATTGTTCTTAATCATTTTTGCCTAATTGTTTGTTAAAGGGAAGAAAATATATTTTCAACTGGAGCCTTGAATATTATTTGGCATCTTGTAACATGTTCTGCAAACAAATTCTTTTTATTTTTGGGTATTGTAAATTTTTATAATCAACAGGTTTTTTGTTTTGTTTTTGTATTTAATTTTTTTCATAATGACACAAACTGTAGAAAGAATGACTTTTGAAAAGAAAAGTTGAAAAGAAAGAAAAGTTTGACATATCAATAAACATTGGGAAATGACTACAAAATGTGTGATTTCATGATTTATTATTATTATTATTATTATAGTTAAACTGGCAGATCTAAGAATGACAAGTTTATAGGATCCTTTTCCAGGAAACATAGAACTGATTAATTGTTTATTTAATACACTATAAATACACTGTAAATGTTACAGAAGCTAAATTGAATAGTAGGAAAATACTGCATGTTTAACTAATTATTATTATTATTATTTATTATTCTTACGGCCAGCTCGTTTCGACCGTACATAAAGTATACATGTACACTTAAGAAATGACTTGCAAGATTTTATTAGTCTTCAAAATACAAATAAATTAATATAACAAAGTCTAGAGTTCAAAATCAAAAAGGAAAATCATAATCCAGGTGGGGAGGAGAAAAGGTTGATATGGGCTGTGAAATAAAGGTTCGCAACAAATGACTTCTCCAGAGGGTGTCGATCCCCTGGACGAAGTGAAGAAGAGTGGTGGAAGCCAATGTTTTATCCTCTCCATAATTAAGTGATGAACAAGTAACAGGGGTGCGCAATCTCCTGCGCTCTCCTGGAAGAACAACGCCACCAGCAGGCGAGCAAGTAGAACGCAGGGTCGTAACACCTCCCTCCTCAAAAAAAAGATTCGGTAACAAATCTAAAAAAAAATAAACAAAGAAAAGACAGTTAAACACCACCCAGAACGAACACAATAATAATCCTGGTAATCCAGAGGAACGTTGTCTTCTCTTCAGTCTTCAACACCTCTGGGCCCTAGAGATGCAAAGAAAAGAAAAGAAACGGACAACGCAGAAATGATGTTACACTCTAGAAAGTGTGTCAGCTATAACATTATCTTTTCCTTGAATATGTTTATCTCAAGATGGAAAGGTTGTAAAATGAGACTCCATCGCATAAGTCTTTGATTTCGATTTCTCATCCGATTCAAAAAAACCAAAGGGTTATGGTCCGTATAGATGATAATCGGTGCAGCAATTGACCCTAGATATACCTCGAAATGCTGTACAGCCAATACTAGGGCGAGAGCTTCCTTCTCAATAGTGGAATAAACCTGTTGATGCCGATTACATTTCTTTGAAAAGTAACTTACAGGACGTTGAACCTGGTTCGAATCCTCCTGCAAGAGAACAGCGCCCGCACCGCAAGCACTCGCATCTATTGCAAGACTAAAAGACTTTTCAAAATTCGGAGCTGTCAAAACAGGGGCACATGCCAGCAAAGCTTTACAGTTTTCAAAAGCCTGCTGACATGTCTCAGACCACCGAAAAGGCATTTTCAGACTCAATAAATCGGTGAGAGGTGAAACTACACTAGCAAAATTCTCACAAAAACTCCGATAATATCCCACCATGCCGAGAAATCGTCGCAATTCACGACGAGTGGTGGGGGCTAGAAAGTTACAAATGGCTTCTACCTTAGTCTCAATGGGCTTTACACAACCATTTCCCACTACCTTACCCAAATAGGTAACGGTTGCCTTCGCAAATTCAGACTTAGCGAGATTAACTGTGAGATTAGCCTTTGCTAAACGAGAAAAAAGTTCTTTAACCTGGTTAAGATGCTCAGACCAGGTGGAACTATACAGCACGATGTCATCAAGATATGCCTCACATCCTGACATTCCATACAGTATACAGTTTACAAGTCGCTGGAAAGTCGCGGGTGCATTTCGAACTCCAAAAGGCATTACCGTATACTGTAGGAAAGCATCAGGCGTAACGAAGGCGGATAATTCCTTCGCACGACTAGTCAAAGGCACCTGCCAATACCCCTTTAAGAGGTCAAATTTACTAACGTAACGGGCAGAGCCAACATGATCGACGCAGTCATCAACTCGAGGTAAAGGGAAACAGTCCGGTTTTGTCACAGCGTTAAGTTTTCGATAATCTGTGCAGAATCGATAAGAGCCATCAGGTTTATTGACTGAAACACAAGGAGAACTCCACAAACTGAAACTAGATTCAGCCAGATTATGAGCAAGCAAATAGTTCACCTCTTGTTTCAGCAAATCTCTTTTAACAGGATTGACTCGATAGGCGTTCTGTTTAACTGGACATGAGGTTCCTACATCGATATCATGTTTGATGACAGAAGTGCGACCAGGAATATCAAGGAAAAGAGAGGGAAATGACATCACTAACTCAGTGACATCCCTCCTCTCGTTCTCTGTCAAATAAGAAAGATGAGAGGACAGGTTAAGAAGAATCTCAGAGTTTTTAAGTCGCCCGTCGACTTTTTCTCGAGAAAGAAAACTCTCATCCTCATCAGCATTCTCTAAAGAATCCCCACTCATGCTGCAAAAGAGAGGAGACAATTCTGAAAAAGAGTCACAAGAATTTACCACATTAACAGTAACAGAACGAACAGGAGCTATATACAGTTTCAACAGGTTACTGTGACAAACTTGAACTTTTTTCCTCCGGTCAGGAGTATTCAACAGGTAATTCTTATCCGAAAGACGTTTAACTACACTGTAGGGGCCTGTAAATTTAGCCTGAAATGGGTTGGCAGGTAGAGGCAGCAAAGCCAGTACTTGATCACCCACCTGAAACTGTCTTAACTTAGCTTTTCTGTCAAAATGTTGTTGCATTTTTATTTGAGATTTACTCAACTTCTTTTTAGCGAGAGCTCGTGCCTCATACAGTCTACGCCGGAATCCACTCACGTAAACTGAAATGTTTTCAGGAGGTTTAGGCGTTCGCCACTCCTCAGCTAACACAGCCGTAGGTCCTCGTACCACATGTCCGAACACTAATTCATTTGGGCTAAATCCAAGGCTTTCTTGGATTACCTCACGTATTGCTAATAACATCCACGGCAGACCTTCTTCCCAATCCGCATCGAGTTCCACACAATATGACCTCAAAAGGGACTTCAGGGTTTGATGAAACCTCTCAAGAACTCCTTGACTCTGCGGATGATAGGCACTAGAAATATTGTGGTTTACTCGAAGTTGACGCAGGGCTTTTGAGAACTGTTTTGACATGAAGTTCGAACCCTGATCGGATTGAATAACTTTGGGAATTCCAAAGGTCGACATGAAATTAGTGAGGGCCTTCAAGACAGATTTGGTAGTGATGGACCTTAACGGATAAGCAGCAGGATAACGAGTAGTCTGGCACATAACAGTTAAAAGATATTGATGACCAGTCTTAGACCGGGGACCAACACAGTCAACTATCAAATGCTCAAAAGGAGTGGAAACGACAGAAATAGGCTGCAACGGAGCAACAGGCACTTTTTGATTTGGCTTACCGGTGATCTGGCATATATGACAAGATCGAATATGTTTGGCCACATCTTGTTTTACCTTAGGCCAATAAAACTGTCGCAAGACACGATCATACGTTTTACGAACTCCGGTATGACCAGCAAGTCCTTGATGAGCCAAACGCAACACAGAGTCTCTCATTGTAAAAGGAAGCACAATCTGAGTTTTAGGTTCCAGAGAAACATCTTTATGCGGGACCACTGTCCGACAAAGCAGACCATCATCAAGAAAGTACGAAGAGGACAGAGGATCAGAACACTTCTCAGACCCTACTGCAAAAAATAAAGGCTTAAGAGTGTCATCGCTCTGTTGAGCTCTAATTAAATCCTCTCGAGAAATCTGTAACAAAGAAGTCAGAGAACAGTCATCAACATCAGAGAGATCAACACTGGTTTTCTCAGGAGTGGACAGAAACTCAGACGTATCCGCAGATTCACTTTTCAGCACTGTTGAATCTTTCTGGTCAGAAGACAACGAAGAGCAGGACTTCAGGTCTCTTTGCTCAGGACATATAGACACATCAGATCCTGGCTCACCTGTATTAACAGTATAAAAGAAGGTGTCATGCATTGGAACTTCAACTTGGTCTTCAGACAGTGGTTTAGCCATTGATCGAGTAACTGCACAAGCTGGAAACAGATCAGGAAATTCTCTACAATTGTCAACATCAGATTTTCTAGGCATAGATGCTATTATGGGCGGAGCTGCCACACCACTCCGTCCCCAAACATTCCCACCAGCTAAATCATTTCCCAGAATAAATGTGATCCCAGGGACTGGAAGTGCAGAACGAACACCAACTACTACATCCCCAGATACAATGGCAGAGGAAAGATGGATTTGATGCAAAGGCACTTCAACAAACCCCATCTCAAAACCTCGCACTAATACATGAGTTCCAGTAGCGGTTTCAGAGGTTAAAGGCAAAATTCCTTCTAGAAGAAACGACTGCGCGGCTCCCGTATCTCGAAGAAGACGCACTGGCACCGTTTCGTTTGAACCAGGCAATGACACATTTCCCTCAGTGATAAAAGGTGTATAATCAACAAAGGAAGTTATACACTGATCAAGAGATTTATCACTAGAACTAGATAAACGACAATCTTCCTCATCACGAGTGTCAGTGAATGGTGAGGTAGAAACCAAGGCAACAGATTTCAACAATCTCTCTTTCTTCTTGAGAATAAGACAGTCAGATATTTTATGACCAGGCTTCTTACAATAAAAGCAAACCATGTCTCGTGAGAGTGCAGGTTTACTAGAATGTTCAGCAACTGTCGCCTTAATATTCCTACTCATCACAGGAGACTTCGTCTTAGGTTGAAAGCAAAACTTAGACTTACTCATATCGTTGGTTTTAAGACCAACTGAACTGAATGACCCACGATGGGTTAACGCAAATTCATCAGCCATGATAGCAGCTTCAGAAAGTGTATTCACCTTATGTTCAGTGAGATGCATAGCTACAGCATGAGGAACACAATGTTTAAACTCCTCTAAGAGCACTAATTCTCTTAACTGCTCTTTAGTTGTAACTTTCATTGAAGTGCACCAACGATCAAATAAGTTCTCCTTTTCTCTTGCAAATTCAACATGAGTACATTCATCAGCTTTACTCAAACTCCTAAATTTCTGACGATATGCCTCAGGCACAAGTTCATATACATGTAACACAGCAGATTTCACCACATCATACTCACCACTCTGTTCCAGTGAGAGTGCAGAATAAACTTCCTGAGCTTTACCCGTGAACACACACTGCAACAATAAAGTCCAAAAGCTTTTCGGCCATTTCATGGATAAAGCAACACGTTCAAAGTGATAGAAATATTTGTCCACTTCTTTTTCAGAGAATGGCGGAACTAATCTCATATTTCTGTGAACATCAAACACAGGTTCACCTGCATTCGCATGCTGTTGTGAAACAGGAGGCACATTCGCTTGTGAAACTTCAGCTGTCTTTGCTGCTAATTCTAGCTCCAACTTTTTTATCTGAAATGCTCTCTCTTCTTGTTCCTTCTCTATCTGAAATGCTCTCTAGTCACGTTCCCTCTCTATCTCAAGCTCCATTTTTCGCATAGCTAACTGATGATCTAATTTTCTCCCTTCAAATTCTCTTTCTACCGCTCGCTCTTTCATAAAGCGATCGTCACGTTCAGCACGAATTTTCAACCACTAATTTAGCTAACACATGTGAGACACTGTTTACTCGAAATACAACTCCCATAAGCCACTGCTTCAAAAAAAAAGAACTACGTCACCGTATTACGCAACCTATGCTCATTCACAAAAACTTCTGAAGACTTCCCACAAGTCAAAACACAGTGTAAGCGCGAGAATAAACCGCACTATACACACGAACACAATGATTTACCTTTACTTATTTTTTGTTGAATGAATTTACCGTTTACAATATGAGAAAACTCCAGCTCCTAACTCAAAAAACACTAACTAAATCCTACCTGGTCTTCAGAGATGTACCGGGCTCGGGGCGGCATTAAACGCTGAGCTCCGCGACAATCAGTTAAACTGAAGGTCCGGAAGCGTACCCCCTACAGAGAGTTAATCTCCACCCAGGATAACCTCCAAAAACAAGAAAGGCAAAATAACAAAACAAAACAAACAGTGCTCCGTCGGAAGGATTGTATTCACAATCCAGCTGGAAACACTCTAACTAACCAGAGTTCTCATTTATAAAGGTAACCATTCACAAAAACATACACACATACAACCATACTTACCAACGTTTCCTACCCCCATAGGATTCCGGGACGAGCCCCCAATTTATGTTACGGCCAGCTCGTTTCGACCGTACATAAAGTATACAAGTACACTTAAGAAATGACTTGCAAGATTTTATTAGTCTTCAAAATACAAATAAATTAATATAACAAAGTCTAGAGTTCAAAATCAAAAAGGAAAATCATAATCCAGGTGGGGAGGAGAAAAGGTTGATATGGGCTCTGAAATAAAGGGTTCTCAACAAATGACTTCTCCAGAGGGTGTCGATCCCCTGGACGAAGTGAAGAAGAGTGGTGGAAGCCAATGTTTTATCCTCTCCATAATTAAGTGATGAACAAGTAACAGGGGTGTGCAATCTCCTGCGCTCTCCTGGAAGAACAACGCCACCAGCAGGCGAGCAAGTAGAACGCAGGGTCGTAACATTATTTATTATTATTTATTTATTATTATTATTATTATATTATTATTTATTTTTCACACAGGATATGCAAACGTTTTACTTTAGGTATTGTACATTAATATTGGTGTACACAATGTATACCAAAAATTAAAATAAAATAAATAAATTATATATATACTGTAATCAACAAATCTATTGCTGCATCAGGGTAAATCCACAGTTTTATATGGAGTGGTGACAAATAAATCGTTCAACTGATTATCTGTCCATTCCCCACAAGAACCCGGAAGATCCTGTCATAAATGACCATATATGGACAAGTAAGTGTGACGCCTCTGCTCAGCTGGGTTGCCTTTGGCTTTAAAGTTCCCACGGCACTCGTAGAACTCGCTGTGATCTTTTAAACCAAATTAAAAAACGCTTGATGTTGCAAAGTCCATTCTGCAGTTATTATTACATCTGTAATACCCTCAGTTAACAATACAGTGTTGCTATGTGGTGAGGAATTGCCACTTTACAGAGATTGTAACCCTAACCCTAAGCATGTCTTCATTAAACTACAAATAACAGCGCCATCTTTTTTCGCATTCCATCGATAGAATGGCAGGCTTATGGGTAATGTAGTTTAGAATGTTTAATTATAAAATGGGGGAAAATACAATCTTTTTCTGAACAAAGGTTATCTAAACATGTTCATTGTGCAAACATCTATGGCATATTCAAGAGGCAGGCTGAAATTTGGTATTTTACTTAGACCACTTTTTAAAACACCTTTATACCACCTTTCCATGTACGTTTTAAAACATTATGTAATTAACATAGCATAAGTAGTTGTCCTGCCAGTTTTCTCTTTGTCATTATAATCAGACACTGATTTACAGCCATTGGAATTTTTTTTTTTTTTTCTTACAGGGGACTCTACTGGGCCCCTAGAGATGGAAGGGCAGTAACATGTACACAAATCTCTTCTCCTCATCGACATCACACTGTGCTGAGTCACATTTCTGAGATTGTCTTTTCAGCATCTTGCCAATATGTAAGTTGCAAGTCATGGTTATCTTAGAATAAGAATTAGACAGTTCCCATTTGAAATGGGCTCCATTGATTTCATTAGATCAGGAGCAAGAATGCAAAGATGACACTAAATGAAGACACAAATGTAAAAAAACAATACATATTGTGATCCTTCATTGTACTATCACACAATTTCAATGTGTCATTCAGTAAGACAACGCACAGACAGTGTGTGGTTTATGGTGCAAAAGCCATACAATTCATGCAATGCAAAGAATCATAATGTAAAACACCTAATTTGTGTCTCTGTGTCAAATATTCCTTATGTTATTCTTTCTCTGATGTGAAACATCAGTAATGTGCATGCTCATCTTGCTTATAATACAGTATTAGATTCATATCTATGTACTGAGTATTGATCTTTCCCTGGTCTATCACCCTCAGTTGTGCATTAAGTGTCTGTAGTAATATGGTCCACATAGTCTCTTCTAATTCTTCTTTCAGCCTTCCTTTCAGGTAACTGAATGTCATTAATTTGACCAAATGTTCATGCCTTAATTGAAACACTCATGGTAGTGAGGTGTATTGTTTACAAAATTAAATGGTGTTTTGACCAAACACCATCCCAAATACAGAATATTCACCATACTTTATTATCCAACATCATGTGCAATACTTTACTGGAGAATACATCATGAAGACAACTATAGTAGATTATAAAGACAAACGATATTCAAGAGAAATAAAAATGGGTTACGTTAAAACCATATTTTAATCAGATGAAGCCACCCAGTTGCATGCATGGTCAAATTTCTTGAGCATCATGGAATCACATTCAGTTTCCTGCTCATCATCTGAGCTCTCCTGGTATCCTTCTTCTTTGTTTATCCATAAACTTCTTCCATGTCATAAATAATTTGGAGTTGTTCTCCAGCACACTACAGTACAAGTCAATTCAAATCAAATCACTTTATTGTCATAATACCATGATCACATGTACAGGTGAAATTCTTTTGTGCAAACTGCAGCATTACAGTATGGATGAAAAATATTAAATATATGCAACACACACACACATACACATACATGTGTATGTATATACACACTGTATATATAGGGGACTCAATACATGTAGAGAACAATACATGGTAAATATTATGCTATACAGTGAGCACAAAATGAAAACAATGATAAACAATAATGACAGTGCAGTACAGTATGAATTAGTGCAAACAGAATGTCAGGGTGCAGAATAATAGTGAGTCAGAGTGCAGACAGTGTAACTGTTAGAGGGCAGTACATATGAGGTTGATGTGCTGTGTGTGGTGTTACTGGTATGAGTTCAGTTCAGTCTGATTGCCTGTGGAAAGAACTTGTCTAGCAGTCTGCTGGTGTAGGTTCTGCAATAACTTCTGCCTGATGGTAACAATGAGAGCAATCCATGCAGTTGGCTGGATTCTCTGATGGTCCTCTGTGCTTTCCTCACACACCACCTGATGTAGATGTCCTGGAGGGACAAAACATGTATTAAATGTTGTAAATCAATGAACAGTATATAGAATTTGTATTTATAGTTGTTGCATTGGACTTACCATTGATTCCTGCTGGAGGTATGGGCCAAAAGAATCCCTCCACAACTCTTGTTGATCAGTTGTGAAGTTTACTTTTATGCGCCGTAACATCTGAGCTGTCACAGTAGAGCTGTCCGCGAATGCAGTCTTCACAGCAGATACCTGATGGGTTCTGGCTGCAGTGCTGCACCTGGTGGACACTGAATTGATCTCTTCATCAACTGGCTTCATCCTCCTTCAAACAAACAGACAAAACAATAAGTCTACAAAGAAATAGTGTTGGTGATTACAGGTGCAATGTCAGTACTCACCAAATTCGGTCATTTCCTGTCCAAATTCCAGAGACGATGGCACAGTTGATTTGCTAATTCTAGGAGCTATAAAAAAAGATGTGTATGTGAAAAATGGTAACGGTTGTCTTTTGAGAGATCAACATCAAATGCTGTACCACATATAACTAAATTGCTTAAATACATACATACCAGTGGAAATCTGTCTTTTCTGTTTGGGCACAAGAAGACCATGTTCATTCCTCATTCATCAGGACTGGTTTGACTGGCTTGCTGTGACTGATTTTCTTTGCGTTTTTGGTCTCCAGCTGTAAAACAAGAAAATATTTATTGACACCATGTTTAATTATTGTTGTTTAAACATAAAATAAGCAGTTGTAATTATATACTTCAAGCTCAAGTTCCCTGGCAACACCAGCAGGCTCCTGAGTTCATCTGTACACATCTGATTCAGAGTCTGAGAAAAGGCCATCATGCAAACTCTCAGTTTCTACCTTACAACAGAGCACAAAAGAATGTGTAAGTGAGTGAGGGAGTAAAAGAATTAGATGAAGAGAAATAGACAGAATTTTGTAAGTTCAACAGAATGAGAGGAAAGCAGCATTAGAAAAAAAATATTCTTTAATAGCAAGCTAATATGATTTCTTTAAATATGATTACCTGCTGACGATTTTGTTGTAAGCAGTTTAAAGGCCTCTTCACACCAAGGATGAGTCCACACTGTAACTATTTAACATGAAATGACACAGAGAAACAATATGGTTGGAATCTCTTTCAGAACAATTTTTTCCAGATGATGAAAAATAAAAACATTGACAGCCAATGAAAATTTACCAGACTGTAAATAGCCTGAGCATGTAAATGCAGACAACATAACTGCAGCACACGCTTATAATAAACAGAATGTTATTTTCTGTTAGTATGAAAAATAAATGGTTAAAATAGTTATCATTATAGTTCTTGCTCTTGGTGTGAACAGCCTAAAGTGATCTGATTTGGCCAAATCAACTGAAGATTTGATTGGTCACATGACAAGTTAGTAATGGGAGTGAGTGTTGACTGTAGAGGAGAAATTAAAAGATATTAAGTAAACATGCAAAAACTGGAAGACGGCAGTAAAGCACTGAGAGCAGAAGTGCCACACGAGAGAAACTGATGTGGAAGCTTTTGGAAGGGCTGATATTGTGGAGAGCTGATGAAGAATAACTGCAAGACAGGAAGAAAGAGAACTGATCACATGATGAACAACAAAAACATTGACAACGACAATGGCAGACAACAACATACTGTAAGTGCAGCATGTATAACAGTAAACAGAATGTTATCGTCTGTTGGTGTAGCTTCTTCAAGATCAACACTGGGAGCTTCGAGTTCAAGTTCCCTGTTAATTCTAGCAGCTTTCTGACAGAATTGGTCAAAATTATGAGATTATAAAAATATCATGATGGACCACAGAGAGAAAAAAAAAAAAAAAGTAAGGGTGTGGCAAGCATTTTAGTTACTGTGCTTTACAAATAGTATACAGTAAAAAAAAAAAAAAAAAATCACAGTTAAAACTACGCTTACAGTGGTAAAACCATGATAAGTGTTGTGGTTATTGTGCTTTAACTACAAATACCGCAGTAAAACTATGCTTACAGTGGTAAAACCATGGTAAACGTTGTGGTTGTTGTGCTATAACTACAAACACCACAGTAAAACTACAGTTACAGTGGTAAAACCATTGTAAGTGTTGTGGTTATTGTGCTTTAAAAACAAATACCACAGTAAAACTATGCTTACAGTGGTAAAACCATGGTAAACATTGTGGTCGTTGTGCTTTAACTACAAATACCACAGTAAAACTATGATTCCTGAGGTAAATCTATGGTAAGCGTTGTGGTTATTGTGCTTTAACTACAAATACCACAGTAAAACTATGGATACTGAGGTAAAACTATGGTAAGCGTTGTGGTTATTGTGCTTTAAAAACAAATACCACAGTAAAACTATGCTTACAGCGGTAAAACCATGGTAAACGTTGTGGGTGTTGTGCTTTCACTACAAATACCACAGTAAAACTATGGTTACTGAGGTAAAACCATGGTAAACGTTGTGGCTGTTGTGAATTGGCTACACATAATATGGTCAGGCAACAGTTACTATGGTAAAAATATGGTAAATGTGCGGACTTTTACATGATCGCGCTTATCACGCTATACTGGGTTGGTTGATTTGTAAAGCTGTCATTAGCCACGTCAGTATGATTAAAACGGTTTTATTTATTTATCTATTTCAAAACTGCAACAGTTAGAAGTTAGCTTAGGCTAATGTAAATGGTAGGCTAATGTTAGCAGCTGTTCTAACAAAGCAGCCGACTGTTCTACTAACTAATTTGAACGCATACGCTTCCATTTTAACACATGAGCCCATGTAAGGAGATGCAGAAGCACCAAAATAATTAAAATAATGATCTCATTACAAAAGAAAACATTATTACCCTTACTTACCTGTTCGAAGGTGTACACCCATCAGGTGAACTGGGCAAACCTAGCCTCGCTGGTGACGTCACGACCGCAGAAGATGCTGCGTGGCATTCGTAGCATCTGCTCTCCACAGAAGTTAATGGGAAGGACTGGCGTATCACATGCACGCGAAATTGGACTTTGGCGTATGTATTACACGCAATTGGAAAGTGTAAAGCCGGGTTATTTATATGCAAACTGATGAGAACGGGTTGGTTATTACAATAAGGCAACTTGTTCTAAATCATAATATTGTTGCCTAACACAGTAGGTCATGCGACATAATCTTGCACCTTACTTATGAAATACTAACAGTATAAATACTTTTAATTTTCCAAGTCATTACCCCCTTTCCTCCAAACGTTGCACATTGTTTCTGTTTACCTACATGTACGTTCAGTTATAAGTCAATGCTTACATGTGAAATTGTGGTCTGTGTGTTGTACATACCACCTAATTTCAGAATAGGTTACAACACCGGCCGTCCAACAAGCGATACAGGCGTTTGCCTAGGGCCCGCCTTAAGGGGAGTGCCCCGCAGCCGCAAGGTTGTCAATTGGATTTTTAGGTGCGTTAGACTTGAAGCGACACTGCGCAGAAAGATCCGCGTTTAAAATCAAAGTACCGCATGAGCTATAGAGCGCAGACAGCTCTCCATGCTTTTAAATCGTTCTTGCTGCACTTTAATGTCATACACCGGTCGGTGTGCGCAGCGCAACTTCAAGCCGCTCGCACATTCTGACTACATAGCTAGGGTGACGCACCAGGGCTGTTCAGTGCGGCAAATGTGTCGAACGTATTAAAAAAAAAAAATAAATAAACTCAGTCTGTGCGCTCAAATTTACCTCAGTAGAATGCGTGCACGGATTTTGGTTTGAGTCTGTTTACAAACCTGTTGTGTATTGAGAACATTATTTATTTATTTATTTATTTATTTATTTATTTTTATTTTTTTTTACCAAATTCATTTAATAACATCACTCGAGTGTTTGAAATAACTTCCTTTTGTGATCTGACGTGGTTTCACATCCCAGAATGAGGCAAAATCATTATTTTATATAGTGAATAAGGCTGTTGATTGCATCGCATCTATAGTTTATTCATATATATATAAAAAAAAAAAAAAAAAAAAAAAAAAAAAAACAATGTAGCTTGAAAAACAGAGAGAAAGCATTTAGTCGCAATCTTACAGATATGTCTCCAAGTTATATCAGTTAAAAAAAACCGTCTATTTGAGTTTTATTCAGCTACGCGAAAGGGCATTCCTTTGTCCATAGGAATTCCCTATATGAAGGAAACATTATAGCGGTATGCACATAAGTAATCCGCCATAAAACTAAAAGAAGAACAAGAACAAGAAGAATCAAATATTATATTACATGTGTGCACTCGCTAATGCTCACAACACCTTATTTGGGGTAAAAATAATAATAATACTTCTAAGTTTTTATTTATTTCCTCCAGTGTAGAGTAGTTTTTCCCCCTCTCACTCAGTGAATGCATGAGATTTTCTGACCAATTTCTTTTTTTTTTTTTGTCAAAGATTTTTAATCATAATATTATAATACATCCTTATACCTTTCTAAACATTTATAGTTAGTCCTCCTGCATGCTAACAGGTCATGTTACAGTTGCAAAATATATTGATAATCATTAGCAATAATTATTGTTTTGTTTAATGTTTTTATTTAGTAATAACAATAATCAGAATTAGTCATATTAATAAAAACAACATTTCGGCCTAATTGTGCAGCCCTACAATCAGGCACAACAAACTCAGTGTTCTTTATCATTTTTGGTCATTTTTGAAAACCTTTCTTGTTACAGTTCAGATTTTGTTGTTACGGTTCAGATTTTTGAAGTCACTTAATATCGCCTCTCAGAATAATCTCTCCAAATGAAGTCTTGTTACACATTAATGCTATTTTTAAATTATTTGAAATGAAAGTATAATAGAGAGATTAAAGTGAAGTTGTGGTAGAAATGGAATTTAAACAATATCTTTCCGGAGCTGGAAAAAAAAGATTTTTTGACTGCTATATACTTAATATTTATTGCTGTAGTACTTGTTTTATACATGCAGTGATGCCCATGATCAGACCCAGATTCAGTGTCTAATGCAATAAAGTTTTTTTCATCAATCAAAACAAAACAAAACAATCAAAATAGCCTGCATTTCTTGTCATTTATGAATATCAGTAGGCCTATGTTTATTTTGTTTATGCTCTGTTTATTTTATTTAGTTTTTTGTGTATACTTTGTTTATATTTTATTTATTTGTGATGCATGTGTATCTGTTTACTCAAACTCACTTGCACTTTTTTTTTTTTTTTTTTGTATAAATATTTTTACACATGTTTGTCGAATGTGTTACAATTGATACACATACACACTTAAATATTGAAAGAGTCATGTTATGTCACTCGTCAAATTTCTATGAGAGTTTTTTATTTTTACACTAGTGGGGCCCATTTTCTTTATCTTGCCTAGGGCCCCACAAACCTACAGGCCTGCACTGATGAGTAGGTACTGTGGAGGTACTCCATAGTTACAAATAGGTACGCTGTAAATTCTGTTTAATTATGCAGTACATTTACTTGAATGAATTGTGGAAGTAAACAACAGGCTTTTTAACAGTAATAAAAATAACTTTAATCAATTATTATTATTAACCTTCCAGCTTCACCTTAATGGGAAAGACTAAAAAATAAAGTTTTAAATTTCTAGTTGCATGTTTAAGTTCTTTGATTTATGATTTTTTTTTTTTTTTTTTTTTTTTTTTTTTTTTAAACAAAGCTCAAAACTGGGAAGTCAAATAAATGCATCCAACATTTTCTTATGTATTTATTTATTTACTCTTATCATTTTAATGTAGAAAGTGCAGAACACCTACAAGAGACATTGGCAACCTCATATTTGTTTGTCACTTTTGAAAGATCATTTCCACTGATCTAAAATATTTGTTAATTTATGGCATGCCATCTTTTTTGCTATGTGATTTATTTCTCTTTTTGTATCTTCTCTGTTCAGAGTTCTGCTTCATCAGTGAGAAAGAGTATACAGCTTTTGTGCAACACTCTCCAGTCGGCCCCTGTACTCCAGCTTTCTATAATTACACTGGGGGACTCCGTTCATTCCATACAGCAGACCCCAGCAGCAGCAAGCAATCACTGCAGTGCTGTCACTGTCTCCTGTAAAGAGAGAAGTATGCACAGGCTTTTAGTGCAAAAGACCTTTAACTTGACTTTCTGATAACTGAATAGATACACTAATGCAACCTCTGTGTCACAGAGTCAGTTTTGTTGTTATTTTAACAGAAAAACATAACAATTTGAAACTAGAGTTAATATTAGGAATTTCACAGATGTAGCTTTTGAGAAAGTTCTTAATTTACTTTTTTCATTATATAGAGAGTATGTTTCTACATATGATAGGCTAAATATAATAAATAGGAAACTAGATGAGTTAAAGGACACCTATTATGCCCCTTTTATTAGATGCAGGATCAAAATCATTCTAGATGCTGGCAGTGTGCAAAGCTACATCTATCTGCAGGATTTTTTTTTAAATCAAATTTAAGGATTTCTAAGAACTTTTTTAAAGGGGTCATCAGATGCAAAATTCACTTTTACATGTTGTTTGAACTGAAATATGTCTTGGCAGTGACAGCCAGCCTATAATGATAAATATCCAACCAGTGTTTTTTTTGTTTTTTTTTTTAATCCCAATAAATCATAAGTAGTGTCTCGGATCAAGCCTTTCTCAGTTTTTTTGGCAGAGTGATGTCACACAGGCCAAGGCCTGTCACAACTTCCACAACTGAGAGGCCTAAACTGGCATTTAACCAAAGACCCGCCCTGAGTGAGCTGTAAACAGTCCACCATTGTTTGGATGCAGGAGCAGAATGTTGCCTAAGCGATTGAGGTGTGTTGTTGTTGGATGTAATAATGAACATGGCAGTCCTTATTTACTCCCGACATCTGAGCTGCTGCAGATGCAGTGGATTACTTTTGTTTTTGAAGGGAATGCGCTCTCCGATCTACATAAATGCGTTTACACAATGCATTTCATCAGACCGCTTTGTAAACAAGGGTCAGTACAAAGCAGGCTTTGCTAAAAAAGTTGTTCTGGAAGGATGGATCAATACCAACTTTTCATGATCCAGCTTGTGGGTGGGGCCTGTAAAATGTGTTTACGGATTCTGTGAAGGGCTCGTTTTAAGACACTGCTTATTATTTATGGGGATTAAAAAAAAGGAGCAGGTGGATTTTTATCCTTATAAGGTGTACACACACTGCCAACACACATTTATGTTCAAACAACATATAAAAGTAAATTTTGCATAATAGGTGGCCTTTAAATTAAACCATGCATATGAGTTGATATTCTCTTGATTTGTGTTTATGTGAAAGTGCAGTAATTCTGATTAAATTAAATTCTGAGCAAAATATTTGTGACTATCAATTTACCATGATTGTGCAGCCCTAATAATTATAGATATAATTACAGAAATGAATTACAAATGCAATTGCAAGCAGGTCTAGGTCTAGAAGCAGGTCTAGCAGGTCTTAAAATATAAACATATTGATAATATGTGAAATCCATGAAAGAAAAAAAATAAAATAAATATTAATACATACAGGTGCATCTCAAAAAATTAAAATATCAAGAAAAGTTTTTTTTTTTTTTTGTAACATTTCAAAAACTGAAACTTTCATATATTCTAGATTCAATACATGTAAAGTAAAACATTTCTAAAGTTTTTTTTTGTTTTAATTTTGATTATTAGAGCTTACAGCTCATAAAAGTCAAAAATCCAGTATCTCAAAATATTAGAATATTTACATTTGAGTTTCTTAAATGTCCATCCCTACCGTATAAATTCCGGATATCTCTTGTTCTTTGAAACCACAATAATGGGGAAGACTGCTGACATGGCAATGGTCCAGAAGACAATCACTGACACAGAAGGTCATTACTGAATAGGGTGGCTGTTTACAGAGTGCTGTATCAACGCATAATTAAATGCAAAGTTGACTGGAAGGAAGAATCTGGGTAGGAAAAGGTGTACAAGCAACAGGGATGACCGCAAGCTTGAGAAAACTGTCAAGCAAAGCCGATTCAAACACTTGGGAGAGCTTCACAAGGAGTGGAATGAAGCCGGAGTCAGCGTATCAAGAGTCACCATGCTCAGACGTCTTCAGGAGAAGGGCTACCAAGCCACTTCTGAAACAGAAACAATGTCAGAAGCATCTTACCTGGGCTAAGGAGAAAATGAATTGGACTGTTGCTGAGTGGTCCAAAGTCCTCTTTTCAGATAAAAGTATTTTGCATTTCATGTTGAAATCATGATCCTAAAGTCTAGAAGAAGACTGGAAAGGCACAGAATCCAAGCTGCTTGAAGTCCAATGTGAAGCTTCTGTAGTCAGTGATGATTTAGGGTGCCGTGACATCTGCTGGTGTTGGTCTACTGTGTTTTATCAAGTCCAAAGTCAACGCAGCCGTCTACCGGAAGATTCTGGAGCACTTTATGCTTCCATCTGCTGACAAGCTTTATGGAGATGCTGATTTCCTTTTCCAGCAGCACTTTAGCTCCTGCCCACAGTGCAAAAACCACTTCCAAGTGGTTTGCTGACCATGATTTTGCTGTGCTTTATTGGCCAGCCAACATGCCGTGGCCTAATGGTTAGGGAGTCGGGCTTGTAATCGGAAGGTTGCATGTTCGAGTCCCAGGTCCAGCAGGGATTGAGGGTGGGGGGAGTGAATAACCCTCAATACCACGACTGAGGTGAGTCCCTTGAGCAAGGCACCGATTCCCCGCAGCGATAGCAATATGGCTGCCCACTGCTCTGGGTGTGTGTGTGCGTGATTGTTCACTACTCACTACTGTGTGTGTGCACTTGGATGGGTTAAATGTAGAGCACAAATTCCGAGTATGGGTCACCATACTTGGCCACACATCATGTCCTTTCCTTTCCTTTCCTGAACCCCGCTGAGAATCTATGGAATATTTTCAAGAGAAAGATGAGGAACAGTCGATCCAACAATATACAGATGATCTAAAGGCTCAATAGTGCCTCAGCAGTGCCACAGGCTGACCGCTTACGTCACACTTTACTGATGCTGTACTTTGTGCTAGGAGCAAGGAATTTGCTGTAATATGCGCTGCCGGCCAAGTACTGAATGCATAAATATACATACTTTAAAGAACTTGAACTTTTCTGTTTTGCAAATCCATTTTTTAATTGATCTTAGGAAATATTCAAAAAATTTGAGATACTGGATTTTTGACTTTCATGAGCTGTGAGCTCTAATCATCTAAATTAAAACAAAAAAACTTTAGAAATGTTTTACTTTACATGTAATGAATCCAGAATATATGAAAATTTCCATTTTTGAAATAAGTTACAAATAAAAAATGAACTTTTTCATAATATTCTAATTTTTTGAGATGCACCTGTCCTTGTGCACTTAGAATAAAGTGTGTCTACGTTTTATATGAGGACTGATCGCAAATATTCATACTTATTTCTGCACTTACACCTACACGTCTTAATGCATAGTTTATCCCAGTCCTAGTTTTTACACAAACTGGACTAAAAAACAAAATTGATATAGTTCATTCTGAAATCTAGTAAGATGACCTCCATGAAATGCTGCGCGACTCATGAGTTCTTCCCAGTCTGAGCCTGCTCCTAAGAGGGCATCCAGAGCAATCATTGGAGCATCATGACCACATCCACCACCCCAACCTGATAGACTGAAGCTCGTATAGGCCTCATCTCGTTCTTCTGGCCCATATTGATCAGGCCAAATAACTGGCCCAGTCCCCAAAGACAATCCTCTTAGATCCAAATACCTTGGAAGATAAGAAGAGAATGGAGAGATAAAAAATGGTAAGAAATGAAAAAATTAACAACACTTTACAGTAAGGTTCCCTTTATAAAGGGTTTATAAAGGTGCTCATTAATGACTAATTAACTTTATAATAACAAATGCAGTATAAATTATCCAATAGAGAATCAAAATTGTCAGACATGGCACTGGAAAATCCAGTAGCTGGCAGGTGCATTTCACCATGGATTTGTTTATTTTATGGAAATGCTACTGATATATCTGTTGTATAATAATTTATAACAGTGCACTGCAGCAAAGTGACAACAAACCTCATCATTCAACTTGAAGACCCTGTTTTCCCAAAAACCAACCACAGAGAACTTCACAAATCTAACATCCATGAAAGAGCTGCAACTACTAAAACTTTAATCACAGATATTAATACTAAAAAAAAAAAAGATCTTGATCATAAATCCTGGACAGAAGGAGCACCAAGCTGAACCACAAAATGTAAACTTTACCAAACTCTAAACTACTGAATGTGGATTTAAAGGCATTTAGATATTATAAACATCAATATTATCAATTTCTGTATTGTGCTTTGAAACAATGTGCATTGTGAAAATGCTAAATTATTAATAACTAATAATTTCTAAACTGTTTCCCTATTTTTACGTAAACAGTTTTAAAATGAATACAACAATTCAATAAATACAGCAATTCAGATGCTCTCAGGAGGCTGGCAGATTAAAATTGTACAATTTTTACAATCACTGTTGTAACGCCACACCAGCAGAGGGAGCCCTCACCCATTGACTCTCTGTTACCGCTCCCTCTGCTGCTTCATGGGTTACTTCCTGTT
This sequence comes from Cirrhinus mrigala, assembly GCA_036247105.1. Classification (NCBI taxonomy): domain Eukaryota; kingdom Metazoa; phylum Chordata; class Actinopteri; order Cypriniformes; family Cyprinidae; genus Cirrhinus; species Cirrhinus mrigala. Next base: position 31,660,245 of record CM070018.1, read on the forward strand.
TGGTGGCCATTTAAGGAGGCCTACACCAAACAGACTCCTCAATGGGTGAGGGCTCCCTCTGCTGGCGTGGCGTTACAACTGTATAAATACTTACTGACCTAACACCTAACATTACATGCATTTAGAACAAAATGGTTTAATATAATCTCCCTGATATATATATATATATATATATATATATATATATATATATATATATATATATATATATATATATATATATATATATATATAAAATGTCTAGCATTATGTTATAGGACCATATCTTCATGCGTTGTGCCTTAAATTCAGCTTCTTACTTTTTCCATTCTCCAGTAAAATAATCCCAGTCGCTCACAGTCTCCAGTACAGCATATCCTGCAGACTGAACAAATGTTTTTGCAACAGGGCAAGCCTCCTTTAATAAACCCAGACCCCAGGTTGTGATTGGTCTTCGCTGGACTGCATAAGAGGTGAACAAGGCTGCAGCCACAGCTCCAAGGAAACCGGTTGGATGAGGATGGGTCATTCTTCCAGTCTCCACAGCAACCTCAACCAGTGAGGACAGCTGATCAGGATGAGGATATCTTTGAAGTAAAGACAATTAGATATCCCCAACACTAATACCAAATATCTGTGAAAATACCAAAAAAAAAAAAAAAAAAAAATTCACCCTCACCTAAGGCCAATGCACATGGCCCTCATGGCTGCCCCACAACCTTTGGCTCCTGGGTTGTATAGCACCCTGTAACCCCCTTCATGGCCTGGGCGCAACTGTTTAACACCTTAAGGGAAAGAAGAAAAACAGGATATAAAATATTTTCTGTCAGCATTCTCATTTATCTTAATGGAAGCTGTGTAGCTGGTGCCAGACCCCAGCATTTTGCAATCAGTCATCTTTAGCCACTAAGAAATAGAAGTGCCACTTCTATAGCAGGAAAATGACATCATAAGAACACTTTATGAATTATAGCTTAATAATAGTATAATAATAGTATAATAATAGTACTATATTTTAGTATACACGACAAATTCCACTTTATCCGATTGCAATTAGAATATCTGCATTACCCAAAAAGGACTTGATTATGTAGCCTTCTTACCAGTGTATTAGCTTCAATTTATAAACATGCCTAGGGGAAATTCCAAATGAATAATAAACTGGTAAAAGCCACATTCCAAATTTACTTTAAAATTGTAAAATACTGTAAAATTAAGTCAATCATTTCAGGAGTGAGGGGAACAGAAACTGTATGCATGTATGTATTTTTATTAATTTATTTCTAAATTACAATTTTAATTATTTTATTATTTCTTACTTTTAATTGGATAAGAAATTACAATAGCCAGTAATCTGAATTCAATAATATTTTTTTCCTAGATCACAATCTGGACTACATTTCCCATGCTCTACTTCACTGATTATGCACACAGCTGCAGCCAATCACACACAGTATAAATACGAGGCCCCAACCATCATTCCGGGCTAATTATTGTTGGTGCATATCACTGTGTTAGCGATAGCAACAATACAGAGCCACTCCGACTATTTCCTAGTTTCCTAGTCTAGTTACGTCTTGTTCATAGTCTGTTTTCCCGTGTCTAGATCCTTGCGTGGTTATTCTCGTCTTGTCTGCCGGCTGCCTGCCTTGGATTTATCACCTGTCTTGGATTTACTGTTCACGTCAGCGCATGAACCTGTAAAAGGCACATTTCCGGCAGTTTCTGTTTATGTGCCCCGGGGTTTCTGATTTCTTGACACGGACACAAATGGACTCTTTTGTGCACGGCAGTCTTCCAGTCCGCTCACTAATGCAATAAACCCACAGACACAGAGATGTTGACGCACTCACCCGTAAATCCACGTATCGCCCTGTGCACGAGAAGTAAAGTCCCCGCAAAATCCAGGGTGCAAGAAGTTAAATCTCCGTAAACGGCCATATATTATATATATTCATATATCTCAGTAAACGTCTAAAAATTACTGTGCACTTAATATATTTGAAATGCTACTGGCCTTCTACACAAAAATACGTCATATGTACTCATAAAAACTGTGAAGAAAGTACAGTAAAAATATAAAAATATAAAAATAAATACAGTAAAGTATCAACAACTTTTTTCAGCAACTTTAACAAATTCAACAAATTCAACAAATTTAACAAATTTAACAAATTCAACAAATGCAACTGGACTGCAGGTTAACCACCAGATCCTCCTGTTGACCCTATTGGCAAAGGGCATCTCAGGAACTGCACTCCAGTGGTTTGAATCTTACCTCTGAGACAGGTCTTTCAAGGTATCTTAGAGAGGTGAGGTATCCAAGTCGCAACTTCTTGCTACTGGGGTACCTCAGGGCTCAGTTCTTGGACCACTTCTCTTCTCTGTCTACGTGGCATCACTAGGTTCTGTCATTCAGAAACATGGCTTTTCATATCACTGCTATGCTGATGACACTCAACTCTGATTATCCGACGATAGCTGCTCAAATCTCAGCTTGTCTAACAGACATTTCTTGCTGCTGAAGGACTATCACCTTCAACTCAACTCAACCTTGCCAAGACAAAACTGCTTCTGGTTCTATCAAACCCAATGGTTTCAAACCCAAAGCATGTGCATAGTTCATGAATTTTCAAATACTGAAGGTATGGTTTACAAAATCTGAGCGCACGATTTGGAAATTCGTGGGTACAGTTTATTAATTGATTTTTTTTTTTTCCTACAGGGCTCCGTAGATTTGAGATTTGAAAAGAAATCCAGACAAACACAAGATGTCTGGATGTCTGTTGGAAAATATTAATAGGCATATGATCTTGTAATTTGGGGAATAAGATGAAGTCATTAGTAACAGAGGGGGGATCCTGATTTGACACATTAAAGGTGCAGTGTGTAACTTTTAGCAGCATCTAGCGGTGAGGTTGCGGATTGCAACCAAAAGCTCAGTCCACCGCTCACCCCTCCCTTTAGAGAAGCTACGGTGGCCGACACAAGTAAAGATGTGGTCATTCATGTGATTGTTCTCCTCTCAACTGTAGATAAACGTAGACAATGGAAAAAAGTACACTGTTAAAAATTTATTGTAAATTTACAGGAAATTCCTGGCAACTAATTGTCGTGAATTTACCGCAAGAAATATACAGGTTATGTACTGTGTTTTTATTACAATAAAGTACTGTATTTATACAGCAGTGTTACTGTGATTATAGTGAATTATTACAGTAAAATGCTGTAATTTCTTATAATTTACTGCAACTCAGTTGCCAGGAATTTTCTGTAATTTCACAGGAGAGAAGTACAATTAAATATTGTAATTGTATACACTGTATATTCTGTTATTTATTAATGTTACAATAAAAGCTGTAATCACTTCACAATTAAAACAAAAACAACTTCAACTTCTCTATTTTTATTAAAATAATATGCAACAGCACATATTACAGAATTAAAACTTTTTTCCAAACAAAGTATCCACATTTCATTTTCATATAAACAAATCACAGTTTCACTGAAGAATCTAGCTCACTTCCAGACGTCCAAACAGCCTATCATCAGAGGGAACATGGTGATATACAACAAAGGCGCCCTGCCAGCTATGGGGGGTGGGGGGCATCAATACTAGCCCATCAACTCAAAGTCCAGGAGTTTTCTTAAGAGGGTGCAGACAGGTGCATTGAGCTTGTGTCTCTTCTCTGCTTTGCTGCCCGTCTGGGAGTTGATTCCGCAAAAAGCTCTAAAAACAGAGTGAAAAAAGTTTTATTATCTGTTAATGATGAATATTGAGAGTCTTTAGAGTTTATCATTTATTTCAATCATCTGTTTCTCATATAATTCTACAAATTTAATCTAAACCAAAAAAAAAAAAAAAAAAAAGATAATTTCAGTTGGTCAAATAGCAAATAGTGGAGCTCTGCAGCAATCTACTGGTAAAAGTGAGAATTTTTTTTTTTTCATTCTAAAACTGCATTTTCCAAAAGATGGGCAAAAATCTTACACTAAACCATTTCAAATGATCCATGTTATCCCCATGAAGGAAAGTTAGAAATGTGGGTCTTTTATAAAGTTAATTTTACATAAAAAAGCAGGTTTTTTATATGTACCCATGTAAAAAAAACAAAAAATATAATTTATATTAATTTTAAAAACTATGATATGTTCTCTAAAAACTACACAAATGTGAAGTAAAAACATTATTAAACAATAAAATCACATTTGAAAATAAAAATGTTACAAAAATGACATTTTGTACTATAAAAATCTACTATAAAAATCAAGATATCATTCCAATTTTGCTTAATCCTGTAGATCTAGCAAGTGTTTACCACCGTACAAAGTCTTATACCATTTGGATGAAGATAACTATTTTTTAAAATTTGGCAAACATCATTCATTGTATGTACAGTTGAAGTCAAATGTTTCTACACTTTGCAGAGTCTGCAAAATGTTAACTATTTTAACTAAGTAAGAGATCATACAAAATGCATGTTATTTTTTATTTAGTACTGACCTGAACTAGATATTTCACATAAAAGACATTTACATATAGTCCATACGAGGAAATAGTTACATTTATAAAAATTACCCTGTTTAAAAGTTTACATACACTTGATTCTTATTACTGTGGTCTTACCTGGATGATGTTATTTGTTTAGTGATAGTTGTTTGTAAGTCTCTTGTTTGTCCTGAGCAGTTAAGCTGACTGCTGTTCTTCAGAAAAATCCTTCAGCTCCCACAAACTCTGTAGTTTTTCAGCATTTTTGTGTATTTGAACCCTTTCCAACAAGGACTGAATGATTTTTAGAATCCATATTTTCACACTGAGAACAACTGAGGGACTCATATGCAGCTATCACAGAAGGTTCAAATGCTCACTGATGCTCCAGAAGGAAACACCATGCATTAAGAGTCAGGGGTTTGTGGGAGCTAAAGGATTTTTCTGAAGAACAGCGGTCAGTTTCACTGTTCAGGACAAACAGGAGACTCATTAACAACTAGCATTAAACAAATAACACACAGCTGTGGATCATCTAGGTAAGAACACAGTAATAAGAATCAAGTGTATGTAAACTTTTGAACAGGGTAATTTTTATAAATTCAACTATTATTGTCTCTTATGGACTATACACGGTGTGCTGAATTATTAGGCAAGTTGAAATTCATACTTCATCATATTTTTTTTTACAAGAACATTTTACCAATCCTAAACCACTTCAATCTTAATAACTACTATTGGTTTTGTATTTAAATCATATATAAGTGATATATAATTGTCTGGGAAGGCTGAAAGTCAGAAACTCCTTATATTTAGGTGTGCCAAATTATTCGGCAAGTATTCTCTATCCAGATAAAATGAGCCAAGAAAGAGATTGAACTCAGACTAAAATTTAAAAATTATTGCATGCGCATGAGAAGGATGCAGTACTAATGTAATAATAGAATTAGCAAAGTTAAGGAATGACCACTGGGCAGAGAAATGCTCAGTGGGTTAGCAGAGTCAGAAGAAATAGGTGGAGAAGAAAAGACATATTAACTGCAAAAGAATGAATAATTAATGTCAAGAATTAGGTGAGAAACCATCAGAAACCATTAAGTCTCCAGCGACATCATTTTCCAGAGCTGAACCTTCCTGGAGTCTCCAGAAGAGCAATGTGTCAGGTTCTCAGAGACTTTGTTTGAGTACAAAATCCTACAAAATGACCCTCACTTAATAAGAATAACATGCTCAAGTGTTGTGAGATCCATTAAGACTGATTTCTCCTAGGCCTTATGGACATATAAGTTGTGAGTGACTCTTGAAGGAACAGCATCACATCCTCTTGAACCACTGTTTCAAGAATTTATCTTCCAGAATCTAGCAGTAGGTTTGGGGAGCTCATATTAGTCAATCTCTGCAAGACAGACATTTCAGGATAGGAGACGGACTAAAAATGAGCTCCCCAAACCTACTGCTAGATTCTGGAAGATAAATTCTTCAGTCTTCATGGATCTCACAACACTTGAGCATGTTATTCTTATTAAGTGAGGGTCATTTTGTAGGATTTTGTACTCAAACAAAGTCTCTGAGAACCTGATACATTGCTCTTCTGGAGACTCCAGGAAGGTTCAGCTCTGGAAAATGATGTCGCTGGAGACTTAATGGTTTCTGATGGTTTTTCACCTAATTCTTGACATTAATTATTCATTCTTTTGCAGTTAATATGTGTCTTTTCTTCTCCACCTATTTCTTCTGACTTTGCTGACCCAATGAGCATTTCGCTGCCCAGTGGTCATTCCTTAACTTTGCTAATTCTATTATTACATTAGTACTGCATCCTTCTCACGCGCATGCAATAATTTTTAAATTTTAGTCTGAGTTCAATCTCTTTCTAGGCTCATTTTTTCTGGAAAAAGAAAACTTGCCTAATAATTCAGCACACAGTGTATGTAAATGTCTTTTATGTGAAATATTTTATTCAGGTCAGTATTAAATAAATAATAACATGCATTTTGTATGATCTCTTATTTTGTAAAAATAATTAACATTTTGCAGATTCTGCATTTGAAAAAAAAAAAAATCCTGACTGGAAACGGTTAAAATTTACATAAAATATTCTAATGTAAATAAAAACTTTTATGAGTATTGACTTGATATTTCATTGATAGGATATATTTACATAAATTCACATTTTTTGCAATTCTATCATATGTTTTAAGTTAAAAGATGCAAATGAATTAGATGGAAGTCTGTCTTTATCTTTGTCTGAGTATATTATAGAGACTAACAATACTGAACAAAAAGAAAGTGATTCATGGGACATTCCATTTGAGAATGATGGACCTATTTTCTTTAATAGTGTGTAAAATGTTTTAAACATACCTTTGGACAAATTCAAGAGTGCTGGAGGCTTCTTTAGGATACTGCAAGTTGAACACATAGTAAGCAGAAAAGGTCGCTGCCACTCTATTCAAAAGATTGTTGTGGGGCCCCATCACAATCGTTCCTTCAATGGACATCATCCACTTGTCTGCGCTTAGTGGCTCTCCTAAAATGCATTAACACAATATAACTAAAAGAGCACTAGAAAGCTGCAGGACAGGAGCAGGAACAGAAGGAAACACAAGACATCTACAAAGACTTCTCCAAAGGCCAAATAACTTTATATGCCAGCTGCTATATTCAGCTTAGATCGAAGTTATGCCTACTTACAGAATTAAATGAAGATACATTTGCTTGTGTTCATTCAGTGACCGTAACATCTACAACAAGCTACGTTGTATTGCCAATCATAGTGTGCAAACCACAAGTCCCGTCCGGTTACAGCACATGTAATCAAAGCAAAAATATTCTGAGCCAAGCTAACCAAGCTAATGCTTATTTTTACAGTCTATGGGCTAACGTTAATAAATCCTAACGATATTTGAGCTGTCGTCATTGTGGTGGTTGGTTTTGCATGTGGTAACTTAGCGTACGTGGAAATGTGTGAATGTGGTGAATGTGTGAATATAAAACCAACTTTACCCAAGTTTTTCCGTATCACCTCCGTCGAGGTTCCAAGCGATCAGTGGTGAGTCGAGGAGATGGCGTTCGATATAATCGACAGCAAATCAATCGCTGAAATAATTCAGCTAATTTATCCTGTGTGCAGGTGATCCAGCGCCGCGTTACAGCTGCTGCCGCTCAGATTGTATTTTTCTTCGGTGTTGACCGTTCACGACTCGGTGAGAAACGTGAAGCGCTGATCATTGTAGCCAATCACAGTCTGAAAATATAAAACCAAAATATACCAAACGAAACAATCAGCACTCACTCAGATCACCTATATCAATATATCTGTAGACTTATAAAACAGATTTTATGTTACAAACCTGAGACGTGTTCCTTCTTTCAAAAATGTTCTGTTACCGTTGGCCGCGTAATTTCAAAATTCAAACAGCCACGATCCCACCAATACTAAGCCGTTGCTGTAAAATAATGCTTCTACAGTGTAGTTACAATAATATTACAGGACTGCTCGTAAATTTCCCATCATGCTTTTGTATTTACAGCAAAAACATGAATACAATACGTTGTTGTAAAATTTATTGTAAAAATTACATCAATTGTTAACAGTGTAGGCTCTGCTTGTCATTATTTTTTTGTTTGTATGTAGGGATTTCATTTATGTTTATATGATATTTAGTCTTTTGCCAACAAAATGTTTGTATTTAGCAGCAAGACACCTAACTTGCTGTCAAGGCAACCAGTAGTGAGAACACCCACTAGCAACCTCATGGCCAGCCCCTGGCGACATGCAGCAACAAAAGTCGCTGCTAGTGTGAACGCAGTTTAAGACAGAGGTTTCATTACAAAGGTAAATAAAGGAATTATATTTGGTTAATTATCCAATAAACCGATGTTATTGCAAATATTATTGGTACTTGTTCATCACTGTGTCAGTGTTTTATTCGCAAAACATAGCGACGAAACATGCTCTGTAGTGCAGTTTGTCCGTTTAGGGCTACTGTAGAAACATGGTGGCGACCAGTGCTGCCAACTTCTTTCAATGAAAAGAAGCTAAACCGCACCTGAAAAGTCGCTAAATGTTGCTAGATGACATAATACGCTAATTAGCATATTCGTGACGTCAGTGCGTCGTATTGTCTTGCCTATCCGTACTCACATACTGCATTTTAATGCAGCCAAATTCTCAATAAAAAAGTTTTACTGTTTCTGTAGTCAGACAATGGGATGGATATGAAATAGTGAGTGAAACACGGCCTATTAAGACTATACAGTGATCGAAGATATTAATCTGCACTAAAATCCTGATTCACAATCACAACACTGTGTAATGACATGAAATACACATACAGTTAAGACAATGGCTGTGCTATGAATCGTGATTTCAGCTATACTTGCATGTAAAATAGAGTTAGAAGCAACAGAATATATATATATTTTTTAAATGAAAGTGCTGCTCCTCTGCTGCTCGCTGAACAGAGCAGACTCAGATAGAGAGGGGAGAGAGAGAGAGAGGGAGAGAGATGTGTGCGTTGGGAAAGCAAGACCTCACGCTCATGCGCCAGTAACGGAGAGTCTCAGAAACTAAATAAGGTTTGTCCAAGAAGTCGCTAGATTTGTCACTAGGCGCTTTTTTGGAAAAAACACAACTCTGAAAACATGTATATGTATATGATATTGCATTTCTGTCAATAGATCCTTCTAAATATTACACATTGCATCTTTAATGAACCAATCATATTAGAAAGGAATGATTTAATGTGACATGTTATTTTTGCTACGTACCTTTCCTATATAAACTGTTGTATATTTGTTGCTGGTGGGATTCTCTGTGATTGAGATGAGATCAGCCGTGATTAAAAGCATATTCAAAGGCATCGTCTGAAGTCTGGTTGGTTACTGCTGTGCAGCAGGTATTAGGGAACATTAGAGATCTTAGTCCCAAGTGGTAATGTTCATAGGGGGTGAGACATCACTGCACACATCTACAGCACTTTACGGTTCCAACACAGCCACCAGAGCTGATCCACTCTAGTCAAAGCTTTTTGAAAAATTTTTTATAGCAGCTGTGCCGCGGCATGTTTCAGAATCATCCCAGGAGGATGGCTCTGTAATGTTGCTATCGCTAACTCTTGCGAGACGGAGACAGTGCGTGATTTAACATGGCGCGCACTGCTGCAAGAAGCCAGCACCATTTCTTAGACTTTTTCTCTTTTCAAGAAAACAGCTCCAGAACTCCGTTACAACCCTCACAACGCAACTGTCTACAGTTACAACTCGGGTCGCTTTCGTCACCTCCGAAAATAAAACGTTGAAAGAAAAAATTTTGGACTTACAAGCACGCAGCATGAGGGACAACCTGATTTTCACCAGTATCCCTGAACCACCCACTGACGAACCTGAGAAAGCAGCCAAGGATTTTATGGTTAAACAGCTCAAACTCCCAACAAAAACTGTCAACGACTTTTCACCGTGTTCACCGTTTAGGTCAAAAACTCAGTAACACCACCCGACCCTGCCAAATCATTGTCAAATTCGAATATTTTAAACAAAAAGAACTGGGCAGCCAGGGCACTCACTACGGACTTACGACCAATTTCCACAAGAAATCATCCATAGATGTAAACAGCTAATCCCCATACTCAAGCAAATGATAAAAGAAGGCAGAAGAGCAATACTCATAGTGGACAAATTGTACACTGATGGACAGCTATTCAAAGACAAAAACATTACCCCCTGGCTCTATTAGCACCCTCCCCTCAACAATATCATCCCAGCCATAATATATCATCCTTGACGCCTCCCCCCTTTTTCTTTTTTTTTCTTATCTATCTTTTCTTTTTATTCTCATCTATAATATAATGCACCTACGTCTCGCTGCACTATACAAGTATGCACCACAGTCACCTATGTCTTGTTTTTCAAACTCTGTGTTGTTTTTTTGTTTTGTTGTAAATGCTTAGGTTTGTCAAGTGTTATTATGTTTTACTGTTCTGTATTTGATGTTTGGCACACACACATACACTAATGTCAGTATAGAAATATTAGCTCAACATGCAACTCAAATTCATAACCTGGAATATCCGTGGCGTTAGCTCTCAGACCAAAAAAAACAAAGTTCTCAACTATTTTAATAATCTACTGGCAGATATATGTTTACTACAAGAAACACATCTTTCAGATTCAAAACAAAACACCCTAAGATCAGCACGATTCGACTCATTTTCAGCCACTTATAATTCAAAACAAAGAGGAGTATGTATCCTGATAAACAAAATAATCCAATTTGTTCATAATTCATCTATTTCAGACCCAGAAGGACGCTTCATTATCATAAACATATCAATTAACAATAACCCGGTAACAATTGCCAACATTTACCGCCCAAATTCAGATGACCCTTCCTTTTTCCACACTATTTTTTCTTCCACTTCTCCAACTGCCCAGTAATTATAGGAGGCGATTTTAACACCGTAATTGACATATCACTTGACAGATCCACAAGTAACAAACAACCCTGGCAATCCACTGACACAATAATACAGTTTATAAGAGATTTTGGCCTTGGCGATGGTTGGTGGCTACAGCATCCAGCTGACAGAGAATACAAAGACAGTTTGACAGTTATCTTAAAAGAAAGTGGACATCCTTCCTAGAAATAAACGACTCTCCAAATTCATCAGCTTCATTGCTTTGGGAAACAGGCAAAGCAGTACTACGAGGTTAAATCATATCATTCACTGTCCATAAAAAGAAAATAGAAAAACAAGAAGAAATCAGACTAGGCAAAAAATAAATAAATAAAAGAACTTGAAATATTACATGCAAATAACAGAACAGAAGTAATATATAATAAAATAAGAAAACAACAATTGCAACTATTAAGGACTCAGCAGGGAAGCCTACTAACTCTCCACCAGAAATAAATAAATTATTCCAAAACTTCTATGCTAAACTTTATTCATCTGATAATAATACAAGACGAGGATATTAACTAATTTTTCAATAATATTCAACTTCCAAAACTTAACACAGAACAAATCAGTGCACTGCATAAACCAGTCATAGAAAAAGAACTTCATATCGCCTTGAGTCAAATGCCTAACAATAAAGCACCAGGACCCGATGGCTTCCTGGCTGAGTTCTATAAACACTTCTGGTCCATTTTGTCTCCATTATTCATCAGAACAATAACAGAAATACAAGAAAACGTATCGGTTGCATCTGTGACCCTCGTTCCCTGAAGGAGGGAACGGAGACTTTACGTCATAACTGGGGTATTTGGGGTCTCACTTGGGAGCCCAATCACCTCCGAGCTATTTGGAAAAGGCCAATGAAAATTGGCGAGTGGAATTTGCATGCCAAACCACTCCCCCGTACATACGGGTATATAAGATGGCGGCGTGCATCCACTCACTCAGGTTTATGCTGAGGAGCCGAGATGCATCCCAGCATTCAGCACAGTTCAGGATTGTGGCAGGAGGACGTAACGTCTCCGTTCCCTTCTTCCAGGGAACGAGGGTTACAGATGTAACCGAGATGTTCCCCTTCAGTCATACTCTACAACGTTACGTCATAACTGACGTATCTGGGGTCTCCTCTGGAAAACGCCACAATCCTGAACCGTGTTACGTAGTTGAGGAACAGATGCTGACAGGCAAGCGTGTCAGGACAAATGAAGCTCAACACGTAACCTTCCCAACGCCCTGTAAGCCAGATAACGGGCCCACCAGGGGTGCCCTGGTATCTGAAGCAACCGCTGGAAGGTGCAGCACAATGACGAATTTTAAAGCTATGTGGAGAATGGGTAAATAAAATATCTGAAAGATACTAGGGGAAACAAGGTGAAATAATCATGGAGAAAATGCTGAGACATTATGTCACAACCTTCAGGGGGCGAAGGAGACCCCCTTTTGGAGCACAGTCACGGACTACTCCGCTCTAATCCGGACTGCGGGGCAATGGAGGACCCATCCTTATCCTCCTGCACCGCTCAGGAACCTGACGGTCAGGTGATGCTTCCCAGGGGCAGCCATACACTGCATTTTGGCAAGCCGTGATGGCCGCGATGAACACATTCAAAGTGGAGGGAACATCCTTTGCTCCAACATCTCCTGCAAGAGGGAAAGCACAACTCTGAATGAGCATCTCAAGAGGTTCACTTGACGAGAGGAGCACCATACAACGAAAAGACCTCACCTCAGAGCGTATACCTGCCTCATAAAGGGGGCTCTAGCCTGAGTGATAATGTCTACCACGGCTTGGGAATAGCCAGTGAAGCAATCTCAGTCTACCGCATCCAAACTGTGCCCATTCCTGAGAAGAAAGTTCTTCTTCAGGGGAATCTTCTAGGGAGGGGCTGTCGCAAGGAGCATGAGCATCAGCAACCCAGGTTCGGGTGGGCCAGAAAGACGCACCAGCAGAACCTGCTCCTCGTTCCCCTCGATCTAGCACAGGGTCTGTGCAGGAAGGCATATTTGTAGACCCCGGATTCAGCTGTGTGCCAGCACACGCCTGCCGAGCCCTCGATCAGGAAGAAGCCTGCAGTGGGAGGACTCAGAGAAGCAAAACCTGAGCTTCGCTGAATCGACTCCAGACAAGCTGGACACCGGGGTTGGAGTTGCCATTCTCGGAAGAGTGCTTTTCTCTTTTTTTCTTTTTTTTTGGTCGCAACTCAACTCTTTGCACCTTAACCGTTGGGACTTTGGGTCAACTGGGAGAAGGGTGAGCTCCCTCTTTTCTCGTTATGGAGTTGGGTCCGGTCGAGACATGTCAGCTAAAAGGGTTGTGCTGAACTGCCTGATTCTTTTCCGGCGCAGGACAGCGGTCCTTCTAAACTTTTCGGAGGCTTCTAAGGCATATGGCGGCCGTTTGGCTGCTTGGCTGTCCCAAATGAGATTGCTTCATGACTGACTATACGACCGGATCCTGAGATGGGCATGGCACCATGGTACACTTCTGGTTGGCATCCCCCTCAGTGTTGCCACCTTCTCAGCTACTTGTCAGACCCTATGTTCCTATGGGCAGCTGTGCTCTTAGGCCAGGTGTCACCTCCGACACGTGCTGGGGTGCCGTTTGCAATAGGCAGGCAACGTCAACGTGTTCCAGGCCACCCCCACTGCGAGGAAAGTGCAGGGGAAGAGCCAAACATGTAGTTTAAGCTCTTCATGAACCTCCGGGAGGAAGGCAGCCAGGAGCCGCATCCGTTGCTGAAAAGCAATCATCAGACCGTGAACACCCAGGGAAGGCGGGGTCGAGGCTGCCCGGGGGGACCTGGCCGTCAACTTAGCCTCAGACTCCGACTGTGCAGCCGCCACAACGGGTGGCCGCTCAGCAGAATCTCCGGTGTCAGAAGACAATAGCCCCTCCACTGATGCGGCGATAGACATCTTAACTTCCTCATGAGCACTAAACGAGACGCAGGGCTCGTGCTAGGACGAACCGGCATCAACATTCAGAAACTCGACGGTAATTTGCTGAGAGGATTCGGACCTCCGCAGGGGTTTACCCAGCGGAGTAATCTAGACTATAATACTCAGGTCTCCCATGCTTCCAGCCAATGCAGCCTCGGGAGTCTAGCGACTCACGCAACCAGAAAGGGTAGAGCGCAAAGGCAGCCCACATATTAAATGTAAGCTATGACCAAGCATAATAATGGGCATGCCCACGCAGCGCGGGCATAACCCATGCACAAACGCCATCTCAACGTGTACTGTTTACATCCCAGACCTGTGAGACAGCGATTGTGACCATGAAGAGGAATAAGGAAACTATCGCTCCCTAAAAGCACATGATCGGAGATGCGTCTTGAAAAGACACTCTCAACGACCCTGTATGCTGTAGGAAATTGCTCTTTTAGGCCGGATTGCCCAGAGGAGGACCGCCACACTCATCTGAGCGCAGCAGGGCGATCTTTCCACTGGAATGCAAAGAAAGGATGTTCCACACAGCCGAGAGACTCCCGCAGCAATGAAGGTAACTATTGATTCATACTTTAAAATCTCAGATTATGCAATAAATTGGAATAAATTTTTAGTTCTTCCACTACATCAAACCAGATGGGATGTGGTAGTCCAGGTATCACCCATTCCTCTATGTACAGGTCACATCACTTATTTAGACTTTAAGATCTCCTTCAGGCTGTCAGGACTGACTGGACTCAACTTCACTCCTTTACTAAAAACATTAGAAGATGACCTTCACTGCTGGCACAATTTACCACTTTCCATCCAGGGCAGAATAGCTATAATCAAAATGACAGTGCTCCCTAAAATAAACTACTTATTCGCAATGATCCCAACCCAGCCTACTCTCACTTGGTTCAAATCTCTGGACTGTATCATCACCCGATTCTACTGGAAAAATAAACCACCACAGACAAAATTAAGCATTTTACAAAAACCCAAATCTTTAGGAGGCTTAGAAGCCCCACATTTTTACCATAACTCACTAGCAAATCAACTTCAATACATATATAAATGAACTCACCCCATTCAGTCAGACATCATATGGCTAGACATAGAACAATCACTCTGTGAAAACTTAAACATATCAGACATTCCATTTCTCAGTCAGTCCATTAAACATCACTTCAGGCTTCAAAGCATGCTTCAAAGCCGTGACAATAGCTTTGGCCCTGACAACCTGGTGGAAATATCACCAAATCACAAACTTCAATCAGGCTTCGTCTAACCTCACCCTACTTTGGAACAAAAAAACACTCAATTTCCATAAATGTGGGTAGCAAAAGGCATCACACATATTAATCACATATTTCAGTCTAACAACTTAATTTCATTTTCCTACTTAGTCCAGGAGTTAGTTCCTTCCACAGTAGCAGATTTATTTAATATATCCTCCCCGAAAAAAATACTTTCCAAATTATACAAAATTATAACCAATTCAAATAAAACCATAACTTTACCAACAATCAAATGGGAAGAAGACATTTCTATTGCTCCTGATACCGGCTTCTGGACTTAAATTTGTAAAAATATTTATTCTATGACTAAAAACGCCAACCTTCAACTCATGCAGTATAAGACTCTTCATAGAACACACTACACCGGGAAAAAGCTGTCTAAAATGGGATTCACATCAGAAACTTCCTCGCACTGCTCACAAAATTGTCCTGCAATTAATCAGAATGAATTTTTGGTAACACTTTCTATGAAGCCCATAATTTATAATACATTATAAGGGTATTTAAGGCATTGTAATGAATGCATAATGCATTAGAAAAAAAAAACTTATAATATGTTGTATCATCTTATAAATAATCATAACAACAATTATGATACAATTATAATGCTTACACATTTGCATTTATAATGATAGATTAAGATTATTTATAACACACAGTGAACACCATATTAAATCTTATTTTACATTTATAATGAACTATATTACTCGACATTGTTTAAGATCTGGACAGTATCTTACTACATCTTTTAAGTGGTTAGGTGTGGAGTGTTATTTCAGTGCTCCCTGTGAGGCTATTATTAATTTTGATGTGAGCTAGTTAATAATTTAAACTGAAAAAAATGCACTGTTATATGTTAGGTTACATTTTATGTTAATGTTCCCCTTAGTCTACTGACTATAGTCAACTATAAGCAACTTTGTAACTACTAACTGAGTATTAACAGGCTTATGTTAAGGTTAGGGTAGGTAGAATGTTGACGTCCTTGCAAAGTTACTTATAGTCAGTTTATCTTTTAGGGAACCATCAAAATTAAGTGTTTAGCAGACATACTACACTGACCAAAATTATAAACACAACACTTTTGTTTTTGCCCCCATTTTTCATGAGCTGAACTCAAAGATCTAAGACTTTTTCTATGTACACAAAAGGCCTACTTCTCTCAAATATTGTTCAGAAATCTTTCTAAATCTGTATTAGTGAGCACTTCTCCTTTGCCGAGACAATCCATCCACCTCACAGGTGTGGCATATCACGATGCTGATTAGACAGCATGATTATTGCACAGGTGTGCCTTAGGCTGGCCACAATAAAAGGCCACTCTAAAATGTGCAGTTTTACTGTATTGGTGGGGGCCGGGGGGTCCGAAAACCAGTTAGTATCTTGTGTGACCACCATTTGCCTCACGCAGTGCAACACATCTCCTTCGCATAGAGTTGATCAGGTTGTTGATTGTGGCCTGTGGAATGTTGGTCCACTCCTCTTCAATGGCTGTGCGAAGTTGCTGGATATTGGCAGGAACTTGAACACACTATCGTACACGCCGATCCAGAGCATCCTAAACATGCTCAGTGGGTGACATGTCCAGTGAGTATGCTGGCCATGCAAGAACAAGGATGTTTTCAGCTTCCAGAAATTGTGTACAGATCCTTGCAACATGGGGCCGTGCATTATCATGCTGCAACATGAGGTGATGGTCGTGGATGAATGGCACAAAAATAGGCCTCAGGATCTCGTCACGGTATCTCTGTGCATTCAAAATGCCATCAATAAAATGCACCTGTGTTCGTTGTCCATAACATACGCCTGCCCATACCCCCATAGCCCATACTGCCCATAACCCCACCGCTACCATGGGCCACTCGATCCACAACGTTGACATCAGCAAATCGCTCACCCACACGACGCCATACACGCTGTCTGCATTCTGCCCTGTACAGTGAAAACCGGGATTCATCTGTGTAGAGAACAACTCTCCAAAGTGCCAGACACCATCGAATGTGAGCCCACTCAAGTCGGTTACGATGACAAATTGCAGTCAGGTCGAAACCCCAGTGAGGACGACGAGCATGCAGATGAGCTTCCCTGAGATGGTTTCTGATAGTTTGTGCAGAAATTCTTTGGTTATGCAAACCAATTGTTGCAGCAGCTGTCCGGGTGGCTGGTCTCAGACGATCTCAGAGGTGAAGATGCTGGATGTGGAGGTCCTGGGCTGGTGTGGTTACACGTGGTCTGCGGTTGTGAGGCCAGTTGGATGTACTGCCAAATTCTTTGAAACGCCTTTGGAGATGGCTTATGGTAGAGAAATTCACAGGCGACAGCTCTGGTGGACATTCCTGCAGTCAGCATGCCAACTGCACACTCCCTCAAAACTGCCATCTGTGGCATTGTGCTGTGTGATTAAACTGCACATTTTAGAGTGGCCTTTTATTGTGGCCAACCTAAGGCACACCTGTGCGATAATCATGCTGTCTAATCAGCATCTTGATATGCCACACCTGTGAGGTGTATGGATTGTCTCGGCAAAGGAGAAGTGCTCACTAATACAGATTTAGAAAGATTTCTGAACAATATTTGAGAGAAGTAGGCCTTTTGTGTACATAGAAAAAGTCTTAGATCTTTGTTTATTATTATCTTATTATTATTATTATTATTATTATTATTATTATTATTATTATAACAACAACAACTATACTCACAAGTGGTCACTGATTGCTTTAAGTAAAGTAGCATACAAAAGATGGCAAGATATGAGACTTATAATACATTATAACTATGAGAAGTATAATTCATTGTAACTTAAGTGGATGCAATATGTTCACTGTGTGTTATAAATCATCATACTCTTAAGCTATAACCACATATAAGTAAATATTATAATACTTTAAAACCGTTCTTATGAATAGTCATACAATGATATAACATATTATTAGGTTTTTTAAAATGCATTATGCATTCATTATAATGCCTTAAGGACAGCCTTATAATGTAGTAAATGTGGGCTTCATAGAAAGTGTTAACATTTTTTATTACAAAATTTCAAATATGCAGTTTGTTAATAAAGATGGCACCTATTTGAAAATTTCCATCAAAATTTTTGGAGATGTGAGTTCAAAGGCATCAGCAGCTGTTCAGCGCTCACAAACATTCTGTGAACAGCCTTACCTTGGCCAGTTCTTCTGGAATTTGCCGCTGACTCTTATGTCTCTATAGTGGTTAAACATGATATATAATTTGTCTTGGGTATATCTGTAAGGACAAGTCAACGGAGTGAGGATGCATTTGCAGCTTTTAATTAAGAGTAAACACAGTAGTACAGGTGTGGTTGATAAACAGCAAACAGGGTTATCAGATGCAAGACAAAAGGCAGAGTAATAAGGCAGGCGAGAAATCGGGGCAGGCAGCAAACAATAGTCCAATAAACAGAGCAGAGGGTCAAAAGGCAGGCAGAGTACAATCCAACAACGAGATAAGTAGTCCAGGGTCAAACACGGTAATCCAATAGAGTTGGTAAACAACACTAATGTCAGCCAGGGCAAAACAAGACTTTGCAAGTAGTGAGTGTGAGACAAAGGCTTAAGTAGTCTGGGTAACAAGCTGCAGCTGGACTCGTGATCAGTTCCAGGTACAGCGTGATGGAAAATGAAGTTTAGAGGGGGGCGAGTCAGTACTCAGGTGATGGCGACCTCTGGTGACGATCAGGGGGAACCACAGAGGCCGGATTCGTTAAAGTATCTAACGGGCAATCTTTGGTCTCATTAATCTATTATTTCAGCACAAATAGATTTGGCTGAGGGCAAAGTTTCATAACTTTAGATTTTTATATAACTTTATCAGAGTGCTACCTTTGTACTCTTGAATGAATTGCTTAGTAACCTTTTAATGGCTGTTGTTGTTTAATAAATGCTATTGTTTGAAAAATATATATAAATAATAGTATAATTTAATAGTGTAGCATCTGGACCAATCAGACATACAGTTAGTTGTTACATTTAACAAATAATCTTTAAAACCAACAAGCCAGCTATATGCTGGAGTTCTGGAGACAACCCCCCAAAGCAACTAACACCCCAAAAGGGCTCAGTTGCCAGGGCGACCATCTGATAATATGGGTTATATTGCCCCAAAGGAATGCACATTTGCCCATGCTACATTTGCCCATAGGAAAGACACAATGCCTATAGAAATATTCCTATTCATTCACAGACAAAACTATCCTTGACCTTCCTATCATACATAGCCCCAGTTCATTGTGTATAGTTATACTATTATTGCCTTGTGGTTTTGTTTTTCATTGTATTCTGTTGTATGCATTTGTTATGATAGATCTCTAGTGTAGTATAACTTACGACATAAAGTTATAAACAAGCCTATGGCGTGTTTGGTCTCTTTGAATTTGTATTTTGATCATCTAAATGATGGTCTATATTATATGTTGATACCTTTTTGCATCAACACCCAATCAAATTACATATGCAAAATACCATGCTCACAGACAAAGAGTCGTAAACTTTCCCTCCGAAGGTGAAAGTTACCATTGGTTCTTGGACCTCCTGGAGGCTGCGCCTTAAATGTATCTCTCTCTTCTTCCCCCACTCTCTTCTCTCTTCGCTCTCTTCTGCAAAATCTTCCGATTGCTGCCCGTGTGGAGGAACCCACAGGGAGCCTAAACCGGCATGGGGTGTGCCTGGCGGGCCCGACAGGCCCCAACATATAGAGCTGTGGCTCTCGACCACAAAGAGCCAGACATCTTCGCTCAACCCTGGAATTCATCCTCATGGAAATGTCCTCGAACAGACATTTCTCGCTTCTTCTGCGTGTTTTCTTTTAGTTTCTTCACTCGTCTCACGTGTGTGACCTCTGGCCTCAGCCAGTCATTGGTTCTTTTAGAACCTAAGAGGAGAAGGAGGATGAGTTAGAACTCTTCAGGACTTCCCTAAGCGTACGCCAGGCCTTGCAGCCTTGTCTTTCCATTCCCCAAAGATCATAGGATTTCAGCTGGGTCCCTCTCAGCTCTTGGTTCTTCTTCACTTTTCACATGGGAAGAAACTCCCAGTCACCATTGAGTCAGAACATCTTTGGAGTTCATCACTCTTTGGACCCGGAAGAACGTGATCGTGATTCCAAAACCACCACTGCTCCAAAACATCAAGACTTTCACCCAAGACTGCATTCGGACACTTGTTCAACGACCAAGGCAATGCAAGTGTCGTACATTTAACTAAACAAACAGAGGTTTAGTATAAGCTGTAGACAGCAGTGATGGTTTCACTCAGGTGGTTAACTGACTCTTTTCATAGCTACATTCTCTTGTTTCTCTAACTGTTTCTCACTTGCCCTTCTCCCATGTATGAGTGATTTCATGTTTGTTTAGATTAAATATGTGTTAGTCCTTAGTTATTAAAACTCAAATTACATTAATTGCACAAATTACATGATTTTTGATTCTGATTCTGCCTTCTAAATTAATGTCCCTTTACGATTCCAATTCGAGCTACATGCTCTAATGCAATGGTACTTTAAGAAAGTTATTTACTGTGGCCAAGAATATAAAATTTCTTAGAGTTGATATAAAAATTATACTGAATGTTCGCTAGATGAACAGATTAGTTGATGGAAAATTAATTCTGCTACAGTTACTACTGGCAGCTGATATAAATAATTGTAATTAATCATAATTAACTAATTATTTATATTCATTTCCCTTTTGAGCTAATTCGCAACATAGTCTTTGGTAAGGAGTGTGTTATTGATCATGATTTCGGTTAGATGGTTGCTCATATTATCAATAGTTACAACATGTTTCTTACCTCGAATAGTTGCTCCTCCTGGCATCCTCCCTTCCATGTCCTTCATTCCCTCCACATACTGGAAAGCAACCTCATGCAGTAGCTCCTCACCTGCTTTTCCTGCAAGATAATGACAGCTCAAAATATTTGTTGCATTTTAGAAAAATCATAATTCAGTAACTGAAATTCAGTGTTACCCAATCCAAACCCCCGACTGGATGGACCAACCTGTTGCTAAAGCCTCAGCAGTTGCCAAGTGAAGCACTGTGTCATCACTAACTGGCCAATCAGGAAGCTTCACAGAGATGTTTTTCAGGCCCCCAAGCGCTTGCAGTTCCTAGTAAATTATAATAGATAGGGTGATTTTACACCAACTCAGCTTAAAATGGTGGTCTACAGTTTACTGCTGCTAATTTCTGTTTTTAGACTGACATAAAAATTCCTTAGGACCTCCTTATGCACCAGCAGTGGGTTAAACAAAGGGAGATCACAAATATCCACCCAAATCCATTCATAACTATGTTTTCAAACTTTAAAATTGATGCAAACTACAACACACACATTATACTTATTTAGAGAAATAAGTATCCTTATTTAAAGTTATGTGTAGTGCAACATGTTACACAAATTCAGTTGTGATTTTAAACCTTTAAAATCTTTGTATAATCAGACTTAAAAAAAAAAAAAAAAAAAAAAAAAATCACCATTGCAGGATCATGGAGAAAATTAACCTTTTGAGTTATGATCAATTTTAAGCTTTTCTCAAATGTATGTCTTGTATATAAATTATTAAATAATTTTGCTTCTCCTGTACTCCTGTGATTTTGTTTATTTTCAACCTAAGCACCCTGTAAAAGCTACAAAAGTGACTATCGTCTATAAGAGATTGTGTTGTACCCTTTTGCCGTTGTTGTATCAGCTTTCTGTGACTTCAGATGACATTTAGTGGTGCACATCTATTAGTCTTTTAAAATCAAAACAAAACTACAACCCTTTAGATGGAAACATTTATTGTTAATAATTCTACATTGTTCCTTTTCAAAACATAAATAGTCCCCATTTGCTCTGATGGAAACAGCCAATCACAGCACTAGAAGAGAAGCATCAAACTGCAATCTCCTCCTTATCAGACAGGGATATAGGTGCTTTTTCAGAAGACACATTTTCTGAGTCTCAGTTCTGTAAGGGGATAGACAGAAACCGACAAAGGTCTGAGTCACCGGCACGTCCAGTGTTGCACTAACAAACACAACCAAGTTCTCAGTCTCCAGCCCATGAGGTTAGAGATGTAAATGGTTATAACACTTGAACTGTCCAGCTTTTGAGACAGCAATGGATACGACCATATTCTGAGCCTCAAGCTTGTGAGGAAAGAGGCATTAACAGATACTATATGTTAAGAGTCTTCATCCAGCGAGACAACGACAAATGCAGCATGTCCTGAGTCTCCATTCCAGAGAGGCAGTGGATTGACCAGGTTCTCAATTTCTGCCACAGAGGGGCAGAAGACATACAATACAGACAATTACAACAAGGTGAAGCTTCGGCCAAATAGCAAAGCTATTGAAACGGATTCTAACTCAACATCCCAACAGTTTATCTTTACACAAGATAACATATTTAATTGAATTCAATTGTTGTATTTATAAATCACACTTAAAGGGCACCTATTATGCCCCTTGTTCCAAAATGTAATATTAACATTATGGCTTTCCTAAATGTGCCTGTGAAGTTAGACATGGGCGATATGGGCTTAAAAATTTATCACAATAATTTCTGGTATTTATTGCGATAACGATATCAATGACGATAATTCAGGGAAATCCTGTTTCTTTAGAGAAAAGTATTATTTTTCCTATTTTTACCCAAAATAGGGTGTTCTGGGCTTTTACAATAATGTAATGACTGTTTAATTCACTGGAATGTGAATCAAATTATTTGTACTTTCTGTACTGGAAGCTCCTAACATTAAGACGAATTCCTTGTGTGTGAAACAGACTTGGCAATAAAGCTCTTTCTCATTCGGAAGCCGGAGGGCGCCCTTGTATGCAGCGCAATGTATGCTTTATAGTAGAAGTAATAGTACTGACAACGCTTCAGGAATCTCGAATCCAGTTATTGCTGTAGCTGAATAAAACACAGATAGAGGAAATTTGAAGAAAATAAACATACGATTGCTACAATATATAGTTTGTCTGTGTTCTTCAAGCAATCTTGGGTATTTTTATAAGGATAAAGTATATTTATAATGCAATGCTAATCGACATAGCCTTTATAATACTATAAAATAGTATGATTTCTGCCTCGTTCTGTGATATGAAGCCACGTCTGACTGCAAAAGGTTATTTCAAACACTTGCTTATGTTATGAAGTTAATTTGGAGAAAAAGCATGTCAATAAATGATATTTTTTTTGGACAACAGGTTTGTAAACAGGCTCAAACACACAGAAAACATTCAAGGCTCAGACCGATTGTCGCACTGCACAGTTTTGCCCAAACCAGTTTTAGATTGTAGCTCCTCATTTAGCGATATACTAGTTTTACGCCTGCCTTTAGCATGTCACTCCATACTGTCGCACACATAAATATGTCAACAACTAGACTTTATCGTTATTATCGCGGGAAGACTAATTCTTATCGTGGGAAAAAAATTACCGGTATGTCGCAAACGATAAGATATCAACCCATCCCTACAGTGAAGTTCCAAATACTATACAGATCTTTTTTTATAATGTGTTAAAAAGTGTCATTTTTGGGACAGGTCTAAAAAGTGCTCAGGGGTGTGTTCCCTTACATGAAAATGAGCTGCAACTTCCCTCCCATCTCCAGAAGGGGGCAGAGCCTAGACATTCAGTCAAGTCAAGTCACCTTTATTTATATGCCGCCTTCAACAATAAAGAATTGTGACAAAGCGGCTGTACAGTATTAAATAGGAAATAGTGCATCAATAATGCAAAACAACAGTAAACACTCAATTTTCAGGTAAAGGCAGTTGATCAATGGATTAAATGATGTCATCATCTAGCTCAGTTCAGTTCAAATAAAATACAATATCGTGTGAAGAAAAAGTGTCCCCAACTAAGCAAGCCAGAGGCGACAGCGGCAAGGAACTAAAACTCCATTGGAGACAAATGGAGAAAAAAACCTTGGGAGAAACCAGGCTCAGTCAGGGGGCCAGTTCTCCTCTGGCCAGACGCAGAGAACTCATCTGGTTCCCGTGGTCTTGTGCCGACGGCCGTCTAGGTGATGAAGTCTTCACTGGGGATCCGTCTCTGGGGCTCATCTAGTCGATGTGGTCTCCGCTGACATTCAGGGCTGTAGAGGTCATCTCTAGGTGCTGATCCACTGTCTGGGCTGGGTACGGACTGGATGCAGAGGACTGCAGTGACCAAAACAGACTAATATTAGCGTAGATGCCATTCTTCTTATGATGCACTGAGTACATCGGGTGTTATGGGAAGTGTTCCTGGTTCCGGTTGACCTAATTAATGCAGCCTAACAATCCTTTAAAGAAATTGAATTATAGGAATATGTTGATGTGTTATGTGTAAGCAAGGTTAAAGAGATGGGTCTTTAATCTAGATTTAAACTGACAGAGTGTGTCTGCGTCCCGAACAGTGTTGGGTAGATTGTTCCAGAGTTTTGAGAATGCAGCGGACGTGAGGGACTATAATGTGATAAGAGCTCGCTCAGGTACTGAGGAGATAAACCCTTTAGGGCTTTATAAGTAATTAGCAAGATTTTAAAATCTATACAATGTTTATTAAGGAGCCAGTGCAGTGTTGACAGAACCGGGCTAATATGGTCATACTTTCTAGTTCTAGTAAGAACTCTAGCTGCTGCATTTTGGACCAGCTGGAGTTTGTTTATTAAGCGTGCAGAACAACTGCCCAGTAAAGCATTACAATAATCTAACCTTGAGGTCATAAACGCATGAATTAATGTTTCAGCATTTGACATTGAGAGCATAGGTCATAATTTAGATATATTTTTGAGATGGAAAAGTGCAGTTTTGCAAATACTAGAGATGCGGTTTTCGAAGGAAAGATTGGCATCAAATAGCACACCTAGGTTCCTAACTGATGACAAAGAATTGACAGAACAGCCATCAAGCAGACAGTGTTTTAGGTTATTACACGCAGAGATTTTAGGTCCAATAAATAACACCTCTGTTTCTTCAGAATTTAGCAGTAAGAAATTACTTGTCATCCAGTTTTTTTCTCTCAGCTACACAATCTGTTAGTTTTTCTAATTGGTATGTTTCGCCGGGCCGCGAAGAAATATAGAGCTGAGTATCATCAGCATAACAGTGAAAGCTAACAACATATTTCCTGATGATATCTCCCAAGGGTAACATGTAAAGTGTAAAAAGTAACGGGCCTAGTACTGAGCCTTGTGGTACTCCATACTGCACTTGTGATTGATATGATACCTCTTCATTTACTGCCACGAATTGATGGTGGTCAGATAAGTACAATTTGAACCATGCCAATGCACTACCACTAATGCCAACATAGTTTTCAAGTCTGTTCAAGAGAATGTTGCGATCAACAGTATCGAAAACAGCACTAAGATCCAGTGGCACTAACAGAGAGATACAACCACGATCGGATGATAAGAGCAGATCATTTGTAACTCTAATAAGAGCAATCTCAGTACTATGGTACGGTCTAAACCTGACTGGAAATCCTCACAGATATCATTTTTTTGTAGGAAGGAAGATAATTGTGAGGATACTACCTTTTCTAATATCTTTGACAGAAAAGGTAGATTCGAGATTGGTCTGTAATTAATTAATTCGTTGGGGTCAAGTTATGGTTTTTTAATGAGAGGCTTAATGGCAGCCAGTTTGAAGGTTTTGGGGACATATCCTAATGACAGTGATGAATTAATAATATTCAGAAGAGGATCTATGAGATCTGGAAGCAAGTCTTTTAGTAGCCTAGATGGAATAGGGTCTAGCATACAAGTTGTTGGTTTAGATGATTTAACAAGTTTATACAATCTTCCTCTCCTATAGTAGAGAATGAATGGAATTGTTCCCCAGGAGATCTATAGCGCACTGATGTGATACTGTAATTGACGGCTGCATGGTGACAATTTTGTCTCTAATAGTATTGATCTTGGAGGTAAAGTAGTTCATAAAGTCATTACTGCTATGCTGAGGGGCACAGTCGGTGCCTGTTGGTTCTTTATTTTTTGTTAACTTAGCCACTGTATTGAATAAATACCTAGGGTTATGTTTGTTTTCTTCTAAAAGAGTCGAAAAGTAATCAGATCTTGCAGTTTTTAACGCTTTTCTATACGATAGGGTACATTCACGCCAAGCAGTACGAAAAATCTCTAGTTTTGTTTTCCTCCAGCTGTGCTCCATTTTCCAGGCTGCTCTCTTTAGGGCGCGAGTGTGTTCGTTATACCATGGGGTCGAACTGTTTTCCTTAATCTTCCTCAGGCGCAGAGGAGTGACTGTATCTAGAGTCCTAGAAAAGAGAGAGTCAGTAGTTTCTGTTAGATCATCAAGTTTTTCTGAGCTATTGGACATGCTAAGGAATTCAGATAAGTCAGGAAGACGGTTGGCTGAGTTGTTTCTGTATTGGACAACAAGAATGGAATAGCGCGCGGGAATGATTTTAATTTATTTCAGGCCATCCACTCAGAAATGTGTGAGAAAATAACGCGCTCTTTCTTCAGTGAGCCTGTTTCACCAACTACAACAAATTCGGACAATACAACAGCAGACATCATGCCAAGCACTGAGGTAAGTCTTTCATACAACATGTAAACGATATTTTTATAGTGTACCTGAGCATTTGTGTTATTTAGTTTTGAAGCTAAAATTAGCATTTCTAAACAAGCTTTAGTAAACTTGTTATTCGTATCAAAATCCGTTCGAGTGTATATAACGTTAAAGTCTTTGCTTATCCGGAAGTACCCGGCAGTTTTTCAAAGTCTTGAAATGCGGGACATTTTGAAACGCTGAACGTGGCTAACGTTACCTGAGTTATATCAAAAACGTTTTTAGAGTGAATTTAGTAGGCTGTACACTTTATTGGTTATGAATATGAACGCAGCAAGATAACGTTAAATCGCAAGGTAGGCGCGTTCCCCCTTTCATATTCTCCTGTACATATGTTTTTTTTTTTTAAAAAAAAGTGATCAGAATTTGGTCCTCCATGGTTTTCTATGGGAAAACGCTCAATCTAACTTGGAATTAAAAAGCGTTGCGTTCACATTCTGGTCGCATTTGCTCGCTAACATCAATATTACGCACGTCATTACATATGGGGTCGTTGATTATGAAAACTGCATCCTGTAGGTAGTAATATGATGCAGCTAAGTCAAAGTAAGTAATATAAATTTACTTTCTATAAACTGAGCTTAAGTCACATGGTGGACCAAAACATCACTGTTAACCTTTCCTGCTCAGCTTCCAGATCATTGTCTCAGTGAAGTATAGGCTGTGAAGTCTGAATGAAATACAAAGTATTAAATTATTATTATTATTATTATTATTTTTATTTTTATTTTTTTTGTTTCAGGTCGTGTGGAAAGACTGTGGAGATCTACAGCAGATAAGCATGGCAATTCAGGTGTGGAACTTTGGTTATTATTATTATTTTTTTTATTATTATTATTATTTTGTTTCATTATCTGGATCTGTATGGGTTACCTTTATGCTATCTACATTACATTTTTGAATAATCAGAATGTTGGTATACCCACTTAGATGCATTTTATGCCTCAACAGATCTTGGACTCCAAAAGTGATTTGCAGAAGAAAGAAAAACATCTTGGAATGCATGGGGGTGAATAAAACAAGATAATTTTCAACTTTGGGTAGGGCTGGGTATCGTTTTTTGATTCTTTTTAGGCACTCACCAAATTGCCTCAAAACTATTGAGTATCAAAAAATGTCTTGTTGTTTAAAGTATTAATTGTCTTGAATTTAATACGTCAACGTCAATGAAACAGTAAGCATGCAGAATGCTTTATGTGCCCAAATCAAGTTCTGGTCATTGGCTGTGGCGAGGCATCAAGGGCTTTAAAATTCCGGAACCAGTATCAAAATCAAGGTATTGTTATTGATATTGAACATTTTTTAATGTTTACATTAATTTTTGGGTTAACTGGGACCATGAAAACATGTCATTTGGGTCTAGAGTTCAAAATAATTGGTTCATTCCAGCTGGATTTTCTGATTGTTGCTGCTCGCATCTCTGCCTCCTGAACAGAAATGCCTTTCTGAATGTTGAATGACCATCAACTCAACCTTGCCAAGACAGAACTGCTCATGTTTTCAGCCAGCCCAACCTTGGTGTTACAGTGGACACATATGAACTTCACTGACCACATCGCAGTGGCCCGATCCTGCAGATTTGCCCTTATGGGGAATGCAGCAGAACTCCTTGTCCAAGCTCTTATTCTCTCTAGATGGGACTACTGTATTGCTTTCTTAGCAGACCTTCCAGCATGTCCTACCAAGCCTCTGCAACTAATCCAGCATATGGCATTGAGTGCAGTCTTTAATGAGTTGAAGAGAGTGCACGTCACACAAATCATCACTTTGCACCGGTTGCCAGTAGCCTTTCATCTCAAATCCGAAAGAGGTACAAATTCACTTTCACAGACCTTTACTTTGACTGTTTGTTGCTGTTGTTATAAACTGCCTAACTCTGCCCATTTTCAAGAAATGGCTAAAATGTTTTTTTTTTGTTTGTTTTGTTTTTCATGAACGCATGACCAATTAAAGGGATAGTCCACCTAAAAATCAAAACGAGCCTATGATTTACTCACCCTCAATCCATTGTATGTGTACATGACTTTCTTCTTTTAGACAAACACAATCTGAGTTATATCAATAAACATCATGGCTCTTTTAAGCTTTAAATTGGCAGTGAATGCCTGCTATGTGTTTGAAGCTCAAAGTGCATCCATCCATCATAAACGTACTCAACGTGGCTCCGGTGGGTTAAGCTTCAAACTCATGGCAGCCATGGCAGTCATTATAAAGCTTGGAAGAGCCAGGGTGTTTATTGATATAGCTCTGATTGTGTTCGTCTGAAAGATGAAAGCCATATACAAAGAAACTATCCTAAACTTTAACTAAACTTTAATATTAACACTTTCTGTTTATTAAACTGCTATGTCTACTGTGTTAGACTAACTGGGACTAACTAATGTAACTGTAATATTTCTGGAAAATGAATGATTAAAATGTATATCTACAGACACTGTGTCTTTGTATTATGAACTTACAACATTTTTATGCAACATTTCTTGATTACTGTAGTTAATAATATCTGTATTTTAACTAAATGATTCCAGGTAGACATAAAATAACTTCTAAAAACCTTTTACTTTTGCTGTAAAAAGAAGGATTAATTCTTTTAAAAATATGTGCTTACTGCGTTTTTATAAATTATTTCTTAATTATGTAACAGCACGCCAGCAGAGGGAGCCCTCACCCATTGACTCTCTGTTACCGCTCCCTCTGCTGCTTCTTGGGTTACTTCCTGTTTGGTGGCCATTTAAGGAGGCCTATACCAAACAGGCCTTGCGAAGTATTGTTTTGCCTGTGCGGACTCTACCAAGCATTTTTCCTGATTTCATTGCCTTGTTTTGTTATTTCCACGGTTTTGTTTCTTCGTCATAGTTTTTGTCTTGTTTTTTGCCATAGTTTTGTCTAGTTTCATTGCCACAGTTTTGCCTAGTTTCACAGCCTTGTTCATTTGTCACTTTGGACTGCTCTCTCTTGGATTTTGACGTTCTGCCTGCTTATTTGGATTTTGCTTTTGTCTTGCCTACGTATTACTGTTTGTTTGGATATCGACCCTGCCTGTCTCGGCTACGCTGTGTTTAATAAAGCTCGCATCTGGATCTAACACGCTTCCCTGGAGTCCTGTTACAAGTTATTGTACATGGAAAAGCTGTAATTTAAAAGTAAATTACTGTATGGACAGATAAGATCTACAAATTAAAACCTTAAATTTATGGCAATTAATCTGAAAGTTGGTTGTTTTTCTATGTAATTTGACATAATTTAGCCGTTTTTGTATATTATCAATGATAATATACTGTAATTTAATGAGTTTTGACCATAAAGTCTATTCTGTATTTTTACAGTTTTTGCGTGTAATTTTGTGAAATGGCGATTTTCTGTAATTTAACGGAATATCTCTGGAATCTCTGCTGCCAGTCTTTTACCGTTTTTTTACAAATTTTTTTTTTTTTTTTTTTCTCTACAGTGCAGAACTTTTTAGATCAGGGTTAGATGCCCTATTTTCTAAATACTTAAGATGTGGAGACCAAATATAACACTAATGAGGTTGGGCACAGGACACAGTTCGAGCGCGCACAGGCACACTTTAAAAGAGAGGAGAGACACGTTTTAAGTGCGCGCAATTTCTTTGGGCAAGAGCAGCGTGAATCTGGGAGCGCGCCTCCGGTTTTGTGCGAGAGCAAAGAAAATCCGCGTGCGAGCGGAGAGATTCGCGCTCGTGCACTGTATTAAGCTACTTTCGCGCTACAATAATACGCCCTCGACATTTGTCATAAAAATAACGCCATACACCTACTATTAAGACCTTATCTGTAGCCAACACTAACTCAGATAGAAAATCAGCGAATTCTTTAAGAAAATCTGTATGGTGCCCTGGTGGCCTGTATACAGTAGCAAGTACAAACGTCACGGGGGATTTATCATTAACACTTGTTTCTCTGGATAGTATAACATAAAGCACCATTACTTCAAACGAGTTATACTTGAAGCCCGCTCTCTCAGAAACGCTGAAAATATTGCTATAAATTGTAGAAACACCTCCCCCTTTATCTTTTAGACATGGCTCATGTTTATAACAGTAATCATGAGGGGTAGACTCGTTTAAGATAATGTAATCATCTGGTTTTAGCCAGGTTTCTGTCAAACAGCCCACATCTAGGTTATGATCAATAATCATATCATTTACAAAAAGTGCTTTTGTAGAAAGGGACCTGATATTCAACAAGCCAAGTTTTATCATTTGTTTCTCTGTATTATGTACATTTTTTATTTGTTGAACGTCGATTGGATTGTTACTCTTAAATTGGTTTGGACATCTTTTGTATTGTACATCTCTGTTTTGCATATGGCAATAAACATATTTAAACATGGTTAAATCCAATGAAAAGCCTCAGTAGACATTACAGCAGAAACACTAACATCCTTGAATGTTTTATGATCATGAAACAGAGCAAGGGTGTTCCTGATGGGACACTGCTTTCGACACAGCCGATCGCACAGAGAACTGAAGAGTAATATTCAGAGATAAAAAGTTTTTTTTAAAGATATTTTTTTAAGGAGAGAAGGGAGGATGCTTGACGAATGTCTTTCTAGAAGAGCATTCCACAAACTGAGAGTCACAGCACTGAAAGACCTTTCACCTATCATACTATAGAGACTGTGCCTGTTCCCCGAACTAACAAATACAAAAAATGTACAAACCAGTTTAAGGGTAACAACTTATTTGATGTTCAAAAAAAAAAAAAAAAAAAAAAAAAAAAAAAAAAAAACAGATATAATGCAGATATACACATGATTATGATTGGACAACTATGCTACTGTATTTTAATGCTGGTCATTATGGTGGTACTTGGACAGCCAAATATTTTCTGAGGTGGTACTTGGCATAAAAAGTACTTGGCATAGAACCACTGTCCTACGTAATGCTACAAGCACCAAACTCTGCAGGGCCCTGATGTGTAGTTTGTTACTATATATTTTTACATTGATCAGACTTGATCTAATAATAATGATTTAATTAAAAAAAAAAAAAAAAAAAAAAAAAATTCCCATAGACTTACATTGTCTGAGCGAAAATGCCCCCTCCAGAGGACAATTGCAGTCCACTAAAGCAGTGGTACTTGAACTTTTTATACCAAGTACCACTTCCTAAAATATTTCGCTTTCCAAGTACCACTATAATGACCAACATTAAAATACAGTAGCATAGTAGGCTTAACTATTCAGCTACAGCTCTGCACAGTTAAAAAATTAGGCTGTTTTATTCCTAATAAGAATATTTATTGTTGTCAGCCACTTTTACTTAGTAAATAAACAGTTTAAACATTAACATTAACACTGCACTGTGCTTACAAACAGGTAAATAAACTTAAGTAACCATTAAATTAAAATGTGTTGTACCTAAAAGTTAAATAAAAATAGTACTGTTCTTAGATGTAAATAATAATAATAATAATAATAATAATAATAATAAAACTTTCTCACTTACTTTCATTTTCAATCGAAAAAATTTACAAATAAATCTCAGTGTTTTCTTTATAATGTCAAGCTAAATCACATATCTGATAACTGCTAGTTCACGTCTCCATAACAATGCCTGTCTAATGGCCAGAGGCCAGTATGAAAGATGCTTGGGGCAGATGACTGATAAGATGACTGTGCATCTCTGCCCTCCGTTCGAGACCAGGGCCCGTATTTATCAAGCTTCTCAAAGTGGCATTTTAGTCTTAAGTGCTGAGAATCCATGAAATTCACTCCTACTTTCAAACATAAGTATAAAAGCAAGTTATCAAATGTCTTAAAGTTAAGAATCACTCTTACTCACCCAGTTATTAAGAAAGCTCGAGGGGTCTATCAAGTGGTTAGGAGTTGCCAGTAAGGGCTTATGATGGCGCTGTGGAGACACCGAATCTTTCAGGAAAGGAGGAATGTTTTTGAAATGTTCGACAACGAGCATTTAATCAAACAGTTACATTTCCTCAGTAATTCAAAACAAGCAATGAACATTTACATTACCAAAGAACATCATAACTGTGTGACTATTATGCTCTTTAAAAACACTCCCATTATAATCAGTAAAGCTATCTGCACTGTATGATGCATACATGTTTAGGGTTTCTGGTTTAACCCTTTAACTGTCACCGTCCACCCTGTGGGATGCCTAAGTTTACTTTACCATATTACAAATAAATCCTAATCTAATCGTGACAAACTATACATCGTTGGAAAGGTCTAAGACTCCTAAATAGATATTTTACCATATTTTTGTGTTAGAAATTAGGAAAAGTAATAGATTAATATATGTCAAGAGTGCCACTTAAAAAATCTACATCATAACATGAATTCTGACCTTTGTCACAAAAGACATTCTTCATTGCCTTTTTCCGTATCACGCTTTAGATATCATAAGAAATTATATATCAGCTCAAAACTTAAAATTTCAAAATTCATCATTTGAAAGGCATTTTAAAATCATACATTGCATTACCATGGAAAATGTACATCAAAATCATATTACAAAATGTTTTCATTCATGAATTATACAAATTCTGGATATATGCATTTTTATGTCTGTTTTCAAAAATGGGAGTGACAGTTAAAGGGTTAATATAAAAATTTATATTAAACCAGCCAATAAATCACTAAACCATAAATATAATAATTGATACTTTTGACTTTTTTTTCTTAAAAATGGTTTAAAGGCTGAAATGTGAAGTTCATAATTTTATTATTTTTTATTTTTGAAAACCTGTAGGCCTATATAAACTGTAAATCATGCTTTTTACAGTCATTTCACAGTTAATATGTTGCTGTAGACATTGCCGTACCCCACTCATATGGCAATAATTATATCTGTGTAGGTCTTAAAAAGGCTTAAATTCGAGCTTCCTGCACATCCTGCAGAAACCACGTGAATAAACATAATTACAAAACAAGGAAGACTATTCAAAATAAATATTACAAAGGTGTACAAAACTTATATTTTTGTGCAAAAGATAAAAATATTCAAATTTTGGAGGCCATAATGTCAGCCATCAAACACTGAACTGGACTAGATCCAAACAGCAAGAGTCTGAACACAAAGAGGTCTGAGACACCATTACTGCTTAAGTGGACCAAAAAAGCATCCGAGTCCTCTTTCAGGCACAGCAACAGTGTGAACATAAAGAAAACTGGGTCCTTTTTCACTTGGTCCACCTCTTGGTCCACTTAAAGGGGTCTGGGTAAAGAGGACCCAAGTGTAAAAACACCTTTATTTACATTGCACACATCTGTGGCGCATTACGGCTTCGACATGGCCACCGGAGCTTCTGAAGCGATTCTCTGTGCTGCATCAGTAAAGATAGGCGCCTATATTTTTGACAGCAACAGGCAATATCTCTGACTACTGTAAATACACAATACTGTCATCTAACGGCACAACCCTAAGTTGAAGGCTGTGATGAAATTCTTTATTGTCAAATGTGTGTTGAAAGAATTGTGTCAAAGCTCTTGGGGGTCCCCCTAGCCAGACCTGCGATTGAACCGAGTCATTCAAATGCCTGATTCATTCACGAAAGAAAAACCATCATGTTGTTCAGAGACGAAAAAAAGTTCTGTTGCTGTGTTTGGAACCATTTTTGATGGCGAAATAGAGCAAAAATAGGCAATAGGGTGTCTAAAACATAACGTTAATATTAACTTATAGTTTATTGAACTGTTGTATAAAAATCAATATCATATTAGTGATTTTTGCAAAAAAAAAAAAAAAAAAAATGGCACTCTTCGTATGATATTGATTAACTATATGAAATGATCTGAATATACATTTTCTGCCACATACCTTGAATTCTGGGAACATTCTAAATGCATTTTATTAGACTGAATCACGCAGTGAAAGAACGTGCTCTTAAATGAGCACAGTCCAGCTATTGTTTAAGCAATCATAACTCCTCTTACAATAAATGAAGCTGTCCATACACTGTATGATAAATTAATCTCTTACTTACATCGTACGTACATCTGCACTTTGTTGCTTATGATGCGGGAATTCACGACATTCAGTCTGAACAAGACTCTGGGTTTCAGCTGACTATTCTGAACGCCTCTGATTGGCCACTGCATTCTAAACTCAACAGAGTCGAGTGTGATTGGTTGTAATGAGTAACGCTGTAAAAACGTGCAAAAATAAAATATGATGTGACCTGAGCAGGTCTAAATTTAATACAGCAATCGTAACTTTTTATTTAATTTTCATTTTTACTAGTTTCATGTTTGAAGAATTATAGGTTTATTAAAAACCAGGGGACCCCCCCCAAGTTTTTTTTTTTTTTTTTTTTTTTTTTGGGGGGAGTGTTATAGGGGGTCCCATAAAGTTTATGGTTAGTTGATAACTAACTTTTAAGCGCAGCTTTGAGCCAAGAATTTTTTTAACACTTAAAGGAGAAGTCCACTTCCAGAACAACAACTTACAGATAATGTACTTACCCATTTACCATCCAAGATGTTCATGTCTTTCTTTCTTCAGTCGTAAAAAAAATTGTTTTTTGAGGAAAACATTTCAGGACTTTTCTCCATATAATGGACTGATATGGTGCCCTGAGTTTGAACTTCCAAAATGCAGTTTAAATGCGGCTTCAAACAATCCCAAATGTGGTTGTACACAATCCCAGCTGAGGAAGAAGGGTCTTATCTAGTGAAATGATCAGTTATTTTCATTAAAAAAAAAATACAATTTAAATACTTTTTAATCTCAAACGCTCATCTTGTCTTGCTATCCCTGAACTCTGTGTATTCTGTCTCAAGACAGTTAGGGCATGTCGAAAAACTCAGACCGTATTTTCTCCCTCAACTTCAAAAATAATTTCAAAATCATCCTACATCGCTGCAGAAGTTCCGACCCAGTCTTTGCAAAGTGAACATGCATAGAAGATCAAACACCCTTAACAAAAAAGGTAAAACAGCGTATATAGGACGATTTTGAAGTTGAGGGAGAAAATACAATCAGAGTTTTTCGACATACCCTAACTGCCTCCACGCCCTTAAATGGTCAGTCTTTTCTAGAACAAGAACCCGTGCTCTTGTGACATGCCATTCTGCGTTATGCAATTTATTCGCTCAGATTATAGGCTAATAAATACCACCAGAACATAGTCTAATATTTATTCAAATTTCACTAAGTAATAGTACTGTTTATTTATTTTACTAAAAATAAAACTGAGAATCAGTTGGAAATTAAAAACAATACTATAATAACACAGCTCTGTGTTATTATTGTCCAGTATTTTGAGGCTTGGGTACCACAATACTATTGTAGTTTGCTATAACAGTGCAACCCTACTTGAAACTTGGAAGACAGACAGACTAACTGACACATGTAAATGATTTCCAGCGATAGTAAGTGATAGCATGCCAAAGATTCTGCACATATATATTTGTTAAGTTAAAATATTTCTTCAAGAAATGTGCCAACATTTTTTTAAACAATAACCATATAATCTATAATACAGATATATGTCTAACAATAAACTGAATATTAAAACATTAACAATAAACTTACAATATTAAATATATATATATATATATATATATATATATATATATATATATATATATATATATATATATATATATATATATATATATATATATATTAAAATATTAATGCAAAGATTTCTTAATAGTAAGAATTGTTGTATTGTTGTATGTCTGACCTTGTGGATGGCAGGGCCGGAGTTGTTGAATTCCCACAGGGTATTCCTGTAACCCAGAGCATCTCCTACACCACTGAGCAGCATGCCTGCTATGTAATGATCCACAGTACTGCAAGAACGTTCATTAATTTTAACAATAATATAGACACATTCTAAATATTTACATATGGTATAATGCTAGACTGGACAACATGCTTACTTAACTTTACCTTTAACTTTAATGATACTGGTAACATTAATGAAATTACAGGTATTACAGAGGTGTCCAGTCCTGCTCCTGAATGGGGACTGCTGTTCAGCAGAGAGGACCCAGCATCAGTGCTGAGACCATAGACCAGGGGTGGCGAACGTCAGTCCTGGAGAGCCGCAGCCCTGCGGAGTTTTGCTTTAACCCTAATCAAACACACCTGAACAAGCTAATCAAGGTTTGAAGGGTTACTAGAAAGCTACAAGCAGGTGAGTTTTTGTTAGGGTTGGAGCTGAACTCTGCAGGGCTGCGGCTCTCCAGGACTGGAGCTCGCCACCCCTGCCATAGACAATGGTGGGGAAAGTAGGGTGGCATTAGAGCTAGACTAAAGCTAAATCCGCATCAACTACCTCTCACAAGCTTCTTTCTTCCAAATGTACTGTCTTTGCTGAACAAAATAGATAAACCTTGGCTTTGGATGACAGCACACAAACACATTATGGAATGTAACATTATGATTTTTAATGGAAACATGGCTTAACAACAACATTCTCAGCAGCACCATTTACCGAGAGGACTGACAGAACTGTAGTAAACTCTTATCTACACTGGACACCTGCCAGTTTGCTTACCACCCAAACAGGTCGACAGAGGATGCCATCTCTACTGCTTTTCATTTGGGCCTTACACATCTGGGTAACAAGACATACTTAAGGATGCATACTTCTGTTCTGCATTTAACACCATCATCACCACTAAACTGGTCACCAAGCTCAGTGACCTGGGTACACTCTAAAATCTGCTGGTTCAAATGAGGACTAACCCAACTGCTGGGTTAAAAATTTAATTGAAAAATTTAACCCAACAGTTGGGTTAGTCCATATTTGACGCAACGTTGGGTTAAAACCATAGACTGTAAAAAAATATGGACGTAGTGTCCGTGACATCACCCGTAGGTTTCTGAAGAGCATTTTTAAAGCTCTTAGTGGGCGGGAGTCTGCCATCGCCATCTTGGAATCGCATCACTGCACGTCACTCCCGGATAATTGAAAATGGGCAAAGAGGCGGGACGCGGGTGGAGCTGGTTGCTGAAACCACGCCCGCCTAGCACGACGGTGGTAACAGCAGCGGCAATCCACCTGTCACTCAAGTGGCCATGCCCTAAATTATGCACAACTTTAAGGCTTAATATAAATTAAATGGATGAGTCATAAAAAAAAAAAAAATTCACCCCCCTCACAGTTGACATGAAGGGCAAAATTAGCTATATAGACCAAAACCACTTTTTGTACCAGGCTGTAAACATTTTTTTTTCTGCTGTAAAGCTGGGCATTTTAACATGGGGAGTCTATGGGATTGACTCCCTTTTGCAGCCAACCTCTAGCGGGCAATCGATGAATTGTAGTTTTAGTCACTTCCGTGTTGGCTTCAAGAGGGAGACTGAGAGGTTGCCGCTTGGTTAAAACAACCCAGCATTTTTTAGAGTGTATCTACACATACATAATGCAGATGGATTCTGGACTTTCTTGCCAAAGGACCTCAGTCACTGAAGTTGGGCAATGAGTAGGGCTGGATGAATAATCAAAAAGAAATTGAAACCGAAAGTAAGAACACACACATATATATATATATATATATATATATATATATATATATATATATATATAAAATTTCCTTGCTGAAAAAAAAACAGCAAAAACCAGCCTAGGCTGGTTTAAGCTGGAAGTAGCTGGTTTAGCTGGTTTTAGCTGGTCTTCCAGCCTGGTCAGGCTGGTTGTTGCCTTGAAGTGGTCAAAACCCCTCTAAAACCAGCCTGCTGAACAGATATGACCAGCTAAAACAAGCTAGTTTATTTCAGCAGTGTGTACCGGACACACTACCGCTTGTGTAGTCGGCGCTATATGGACGTGTATGACACTTGTGCTTTTATTTTATATAGAGTGACAGGACAAGATCACCGAGATGATGCCATGCAGGCGGATTAAGACTCTTTGGTGCCCCTGGGCAACGACACCTAAAGTGCCCCCACCTCCCCCAATACTCCACCCACACTTTTTTATTTGCAAAATTTCATATTAATAAACTTATCTGATAACAGAAGGCTACATCAACAGAAGTCATTTTAAGCTCAAGTAGAAATCCTTACAAAATCAGGTTACAACTTTTTACAGTGTTCTAAGATTAGATATAAATCTGAACAGTATATGCAGCAAATTCAAACATGTTTTAACTAGTGAAACCAACTGTTACAGGTATAACATTAATCCATTCTGTTCATCTCATCAGACTCTATGGCCAACAAAGATAGTGTGGATAGTGTTTTTAGAGTCGTTATTGTCCTCAGTATATTTTTCATTCATTTATATTTAATTTACAAAATAGTTTTCGAGTGTTTTACTCCCTTCAAAGAAAGGTGTAAAAAGGGTGTTTTCAGAAATGTGACAATGAGTGCATTGTCTTGTTGCAGGGATGGGCAGTGTTTCAAATACATGTATTTGAAATACAAAATACTATTAAAAAATGCATTTAAATACATTTAATCTTAGTATTTTTGTATTTTCAAAATACATAAGGTACTTTGTCAGTCAACCTCCTTATTAGACTGCTTATTTCCTGCAGGAATGGGCAGTATTTCAAATACATGTATTTAAAATACTATTTTGAATCTTTGTATTTAAATACATTTAGAAAAAGTCAAATGTATTTTGTATTTAAATACATTTAATCTTAGTATTTTTGTATTTTATATTTTGTATACTTGTTGATACAGAAAATCAGCAGTCTAATAAAGAGGTTGATTAGCAAAAAGTATTTTGAAAATACAAAAATACTAAAGATTAAATGTATTTAAATACAAAATAGTATTTTGTATTTCAAATACATGTTTGTGAAATACTGCCCATCCCTGACTGCGCTTAACAAATTTATTGGACCACCACCAAAGATAGATTGCACAAAGATTAGATTAGATTTCATTTGGATATCAGTAACAATAGAGACTGTGGAAAAGAGCATTAAAACAATGTCAGCAAGAATGCAAGCTTTTACCAAGGCCAAAGGAAGCATACAAAATAAAAATAAAATATTTATTTATTTGGTTTATTAGTTTTTGGTTATTATGTGTGAATAAAGACAATTTAGTGGTTTGTTATTTGCCTAATAAATGACAATACAATTTTTAGTTCTAAAAAAGTTTTTGACGGGTGGTCTAATAAGTTTGTTAAGCACTGTATATAGCTACATAGTTTTATGAGGATTTAAACCGAAAATAAAACTTACAAACTCACTTGTTTACACTCTACCCCTTTCTTGATAGCCAAAGGCTGCAAAGTACAACAAGAAAAAGCAAGGCTGACGCCATGTAGCGAATTCACACATATATAAGCGAGGCATTTTAATTTCAGTTGAAGAGACGGGAGTTGCGCGACGCACCGCACAGCATGCTCCTAGAATCTGGTTGAGTACTATATAGGCCTCGAAACGAAAGCGCACGTGTTCAGTGGACTTAGTACGTTCTGATGAAAGGGTATATATAGGCCATGGCTAAACAGACGTCTTACCGGAGAAAATTTATTTGCGTGGTACCCCCCCTGGACGTGGTGCCCCTGGGCACTTGCCCAATTGCCCATATGGTTAATCCGCCAATAGTGCCATGCTCTTTCTTTTAATCAGCAGCAGGGCTCAACGCTAAGGATTTTTTCTACTGGCCCGCTCGGGCCAGTGGTTCAAATTTTTACTTGCCCGGTCAAAAGTTTCACTGGCCCAGTGGCTGTTATCATTGTTTTTGACCCATGTTATCTTTCATTTAAATAAATAGGCTTATATGACATCAAAATTTTACATACCAATTAAACTGTACAATTCTCGATTCCAATTTTGATATCACAGCAAAACCTACTAGCCTAACAAATATAAAGTTTAAACATTATTTGTTTGTTCAAAAAATATATTATTATTATTATTTGCTTACAAATGAAAAGATGCTTTAGGGAAAAACAGCAGACGGACTGAATGAACGCATATTCACTCTCTGCCAGCAGGTGGCGCTACCGCGTTTTCGTGGTTACCACTGTAAACAAAGCAGCGCCGTGCTTATGAACGCAACTTTTAATGCATTATACAGAGGCAAATGCAAAGAAAACGCCATGTAAACATTTCTTAAAACAGTTCCCCTCAGAGATACATTCATATAAACCCCGCTTCAATATTTAAAATAATAATTTCCAAAATCTTGCGCATTGTGAACCGTGATCTTGCTCTGCCTGCTACAGTATTTTTTCCTCTTTGCGTCTGACTTCAGCATCTCTGGCCTCTGATAACGGATGTTTAAAGAGTTCCTAATATTCTGTACTCCACTGTATAAATTAAATATAGATTAAAGCTACAAAGTTACTCGTCAGGACAGGTGTTTTAACATACTTTTGTAGGCTATCTGTCCGTCAGAGATGTGTCTTTCTGTGATCGCTTGAAATTTAAAATGAACAAGGCTTAAAAACACGTGCAAATGATAAACTTTTGTGACGACCCAGCAGTGACAGATTCGTCAACTGTCCCGAGCGTCTTTCATGCTGGCCCTGGGCCATCGGGCACTCCTTATTGTCCAGTCCTGAGCAGTGTTTTATTTACATTCATTATTTAAAACATTTGTTTACAGGAGATACAAGTTATTATTTTCTACTTTTCACATGACAACATTTAAAATGTATTTTGTTTGCAAGAGATGCTGTTTATTTTCTATTTTTGACATGGCAGTATTCTGCAAAAAATGAAAGCTGTTTTCTATTTTTAGGAAGTTTTTTTTTTTTTTTTTTTTTTTATACAATAAAACTAAAATGTGACTTTTTCCCACATTACTCTACACTCAGTTTACCCATTATTGTGTGCCTCTACGTAACACTAAAATCTTCATGAAGTATGCAAATGATACCACAGGGGTAGGTCAGATCAGCCACAATAATGTGACGGCATACGATCCAAAGTCTGCCAGCATGGTGTTCCACCAAAAACCTTACCCTCAGTGTCACGAAGAACAAAGAGCTTACTGTGGACTTTTGTAAATAAAAATGCAGCAAACACTTCTCTTTTTACATCAATGGGGCTGAAATAGATGTGTCTCCAGCTTCAGGTTCCTGGGTGTACCCAATTCTGAGGATCTGTCCTGGCAAGAACACCTGTTTTTTAAGAAGGCACATCAGGATCTGTATTTCATGTCCCCACATATTTCAGTTTCTGTCTAGGAGGAGATTCAGAAGCATTAGCACCAGAACTTGCAGGTTCAGGGCTAGTTTCTCTTTAGCCGTTAAAACTTTGTTGTGCTTCACAGAGTATCCACCAGGTGGCGCAATAAACATTATTCTGCAGTTACAGATATTTATACAACATAAACATAATATTATAACTTATACATCCACAAAAAGACATCTTGAACAAGTTATGTGCTATACTCAGAATGTGTACTCCTATTGTGCATTTCAAATAAACCTAAAGAATTCACAACTTTTTATTACAATAATGTTCTCTTTTTAATGTTATGTATATGACATTCTCAATTACAGATAATAATGTTGTTCACTACCATTCAGTAGTGGTATGTAACATATTTTATGTTCACCTCTGAACAGCTTTCCTGCTGTTAACTAATCACCCATCTACAATCAATTTAGGCTTACGATGTTTTTGAAAAACGCAGCCCTGAATGATCAGCCGTATATGCTGCTTGCTCAAGAAATCATTCTCAAGTGTTTTAAGCCTTGCCAGTTTAAATATTTACGTGTTTTAAGCCATTCAAGTGTGAGACAACGTAAAATAGATTTCAAAGCGGTACTTGTGCATTGTGATAGAACGATTCTGAAAGAAATTTGTAAATGATAACGATTCGCCTGTGTCTATTAAAAGTTTGAAAAAGGCTTACCGGAATTGATACAGAGAGATCAGTTACCATGTTTGAGTAAGAAACAGCTTCATAAACAGTCTTTTCAACCACACAGTATTATTTCTGTCTTGCAATCATTAATATTATCACAGAAGTACTCGGATAAAAGTTTTATAGTGCGGATATAAACACTGATGTCTATGGTTGCGATCAAAATAGAGCAAATCATTTTTAAAAAGTAAATAGCGCCTCAAATAACATTTGTGTCAATTACATTGTTTTGCCACTAGATAGCAAATAGTGGTTTAAAAATAGTTTTTCGCTGAATCATTCAAAAGATTCATTCAAAAATGTTGATTCATCCAGTGATGAAACAATGAAGTATTTACGAGTAAATCATTGTTTCTCAAAAATAAACTTAACACAAACTCACAAGTATGTTATGTATCTAGGATAGTTTAAAAGAATTTCTGTCTTATCCATTCAGAAAAAGCACATTTATTTTAATTACTCGAGACCTAAAACCTCTAGTGCACAGTCTTTGGTTTTTCAAGACAACCTAACTAGATATGTACATTTTCTTAAGAAAACGTAAGTGGTGCTTGCCGTGGTAAAACTCAGCACTAGTCACTAATACTAGCACCTACACAGGACCGAAAGGACACTTTAGTCGGACCTCAAAGGGGCCTCTGGCTCGAGCGGGCTGTGAGAGAGAGAGAGAGAGAGAGAGAGAGAGAGAGAGAGAGAGAGTTTTCAACACACTTTATTTATTCATTACAAAGTTATTAAAACGACAAATCAAAATACCCTGAACTCAAAAACATGGTAGTAAAGATCAACATTTCTTCTACAACTGTACAAATAGCTTCATTAAAACACCATTTATACATAAAACATTCCAAATTATTCATCATTTTATGAAACTTAAAATCAGGTGTAACCCTTAATTTAATCAGATTTTTAAAACAGTTACCACATGTTGTCCTTCTCTACCTTCTATTTTGTTTTTTTCCTGCTTATATAAACAGCAAGTTTAGCTTGCCCAATTAAAAAATTTAACAGCGAGCTTTATTGTACAGATCGTGGTCAAGACAGGCAGGGTCAGACACCAGCAAACAGTAATATCCAAGGGCAAGACAAAGTGTATTCCAGAAAACAGGCAGAAGGTCAAAATACCAGAGAGCAGTCCAAAGTAACAAATGAACAAAGCTATGAAACAAGACAAAAACTACGGCAAGGAAACAAGGCAAAAACTGTGACTATGAAACAAAACAATGACCATGGAAATAATGCTATGAAACAAGGAAAAACACTTGGTAGAGTCCACCCAGGCAAAACAATACTTCGCCACCTCCTGTTTGGCATGGCCCTCCTTAAATGGCTGCCAAACAGGAAGTCACCAAAGAAGCAGCAGAGGGAGTGGTAACAGTCCATTGGCAAGGGCTCCCTCTGCTGGCATGGCGTTACAGAATCCCCCCCTCTAGGAGCGACTCCTGGCGCTCAAGAAACAACAGTCCTGGAGGGTGGGGGAACAGAAGCAAAACAGGGGGTGGGATGGAGGGCCAGGTCCATGCAGAGGAGGTGGGCCTGGACCGTGGAGCAGTGACAGACAGTGAAGCACTGGACCTGAGCCGTGGAGCAGTGGCAGACAGTGGAACACTGGAGGACCTGGGCCTTGAGGCAGTGGCAGACAGTGGAACACTGGAACACTGGAGGACCTGGGCCGTGGAGCATTGGCAGACAGTGAAACACTGGAGGACCTGGGCTGTGGAGCAGTGGCAGGCAGTGAAGCACTGGAGGACCTGGGCCATGGAGCTGTGGACAGTGAAGCACTGGAGGACCAGGGCCGTGAAGCAGTGGCAGACAGTGGAACACTGGTGCAGAATTCTACCATGTTAGATTCTGAGGAGCCTGGAGCCGTAGCGGAGCAGGCAGAGCAGTGAGCCGTGGCGGGGCAGGCAGAGCAGACAGGAGTAAAGATCCCCATAGCAGAACATAAATCCACCAACGTTTGCTTAAAGAGGCAGGTGAACTCTTTAGAGCTGTGGCTGAAAAATCAGAGGGTTTGGGACCGGCCTTCCTGGCCATGACATGGCAGGGAGACAGTTCAGAGGTGGCCTCCTTGGCCGTGACATGATGGGCAGAGACTTCATAGGTGGTCGCCGCCCCCTTAGGAGGTTCTGCAGCCGGAGCTGCCACCTCCGGGGGCATTGGCGCAGACTCATGGTCAGACGAGGCCTCTGGAGTAGACTCGTGGACAGACGAGACAGTGAGTTCATGAATGGACGCTCCCTCCTTAGGAGGTTCTACAGCATACGCTGACACCTCTGGAGGCACCGGCGCAAATTCGTGGACAGGAGAGGCCTCTAGCACAGACGTGTGGTCAGACGAGGCCACTGGAGCAGACTTGTGGTTAGACGAGGCCTCTGGAGCAGACTTGTGGTCAGATGAGGCCTCTGGAGTAGACTCATGGAGAGACGAGGACTCAGGAGTGCAG
Source organism: Cirrhinus mrigala (assembly GCA_036247105.1). Classification (NCBI taxonomy): domain Eukaryota; kingdom Metazoa; phylum Chordata; class Actinopteri; order Cypriniformes; family Cyprinidae; genus Cirrhinus; species Cirrhinus mrigala. The sequence goes on from CM070018.1 coordinate 31,705,220, forward strand.
CGTGTAGCCCACACGCTCAAGATGGCGACCGCCATTACAGGCAGCACAGTAGACAGTGGGATGCCTGCTGGGCTTGAGGGTGTCTAGGCTGTGAGGTTAGTGAGTGGCAAGACTGCGTGGCTTGGGAGCGTGGGCTCTGCGTGGCTTGGGAGATGAGACGAGAACTGCCAAGGCTTTGGAAGGACGGCTGAGATGTGACGAGGCTCTGGGAGGTCAGCTGAGACGTGATGAGGCTCTGGGAGGTCAGCTGAGATGTGACGAGGCTCTGGTTGAATAGCTGCGACGTGATGTGGCTTTGGAAGGTCAGACAGGACCTGGCGAGGCTCTGGCATGACGGCCGTGGCTTGGCGAGGCTCTATGATAGCGGCCATGTCATGAAGAGGCTCTGTTAGGAGCACAGCTGGGTCTGGACTTGACTCAGGGAGGTCTGCCGTGGCTTGACTTGACACAGGGAGGTCTGCCGTGACTTGACTTGACACAGGGAGGTCTGCCATGACTTGGCTTAACTCAGAAAAATCAGCAATGACTTGACTCGACTCGTGAAGAACAGCTGTGACTTGACCTGGGTCATGAAGGTCAGCTGTGACTTGAATTGGCTCAGGAAGATCAGCTGTGGCTTGACTTGACAGAAGACACAGCTGTAACTTGGCTTGACTCAGGAACAACAGCTGTAACTTGGCTTGACTCAGGAACAACAGCTGTAACTTGACGTGGCTCAGGAACAACAGCTGTAACTTGACTTGGCTCAGGAAACACAGCTGTAACTTGACTTGGCTCAGGAACAACAGCTGTAACTTGACTTGACATCAGAGGATCAGCCATCACTTGATTTGCTTTGGGTATGGCAGACATGACGAGACGAAATTCAGATGAGATGACCTTGGCATGATGAGGCTCAGGCGTGACAGCCATCTTGGCCCGGGACTCAAATGGGGCAGCCATCTTGTGAACTGTCTTGGGGATGGCGGCCATCTTGTGAGCTTGTCTCTGGGAGGGCGGCCATGACAGGTGCAGACTCTGGAAGGGCGGCCATGACAGATGCAGACCCTGGGACGGCAGGCATGACGTGAGCAGGCCCGGGAGCGGCAGGCATGACGTGAGCAGGCCCTGGAGCGGACGAAACAGGTGCAGGCTGTGGCTTGGCAGACATGACGAGTGCAGGCTGTGGCTTGGCAGACATGACGAGTGCAGGCTGTGGCTTGGCAGACGTGACGAGTGCAGGCTGTGGCTTGGCAGACGTGACGTGAGCAGGCCTTGGCTTGGCAGACATGACGTGAGAGGGCTCTGGCTTGGTAGACATGACTTAAGCAGGCTTTGGCCTTAGGTCCAGTGAGGTACCTCTGAATGAAAAGAAGTCGAAATGCTGCCCCCCTGCTTGGCACTCTGAGGTATCCAATGGAAAGTACTCCAAAAGAAGTCCACCAGAATGGCTTGAATTTTACTCAAAAGTCCATTTGGAGGATCAACGTTGTGGCCAAACGATGCCACAAAACTGAAGCCACCAGATTATTAATTACTATGACCCTCCCTCTAAAAGACATTTTTGGCAAAAGCCATTTCCATTTTTGCAGCCACCCATTTACTTTTTCTAGAACACCTTCCCAATTTTTACTTAACATTAAATCACTGCCAACATATACTCCTAAATATTTTAACCCATCCTTTTTCCAGGACAAACCACCTGGTAATTTAGGAAGACCATGATACCATTTACCACCTGCTATAGCTTCACTTTTTGACCAATTAACCTTGGCAAAATTGCTAAGGATTTCTTTAAGAAGGTCAACATCACTTTGTCCTTTAACCAGAACAATAATATCATCTGCATATGCAGACAGCTTAAAATTAGCTCCAGAACACGGTATAATCCAACCTTCAATGCTTTCTCTGATCTTAACCAACAAAGGTTCAATAGCAAGAGCATACAACATTCCAGAAACTGCACAACCTTGTCTAATCCCTCTATAGAGTTTGAAAGGAGCAGTCAGACCACTGTTTGTTTTCAGTACACTCTCAACATCCTGGTACAAAACCCTAACCAGAAAACCAGAACTGAGACCAAACTCCTCTAACGTATGCCAGAGATAGCGGTGCTCAACCCGGTCAAATGCCTTTTCCTGGTCCAAAGAAATGAGACTAGTATCTATATCCAATAGCCTAGAGACCTCCAGAATATCCCGAATTAGAAAAACATTATCGAAAATGGACCTGTTAGGCACACAGTAAGTTTGATCCTGATAAATAACCTGCCCAACCACCTCCCTCAACCTAATGGCCAAAGCTTTAGAGAGGAGCTTTAAATCTGAGCAGAAGAGTGAAACTGGGCGCCAGTTCTTTATTTCCTTTAAGTCACCTTTCTTGAGTAACAGGGTAATGACCGCCCTCCTGCAGCTCAAACGTAACAGCCCTTCGGCCAGACGTTGAGCACAGACAGCAGGTCACCCCCCATCACCGGCCAAAACATTTTATAAAACTCAATTGGCAGACCATCGATTCCAGGAGCCTTACTGCAATCCATGCTCCACAGAGCAACATGCAGCTCAGATGCTGAAAGCGGCTTCCCGAGCCAAGAGTTGGTCTCATCTGATACTTTGGGCAAACCCGCATAAAGGGAGCTGGACAGCTCATCTGCCTCTATACTTTCACTCCTGTAAAGCTCAGAATAAAAAAGTACAGCTCTTTTTCTATTTTGTTTTAGGCTCCACAATTTCTGTACCATCCAATGAGTATAAAGAACGTATAAGTCTGCTTTGACCGTTCTTTCTTTCCAGACCGAAGAAGAACTTGAAGAACAGGTTATTCAAATCCCTTCTTTTGACTTTGAGGAGCTCAATAAGTCCCTGATTTCCTGTGGACTCTACCAAATTCTGAAGTTCAACTATCTCAAACTTTAGGGTTCTCGTTGACTGGGAGATGTCCTTGGATACATTAAGAGTGTACTGACAGCACAGTTGCTGTATCTCTTTTTCCCACGATGTCACCATTGCTGTAAAGAACTAAAATCTTTTTTCCTAATACTAAACTGCTTCCAAAAAACCCCCAAAATGTCCTTAAAAAATTATCTTGTAGCAATGAAGTATTAAAGTGCCAGTAAGCACTCTTAGACTTTATGTTAGCAATAAAAACACTACAGATTATTAAACTGTGATCAGAAAAACCACTAGGCAAAATCTCACATTTCTTGATAACATTAAAATGGTGCTTAAAACAATAAAACCTATCCAATTTTGTCATGGAAATAAATTCTCTCTTTTGAGAGTTTGAGCCCATGTGTACTGTCTTTCTTCTTTATATAAAGTTCTCCATATATAACACAAATCATGTTCTGCTATAAGCTTTCTTATAGCATGTTGAGAAGCTAAATGTGGCTCTTTATGATTCCTATCCATTGTATCATTTGCTGTACAATTAAAATCCCCTCCAATAAACTTGAACTCTTCTTCTTTACAATTTGACAAAATATTGCTTAATTTATCCAATAAAGCAACTCTTTCGGAACCAAGAACAGGACAATACACATTTATAAAAACTAAAATCATATTTTCAAACTTTGCTGTTATTTTCATTAGATGTCCCTCAACAACATGTTCTACCTCATATGAAACTGGTTTGAAGCTTTTTTTAAAAAGTACAGCTAAGCCACCACTACAATGATTTTTGTGGCTTAAAATAATTAACCCATCCCATTCCATTACCCAGTCATTCTCATTAAAAACATCACTATGAGTTTCCTGAACCAGCATTACATCAATTTTCTTTTGTTTAGTGAGATCATAAAGCATTGCTCTTTTCTTAATGTCTCGTGCACCATTTAAATTAAGTGTGCCCAACCTTATTCTACTCATAAAAAGGTAAAATGAGCACACTAAAAACAAACACTTAAGAAAGAGAGAAAAGCTAGACTGATTCAAATTCACCGTTCAGTAAATTTAGTTTTAGCTTTTGGACAATTTTCTTCAGCCTAAAGACTTCTTGTTCAGTGAAGGCTCCAGCCTCTTTCATTAAAGCCCTGGTTGAATTTTTGAACAATTCACGATCTGGAAAGTAATCCTCCACATTCATGCCCTTCATGCCTTTCATTGTCTGAAGAAACTTTTTAATTTTTTAATTTTTATTTATTATGTGTAAGTGCTGCAGACAGATCGCTTCTGTGAAGCTGAGCTCACCGAGTCTGATGACTCACAATCACTGTCCACAGCAGACTCGTCAAAATTACTCAACTCAGAGTCCAACTCCCTTGCATCACCAGCAACGAATCCAGTAACTTTTTTTGCTAGCCCGTCTATCTTTTCCTTTGCCTTTAGTTTTCCTTTTCAAAGTAGGTGTTTTAAATAAACTTTGATCTGACATGTCAACATCCAAAGCATCTTCCAATATGGCCTGCTTACTAGTCTCAAAAACACCACCTTCATGTATCTTTTTATTTGTGGCCACAATCTCATTTTTATTACTTTCACAATCACCAGATGCATCTTTATACACACAAGATACTTTATCACTCGTTTGTGCTTGATTTGTAATTGTAAACACTGCACACACACCGTGAACACACACCCGGAGCAGTGGGCAGCCATATTGCTATCGCTGCGGCACCTGGGGAGCAATGGGGGGGAACGGTGCCTTGCTCAAGGGACTCAGTCATGGTGTTGAGGGTGGAGAGAGTGCTGGTTATTCACTCCCTCCACCTTCAATCCCTGCCGGACCTGGGACTCAAACCCGCAACCTTTCGATTACAAGCCAGACTCCCTAACCATTAGGCCATGGCTGCCCCTCTACTTTATCATCATTGCTCAAAAACATCACTATTGCGCCATTCATTCTAGATGCAGAAAGAATGCAATCATGACCAACAACAGCAGCAACAGCAAGAACACAGTCCTCAACTGAACAACGCCCCACCGGCATGAACTTAATGCCATGCCGGCGCGTCAAACTTTCAGAGCTCGCGTGCTGAGATGCCGCTGTAGCGATCAGTACACACTGACCGACGACGCTCCTCACAAGCACTCACAAACTTTTCTCTATTTTTAACAACAAAGCCGCAAAAAGAGAGATAAAAAGATAGAAAACTCACTTGCACTGTGGAACTCACTCCAACTCACCCACACCAACTCCACCCACTCACTCCCAGCATGCACTCACAGAGAGAGAGAGAGAGAGAGAGAGAGAGAAAGATGCAGGGCATGTGCAGAGCAGGGGGATGTGAGAGACTGGATTAAGGATATAACCGCTGCTTTAGAACATTAATTTTGAAACTTGTGAATCCATTTGTGAGTCGTTAAGACAGAATCCCAATTCATATATGAATAGATTTTTTGTGCACCCCAGTTTTGACAACATGGACTATCAAACTTTGTGTCCAATCAAATGCTCTCTAGAATCTGAAGCGTTCCGCCCCCTACACTATAAATACACGTTGAAGCTGAGGCTGAGATCGGTCACTTAATTGTTCATTGTGTTAGTATTTTCAGTATGGTGAATGGCATGTAGTGCACAATGTAGGCGATAGGGAACAATTCAGACAGAGTAAATATGCTTTCAAATGGGGCAAATGAGGTCTGGTTTTACATTGTGTCAGACGAACTGCGGCAGCGCACACAGTCCGGACTTTGGCTCCGGTCCAGAGACACGATAGCACGGAGCAGATCATAATGTACAAGTCGGGATATATAAAACACAATAGGGCTGTCAGTCGATTAAATAAAAAAATAAAATTTGACTGTGAAAACATGGCAACGGCTCTTCCTCTTTTCTAAAGCAGCACAACATGGCCTCGCCCCCTTTGTTGCATGGTCCCAGAGGTGGGGTTTATGTAAATTTACAGGTTTGTGATGTCACCAACCCGGGAAGTAGCTCGTTGTAGTCCATATGAGCTGTTTTTGTAGGCATTAAACTACCATCAATTTAAAAGACACTATCTTCGTTTGCATTGAACTTTCAGCCTTGTAACTTTGCAGAACTATCCCTTTAATGTTTTTTATTATGCATCTGTAAGCTACATCCACTACCTCACTCATCTTTGCTGTGAGCTCAGATGCCACTCTTGTTGGATATCTCTGTCCCCTTGACCTTGACATTTTCATTTTCTGTTTCTGGAATAGTCTAGACACCACCAGTGTTTGTAGTACTCTGCATCAATGATTCATAATATTCGCCTCTGTTTTGAGCCCAGATCATTTTGCCACATTTTTTGAAGGTTAGAACTAAATTAGACTTGTTAGACAAACCCCTGGTTCACAGACAAGGCTTAAGCCTAATCCTAGGCTAAAATGGAAGTCTGAGCTGTTTCATCTAAAATAAACTTGCAGTGACTGATCTTAAAATATACAGGCAACTTTTGTAAAATTACTTACATTTCCTATTTTTTATATTTATTTATTGAGCAGAAACACATAAATTGACAGCAACAATTAAATCTTAATTTAAATCAATTTAAATATTTACATCAATACAATTTAAAATAGTAAAAATAGTAACATTATAATATAGGCTAATATTATACATCAGAAAGAGCAATGTGTGATCATTATTATAATGAGCATTTAAGTGCAATTAGAGCTTAGTTAAACTTTTTGGTTGAGTAACTTTAGAACAGTGCGCCATGCACAACCTCTAATTCAGAAACAGGTCTGATTTCATAGTCATTATATAGATGGAAACAAATCAAAGATCCAATAATGACACTGACAGATGATAGCCTACTTTTAAAATTGTAGGACAATCGTAGGGCCACCATGACAGGCACCTCCAGACCAGGCTCCCCTAGTCTGGGTATGACTCAATGGATGACAGTTCATTATTAGTATTTGCATGTATATATTCCAGGTGTTCATATGTTTTTATCAGTTGAGCCCTTTTTATGTTGTAATCTGTGGCTATAATCGAGGTGTACACTAGTTAGCTCCCTAGCCAGAGAAACCACATCCAGCCCAGATTATACTCTTGTTCCGTCAAATTAAGTGGAACAAGGGGGGGAACAGGCTACCAAAACCAAAATGTAAATAGTGCCCATGCTGACAAAATGTGCCAATCAGGCCCACCGACAGGGATAAAGCAGCCGCCACACCACGAGAGTTTATAAATTATATGAATTATCTGAGTTAATACATAAAATACATACATACATATGCACAAACACGTACAGGGGTGTGGTGGCCGCTTTATCCCTGTCAGTGGGCCTGATGTGTATGTGTATGAGTCATTATATGAAACGGGTGCCATTTCCACTTTGTAATTTTCAAAATTTTCATTAAGATGAAAACCTTTTTTAAAAAAAGCCTACAACTTAAAAAAAAAAAAAAAGTTAATCTTCCAAAAAACACATTTTCCCTCCTCATGCATCCTTTATTTTTATATTACTTTATTATTATATTACTTTTTTATTTAGGCAAGGGAGCACTTATTGTACCACCCTGTAACTGACAATATGTACCACATTAGAGTAGTAAAATAAGAAATATATTTTTAAAATATCATGCTTTCTTAATAGTAAAATGTCCCTGCTGATTTTAATGCATGCTGATTTTAATGCACTACACCCCTCTTTTAATGCATCACATCAGCTTAAGCATATATACATATTCATATAGTATTCTTACCATGAATGCGGAGGAGAAAAAAAAAAAAAAAAAAAAAGGAAAAGGAACAAACAAACAAACAAACAAACAAAAAAAAAAAAAACACACCTTAAACACTGAAACAGAGGTTAGGATAGATGTGGTATGTGTTGGGTATAGGTATGTGTTGTTTTAATAATGTTATTGAAATTATTATTACTATCACTATTATTACTGTTATTATTAATGATGTTACTGCTGCCGTCATCACAGAATATTATTGCATCATATTATATGTAATATAATATTATATTGTTATCACCATCTTTAGTATTATGTAATGCTACGCCAGCAGAGGGAGCCCTTACCCATGGACTGCCTGTTGCCGCTCCCCCAAACAGGACTTAGTGAAAATATCGGAGTAGGAAGTAAATGGAGTAAAGGAGTAATCTGGGGAGTTCCAATCGGTGTAAATATGGAAGATCTCAAGTCAAACATGCGAGGCGGAAAGATCAAAGAAGTAAGACATTTGCAAACAGTTAGGGATGGGACAAGAAGTGACAGTGAGAGCATTATGATTGTGTTTGATGATGAGATGTTTCCAACAAGAGTAACGCTAGGCTATATGAGCAACAATGTAAGGGAATACGTACCAAACCCGGTAAGATGTTATAATTGTCAAAGATTTGTGCACTTGGCCAAAGTGTGCAAAGGGAAGAAAAGATGTGCAAGATGTGGGGGGAATCATGGATATGAAGAGTGTAATCGTAGCACACAGCCAAAGTGCTGCAATTGTGGAGGAAATCATAGTGTAGCATTTGGAGGGTGTGCAATAATGAAGAGAGAGAAATTCAGCAAATAAAGGCAAAAAATGAGATAACGTATGCAGAAGCAGTGAAAATAATAAATCAAAGAGAAGAAATTGGAGGAGGATCTTGGATTTCTACCAAAGGACATCAGATGTAGTAGAAACACTATTTATCTATATTTTGAAGTAATGTTACTCTTTGAAAATAAATTTTGCACATTCAAAACGTTCACTTAGAAAAAGTTAACAGACTAACATCTCAGATCATCTGGTCTGTATCTCTTCCTTCACCCCTCCCGTCTCTCTGTAAGGGTCTGAAACAGACTGATCTGCAGACTGATCTCCTAATGGACAAGACATGGGGCTGTGAGTCTTTCTTAATAATTCAGCTTAAACTAAATGTTGTTGTTGCTTTTATTTTTGTAAATCACTCATCCATGTTTGGACATCATTGCATAAAGATTACTTCTAAGCACCCTGAAAAAAGTAAGGCGTTTTTTTTTTTTTTTTTTTTCATTTTTAGTGTTACCTAAAACTCTAGTAATTTGTTTCTGTTTATTTTTATATTGAGCATTATATATATATAGTATATTTCTTGAGTCATTGTTATTAATATACTTACAAACATACTAAATGTTTTATTTAAAATGTAAATATACAGAAAGATTTGTGTGATGGCTAGGTATGTAGTTTGTACTGTAAAGAATCATTACGCCTATGCAATGACACCACAAAACATTAAAACTCAATATATGTGTGTGTGGTTCATGTACCCCTTGTTGTGTGGTAATACAGTACATCAAATGTTTTAAGCACAATTTGTCTGCATGATCATAAAAGCTTCTTAAATGATAAATTATACTAAATTATGTTTTTGAAAATATAATTAAAATAAAAAAAATAAAAAATAAATGCAGAAAGTTTACTGTGCTGGGTAGGATTATGTATTGATACAGTATTAAAATCACTATATCTATGGAAAGCTTCCATAAAACATGGTATCATGGTTGGGGTTTCATTATATCCCTTATGGTTTGACCTGTTAAAATTAAATGGTTCCTTTACTTATTTTTATATCAGTGTGTATAAAGTTACATGACAAACATGACTTAGGACATGTCTACATGAACTTACATGACTACATGATGCTATATTTCATCTGATATTTCTCACTAGAGATTTATTGATGAATCAGTATTTTGAACAATGGCCTCTGTGCTAGCCATCCTTTGTGGGGAAGCATCACAGTATGCACACCCCAAAGGCGTCATGGATGGGGATTCTTGCCGACATGGTCGTGTTGGAAGAAGCATACGCATTGCCTGCACACAGAATAACCTATTGTGCATTTTAAACAGAGCAAAACATTAGGGTCTGCATCTGGTGCAAAACTATTACCCATATCTGACATTTCTGATCACCCCCACCCTTGTCATGTCAAGTGGTACACTTGACAACTTAAACTATGCAAATTTTGTAAACCTTTCTGTCACAGAATGGCCATCTTTGCATGAGGAAATCTTTTCTCCCGGAAAACTATAAGATGATTTATATTTATCATTTTTATTTATATACATCTTTAAAGAAGAATAAATGTCTTAAAATATATTTAATATTGTGCTGTATTTTGTGCAACAATATCAAAATGAGTAAACAATTTTAAGAGACCAATTTTAAGAGACAACAAATGTCAAAATAAGTAAGGGGAATTGTGTGCCCCGACATGTCTGGACGTGTCAAATGTTTTATGGCAGCTTTCCATAGACATAATTCAATTCATGTCTATGGAACGTTTATTTGTATTTCCCTTTTCACGATATAAATCGTTCTAAAGCAGTTTCACAGAAAATTAAAGTTTCTACATTATATTAATAAATTTTATACTGTATCACCCTCTAAATCCCTTTGTAACAAATTATTTTATAAATCATTGCAATTAGCCTTTTTTGTCAATGTCACAATCATATTGGTACCCTAAAAGATATGATCAGAGAGGATTGTAAAAATAAATCTGTATTGTTTATTCCTATGATTTGTCATTTAAAAAAGTAAATACAACTAAAATATAAATATAAAGTATAAATATAAATATAAATACAACTAAAAAAATCACAAAAATCTAACTTTTCAACAAAATCACATGAAATAAAACATTTTCTCTAATACACACTAGCCACAATTATTTGTAGTCGTATAAATTATTAAGAGTTAAATCTGAAGCTCTATATTTCATTCACATTCACATTTTTTAAAAAAACAGGGTGACTAGGAACACGGAATTATCCAGCCATAACTTCCTGTTTCAGACAAATATAAATATGAGGAATACAAAGACCAAATTCCCTTTTTCAGTGGGGAACAGAAAAGAATATGCAGTAGTTCTGTTGTGCAGCAACAGATTGTTGAGCTTTACAAAATATGAAGTTAAGAAAATAGCACAAAACAGTCAAAAAAAAAAAAAAAAACAGAGAAAAAAGATAAGAACCAAAGCACTGAAGGTTTTTATTCCCACCACTAGGACAATAATTAGGGAATTACAATCAAAATGAAATGTTATAAATCTGCCTACTTCTGGAGAAATGTAAAAAAAAAAAGTAAAGTCTTGGGGTCAGAAAGCCTTATAATGGGCCGTGGTTGGAGCTTCTAACAGAACAATGATCCAAAGGACCATCAAAATCAACACAAAAATGGGTCACTGAATGAAGGTTCTACCATGGCTATCCCTGTTCTGAGAGAGTATCAGCATGGATCTGGCAATCTAAAGGGTCTGAAATGAATTTGGATGAAGGAATGGTCTCTGATCTCTTGTCAAGTGTTCCCCTTTATCTTTCCAGTCTATTTAAAACAATGACAGAGGAAGCAGATTTCTGTTAGTCTGGTTTAAAGGGCCATTTTATTTTAGGACTAGGCTTAATCTCTGTCTAGGAAACCACCCCTAAATTCATCTATAAGTAATTGTTGAGCAGCACAGTATATTAAATAATACTCATGCTTTATTCTTCTATTGTAAAGGCAGTTTGTGTTAATACATCATGAGACTTAATTAGGCCATCAGCTAACCAGCTAGATTTATTCAGTATTTCATGATTAGAGTAGTGGGCTGAAAGTTGGTTTTGTGTTTCTGATGCATGTTTTTCTTCAATGATATGTTCTCTTAACAGATGTAGCCAGTCTTATTGATATTTGGTATTTATTTATCCAGTTAAGTAATACTGTTTTCTTGACGATAGCTAGAGACATGACTATTTAAAAGATGGGTTAATTTGAGAGATATCACCCAGGAGGCACAGGACAGGGAGCGTTGGGATTATTGGGAGTGTTGTGTTGCTGGATGTAATAATGAACATAATAGTCGTCATTTACTCCCAACATCTGAGCCGCTGAAGATGCAGTTGATTACATTTGCTTGTGAAGGGAATGCACTTCCCGATCTACATATATCCATTTATGTTCACGCAAATCATTCGTGATCCAGCTTCACTTACAGCAGAAGTGAGTATAAGTGTTTTTTTAAGAATCTTTGCAATTGCCTTTCCTAAGAACATGCTAGTTAGCAAGTTTAGCGGCTAAATGTGGCTAAAGTAAACAGGCTAGTCACTCCACAAAGAGAAAAGAGGGGCGGGGCGAGCAGAGCTCATTAACATTTAAAGCAACCTCAACCAGAACAGGATGATTTTTGCAGAGCTGATTTTGGCAAGGTAAAAAAGGTGTTATTTACACTACCATTGAGACATTTTAACCAAAGTATGTTATAGACTTTCATTAAGACCCTAAAGAATCATATCAACTTGTGGAAAATGGGCATCCGATGACCCCTTTAAAATTGCTTTTGAATGCAAGTACGCGTTTTACTTTTGTTTCGTTTTAACGATCACATGAATTCTTGGCGGTGCTGAGCGTGCATTCTACAATACAATACATTAACTTAAAGGAGAGGATTTTGAAAAGTTCCACTGTCCCCAGTGGAAATTAAGCCCCTGCATTCTGAAATCTGAATAAATATTTATGCTCTGGTGGCTTCACTGCCTGGTGGATCGAACACTTCTGGTGACTTCACTGCCTAATAGCAGTTTAGAACACAATGAGGAAACGTCCCAGGTTACGCATGTAACCATGGTTCCCCGAAGGAACGAGACGCTGCGTCCGAAAACGCTATGGGAAAGCCTTTGGCGGAACCACGCTCTGAATGCATGTGTAATCTAGCCAATCAAACGACGATACGTCACGGGCGGATGACGTCATCGACCAGGAAGCATAAAAGCACGTGCGAAGCTGCCGCCGTCAGCTTCTGGGGATGAAGCGAGCGCTCGGCAGGGATGCCGGAAGGATGGATCGAGACGCAGCGTCTCGTTCCCTCGGGGAACCATGGTTACATGCATAACCTGGGACGTTCCCCTTCAGGAACTCGAGCTGCGTCCGAAAACGCTATGGGAACGAGATGCCCACGCCACCAGACTTCCAAATCCCTGCCTAGTGGAGGAGCTAGGGCAGGAGAACAGAAGAGCCAGGAGTGGCTCGGATGTCTAGGTTGTAGAACCTTACAAAGGTGAGGGGCGTGGACCATCCCGCAGCAGATGTCCTGTATTGGGACACCTGTCATAAGAGCTTTGGAAGCAGCCATAGCGCAGGTAGAGTAAGCCTTGACCCCCAGCGGCGAGGGGAGGTCAGAGGACTCGTAAGCAGTAGATATGGCATCTACGATCCATCTACTGAGAGTTTGCATAGTAGCAGGATACCCCTTCTTAGGGGGGCCAAAGCAGACGAACAACTGATCTGTTTTTACAGCACAGGGCAGCTCTGTGGACATAGGCATCCAAGGCACGTGCGGGACACACACAATTTAGCTTCTGCTGGTCGGGCTCCCGAAAGGGAGGAGGACAGAAAGCCTGGGGGGGGGGGGGGGGTACAGCAGGCCAAAAGGTATCACGTTGGACGCAGCTGCCATCAGACCCAGCAGTTGTTGAAACTGTTTCACAGTGAGTGACTGGCCCTCATTGACTCTCATGACTGCGGCGAGGATCAACTTTATCCGAGCAGGGGACCGATGTGCCTGCATCGCGGTCGAATTCCACACCACGCCTAGATAAGTGGTGGAGAAAGGACACTTTTCTTGGCGTTTGGTCTTAACCCCAACGTTTCCATGTGTGCGAGAACGACATCTCGATGTCGAGCCGCTAAACTCTCGGACGCTGCTAGATCAGCCAGTCGTCGATGTAGTTCAGTATGCGAATGCCCTGGAGCCGAAGAGGGACCAGGGCAGCATCTACGCATTTTGTAAACATGCGGGGTGAGAGTGCTAGGCCGAAAGGAAGAACCCGATAATGGTAAGCTTCGCCCCTAAAAGCGAACCTCAGGAACTTCCTGTATTGAGGATGGATGGAGACTTGAAAATACACATCTTTCAGATCTATCGTCACAGATCAGTCCTCGGACCTGATTTGCGACACTACTTGCTTGACAGAAAGCATCTTGAACTTCAATCTCATTACTGAGCGATTGAGTCGATGAAGATCTATAATGGGACGTCGCCCGCCATCCTTCTTTAGACCTATGAAGTACCGGCAGTAGAACCCGGACTCCCTGTGGTGAGGAGAGACCACCTCGATGGCCTCCTTCCTCAGAAAGGTATCTGCTTCTACAATATGCAGGACCCGTGCAGACACATTTGGCAGTAGCTTCCACGCTGCTAAATAGTCTACTAAGGGGACCAGCTACTCGAGGCTGGCCTCTGGTATTGACTGAACTACTAGCTCGGAGACCTGTAATCGTGGACCGGCAGGAGACTGCCAAACTAACTGTTCTCGAGACCCCCGAGGGGGTGGCGAGCACCCCGGTTCCGCTACGTCCTCGGGCGGAGAAATCCGGGACGTGAGCTCGCTGGAGGCCGCTGTGCCCTGTAACACTGGCAGGGACAACAGACTGACCTCCCGAGGGCACCGAAGAGAAACGGACACCGTTTAATGCGGTGTAACCCGCTCTTCCCCGGTAGGGGCTGCCCTCGGCGGTCCTGGTCTGACGTCAGGACCGCTTTGCGGCCGGGGGCCTCCTAGACTGAAGCACGACCCTCAGGTCGGGCCTCGCCTTAAAGGACCCCGGTCTAGAGTGCTGCGAATCTCGGTCCCAGAACGGGGGAGCGCGAGTCGCGACACTCAGCTTTTTGGACTTCTCGGTACGAGGAGCTAGTACTCGGTTGCGGCTGCTCACGCCCAGCAGCCGCAGAGGTTAGAGAACGGTGAGGCATATTAGAAACGAGCGATCTAATAAGCAGTCAGCTCATATGCTTTTTTCTCCTTTTTTCTATTTTTTTTTTTCTTTCATCAATCTCCTATTCTTTCTTTTTTGGAGAAAGATAGCCGCAGCAGCGCGAGCTCTCATTCAGAGGGGAAAGAACCGCAGCACGGGCTTCAGAGCACCGAGAGAGAGAGCGCTAGATCAAGGGAGAAAGGCAGAGATAGGGCGGACCCGTCTCTAACCGATCACCGATCTATGCTGCAATCTCCACGGCTGCCTTTGCCACTCTGCCTCGGCAAAAGTGGGATCTGAGCCGCGGGGAAGTTCACGAGGACTCCCTCCTCGAAGAGAGCCCTCCGGGGACGAAGCATGCGCAGCGTGAAAGCAGGCAGTCAGCCCCCTCGGGAGCTGACAGCGCCCGCCTCGCCGCGAGCTCTCATTCAAAGGGGGAAGAACCGCAGCGCGGGCTTCCCGCCCAGAGAGAGAGCGCTAAATCTAGGGAGAAAGGCAGAGATAGGGAGGACCCGTCTCTACCTGTCCGTAGATCTATGTGCGATCCCCATGATCACAGCCGCCACCCTGCCTCGGCAAAAGCGGAAGCTGAGCCGTGGGGAACGCAAACACGGGCAGTCAGCTCCCACGAGAACTGACTCCCCCGCTTCGCTCCCAGACAGACAACAAATAGACTGTGTGTATCCCCACCCAAAATAGCGCGGGCAGAGAGGAACACACAGTCTAAAATGTCGCTGCTTATATTTGTAATATGCTTGTAGGACATAACGTTTACAAGGGGGTTTCTTTTCTTTTTAACACAGCCTGAAACGCAGTCCACTCCTAACAATGGCTTTTCTCATTTCAAAAGACATCACCCTCAAAATAAAGTTGTGCTAAAATTTGCACTAAAAACAGGGTGACAGACACAAACATAGAACGCTCCGCTGAAAGACAGAAGCTGACGCCGGCAGCTTCGCACGTGCTTTTATGCTTCCTGGTCGATGACGTCATCCGCCTGTGACGTATCGTCGTTTGATTGGCCAGATTACACATGCATTCAGAGCGTGGTTCCGCCAAAGGCGTTCCCATAGCGTTTTCGGACGCAGCTCGAGTTCCTGAAGGGGAACCAACCATTATATACACCTTTTTCATGGAAGTAAACCTAGAGGTGAGACTTCCTGTTCATTAATGCAAATAGTATGGCAAGCTGTTTTAGCTTAAAATATCCCAAGCGTTACTCGTCGTAATTGCATTTTTACTAGTAACAATTTAATTAAAGAGCTCTACAATTAAATTACTTACTAGTAACAATGCCAATTAGGGGGAGCTCTCTAAATCAATTTTTACTAGTTAAAATTACAATTATAGAGCTCTCTAATTTAGTTAGAGAGCTCTGCAATTGTATTTTTACTAGTAAGATCTGAATTATAGAGCTCTCTAATTTAGTTCTTACTAGTAACAACTGAATTAGAGAGCTCTCTAACTAAATTAGAGAACTCTACAATTACATTCTTACTAGTAAGAATTCAATTGGAGAGCTCTACAACTCAGTTCTTACTAGTAACAATGCCATTTAGAGAGCTCTTTAATGCAATTCTTACTAGTAAGAACTGAATTAGAAAGCTCAACATTTTTCTTTTAATATTTGTAACATCTGATAAGCAATATCATGCAAGCAATAGTGCCATTTTCCAAATATCAGCTCATGAGCTTGATCGTGAATATGGCTATTGTTTTTTTACAGTTCAACAAACAAGAAATTAATATAGCCTAATGAGTTGCATTTTGGACTAAATGCGTTTGGACTCTCAAGACGTATTTTTTTATTATTATTATTTATTTATGTATTGGCAAAGTGAGTGACATGCTCAGTGTCAACAATTATCATATTAGTCCTATCCTAAAATCTTTTCTGTACGTGAATTCACCTTTAAAAATTATTTACAGTAGGCTATTTAGATTATCTATGTTATATTTTATCTGTGTAATGCATAATAATTTTATAATTATTTTAATCAATATAATAAGCTACTTAAATAGATCATTAAAGCATCAGTGTTGCTATTCATCATTAAAAACTGTTTGAGTGAACAACTCGGAGGTGTAATCTCCCATTTTGTTGTTTTTAGGATTTATTTTTGCCGTTTTTTCTTTTATTTCGATAGGACAGTATAAGTAAATTGTGGGGAGAGGTGTGGGATCGGAAGGGTCCACGAGCCCAAACTCGAACTCAGGACACCCGTAATGCAAGGGCGTGATATATCAATGGACAGCCCAGGAGCCTATCAGGACAGGCATTCACCCATGTTATGAATATGCATGAGGCGCAATTATCATAATGAGGTTGTATTGAATAGAGAGCTCTACAATGCTGAACATAGAATGAACATAGTAAGAATTGCTATTGTAGAGCTCTACAATTACATTTTTACTAGCAAGTATGCAATTACACAGCTCTACAACTGCATTCTTACTAGTAAGAATTACAGTTAGAGAGATCTCTAATACAATTCTTACTAGTAACAATTCAATTAGAGAGCTCTGCAGTTGCATTCTTACTAGTAAAAATTTGGTTAGACAGCTCTCTAATTCAAATCTTACTAGTAAGAATTAAGTTAGAGAGCTCTTTAATGCAATTTGTACTAGTAACAATTGAATTAGAGAGCTCTGCAACTGCATTCTTACTAGTGACAATTGAAATAGAGAGCTCTACAATTGAATTCTTACTAGTAAGAATTACATTTAGAGAGCTCTTTAATGCAGTTAGAGAGCTCTCTAATTCAGTTTTTACTTGTAAGAATTCCATTAAGAGAGCTCTCTAATTCAATTGTTACTAGCGTTCAACAAATTAAAAATTTACATAATACAGAGAAACAAATGATAAAACTCGGCCTTTTGAATATCAGGTCCCTTTCCACAAAAGCGCTTTTTGTAAATGATATGATCATTGATCATAACCTAGATGTGCTATGTTTGACAGAAACCTGGCTAAAATCAGAAGATTACATTATCTTAAACGAGTCTACCCCTCATGATTACTGTTATAAACATGAGCCACGTCTAAAAGGTAAAGGGGGAGGTGTTTCTACAATTTATAGCAATATTTTTAGTGTTTCACAGAGAGCGGATTTCATGTATAACTCGTTTGAAGTAATGGTGCTTCATATAACATTATCCAGAGAAACAAGTGTTAATGATAAATCCCCCATGACGTTTGTACTTGCTACTGTATACAGGCCACCAGGGCACCATACAGATTTTCTTAAAGAATTCGCTGATTTTATATCTGAGCTGGTGTTGGCTACAGATAAGGTCTTAATAGTAGGTGACTTTAACATCCATGTTGATATTGAAAATGATGCACTGGCAGCTGCATTTACAGACATTCTAAATTCTATTGGAGTTAGACAACACGTGTCAGGTCCCACTCATTGTCGAAATCATACTCTAGACTTAATACTGTCACATGGAATTGATGTCAATGCCGTTGAGATTCTGCAGCAAAGTGATGATATCTCTGATCATTATCTAGTCTCGTGTATACTCCAGATAACTAAAACTGTAAATTCAACTCCTTATTACAAGTATGGTAGAACCATCACTTCTACTACAAAAGATTGCTTTCTAAGTAATCTTCCTGATTTATCTGAATTCCTCAGCATGTCCAATAGCTCAGAAAAACTTGATGATGTAACAGAAACTATTGACTCTCTCTTTTCCAGGACTCTAGATACGGTCGCTCCTCTGCGCCTAAGGAAGATTAAGAAAAACTGTCCGACCCCGTGGTATAACGAGCACACTCGCGCCCTAAAGAGAGCAGCCCGGAAAATGGAGTGCAGCTGGAGGAAAACAAAATTAGAGGTTTTTCGTACTGCTTGGCGGGAATGTACCCTATCGTACAGAAAAGCGTTAAAATCGGCCAGATCTGATTACTTTTCGACTCTTTTAGAAGAAAACAAACATAACCCTAGGTATTTATTCAATACAGTGGCTAAGTTAACAAAAAATAAAGAACCAACAGGCACTGACTGTGCCCATCAGCATAGCAGTAATGACTTCATGAACTACTTTACTTCTAAGATCGATACAATTAGAGACAAAATTGTCACCATGCAGCCGTCAATTACAGTGTCGCATCAGATAGTGCGCTATAGATTTCCTGGGGAACAATTCCACTCATTCTCTACTATAGGTCAGGAAGAATTGTATAAACTTGTTAAATCATCTAAACCAACAACTTGTATGCTAGACCCTATTCCATCTAGGCTACTAAAAGACTTGCTTCCAGATCTCATAGATCCTCTGCTAAATATTATTAATTCATCACTGTCATTAGGATATGTCCCCAAAACCTTTAAACTGGCTGCTATTAAGCCTCTAATTAAAAAACCACAACTCGACCCCAACGAATTGACTAATTACAGACCTATCTCGAATCTCCCATTTCTATCAAAGATATTAGAAAAGGTTGTATCCTCACAATTATCTTCCTTCCTACAGAAATATGATATCTGTGAGGATTTTCAGTCAGGTTTTAGACCATACCATAGTACTGAGACTGCTCTTATTAGAGTTACAAATTATCTACTCTTGTCATCTGATCGTGGTTGTATCTCTCTGTTAGTGCTACTGGATCTTAGTGCTGCGTTTGATACTGTTGACCACAACATTCTCTTGAATAGACTTGAGAATTATGTTGGCATTAGTGGTAGTGCATTGGCATGGTTCAAATCGTACCTATCTGACCGCCATCAATTCGTGGTAGTAAATGAAAAGGTATCATATCGATCACAAGTGCAGTATGGAGTACCGCAAGGCTCAGTACTAGGGCCATTACTCTTTACGCTTTACATGTTACCCCTGGGTGATATCATCAGGAAATATGGTGTTAGCTTTCACTGCTACGCTGATGATACCCAGCTCTATATTTCTTCGCAGCCCGGCGAAACGTACCAATTTGAAAAACTAATGGATTGTGTAGTTGAGTTAAAAAATTGGATGACAAGTAATTTCTTACTGCTAAATTCTGAAAAAACAGAGGTGTTAATTATTGGGCCTAAAACCTCAGCGTGTAATAACCTACAACACTGTCTAATACTGGATGGCTGCTCTGTCAATTCTTCGTCATCAGTTAGGAACCTAGGTGTGCTATTTGATGGTAATCTTTCCTTTGAAAACCACATCTCTAGTATTTGCAAAACTGCATTTTTCCATCTCAAAAATATATCTAAACTACGACCTAAGCTATCAATGTCAAATGCTGAAACATTAATTCATGCATTTATGACCTCACGGTTAGATTATTGTAATGCTTTATTGGGTGGTTGTTCTGCTCGCTTAATAAACAAACTCCAGCTGGTCCAAAATGCAGCAGCTAGAGTTCTTACTAGAACCAAAAAGTATGATCATATTAGCCCGGTTCTGTCTACACTGCACTGGCTCCCTATTAAACATCGTATAGATTTTAAAATCTTGCTAATTACTTACAAAGCCCTTAATGGTTTAGCTCCTCAGTACCTGAGCGAGCTCCTATCACATTATAGTCCCTCACATCCGCTGCGTTCTCAAAACTCTGGCAATTTGATAATACCTAGAATATCAAAATCAACCGCGGGCGGGAGATCATTTTCTTATCTAGCGCCCAAACTCTGGAACAATCTACCCTACAATGTTCGGGACGCAGACACACTCTGTCAGTTTAAATCTAGATTAAAGACCCATCTCTTTAACCTTGCTTACACATAACACATCAACATATTCTTATAATTCAAATCCGTTAAAGGATTGTTAGGCTGCATTAATTAGGTCAACCGGAACCGGGAACACTTCCCATAACACCCGATGTACTCAGTGCATCGTCAGAAGAATGGCATCTACGCTAATATTAGTCTGTTTCTCTCTTATCCCGAGGTCACATTAACCACCAGATCCAGTCCGTATCCAGATCAGATGGTCACTGCAGTCCCCCGGATCCAGTCCGAACCCAGCCCAGATGGTGGATCAGCACCTAGTGACGACCTCTACAGCCCTGAATGTCATCGGAGTCCACATCAACTAGATGAGCCCCAGAGACGGATCCACAGTGAAGACCTCGTCACCTAGACGGCTGTCGGCACAAGACCACGGGACCTTTGGCCAGAGGAGAACTGGCCCCCCGACTGAGCCTGGTTTCTCCCAAGGTTTTTTTCTCCATTTGTCACCGATGGAGTTTTGGTTCCTTGCCGCTGACGCCTCTGGCTTGCTTAGTTGGGGACACTTTCTCTCAACACAATATTGCATTTTATTTTATTGTTTTTGATTAACTACCTTTACCTAAAATGTGAGTGTTTACTGTTGCCTTTGGCATTGTTGATGTACTGTTTCCTATCTAATACTGTACAGCCGCCTTGTCACAATTCTGTATTGTTAAAGGCGGTATATAAATAAAGGTGACTTGACTTGACTTGACTAGCAAGAACTGATTTAGAGAGCTCTTTAATTCAATTGCAGAGCTCTGCAATTAAACATATCTTTAATGTGTTTTTTTTTTTTACTAGTAAAAATTGAATTATAGAGCTCTGTAATTGTATTTTGACTAGTAAGAATTAAATTAGAGAGCTCTTTATTTGGAATTGCTACTAGTAAAAATGTAATTAAAGAGCTCTCTAATTCGAATTATTACTAGTAAAAAAATGATTTAGAGAGCCCTCTAATTGGAATTGTTACTAATAAGAATTGAATTAGAGAGCTCTGTAATTGGAATTCTTACTAGTAATAATTGAATAAGAGAGCTCACTAATTGGCATTGTTACTAGTAAAAATGTATTTATAGAGCTCTCTAATTGAATTGTTACTAGTAAAAATGCAATTACGACGAGTAACGCTTAGAATATTTTAAACTAAAACGGCTTGCCATACTATAGGGAAATTACGAGAAGAATGGACCTTTATCACATTTCCGGGTTTCTCATAGCGAAAGTAGTCATAGATGGGTCAAATCCAAGAGCAGTGAATGGAAGAGTATCAGAAACATGTATATCATCATCACAGTCTTGTGAAAAGGGTCCATAACAACGTAAGTTACAGTAAAGGGCAAAACTGTTTGGACTACAGACCAGTGTGCTCATAATTAAGATAATACATTACAATAATATGGTAAGACACACAAATTTGACCTGATGAGACTGAAGCCAGACCCATATAAAACTTACAAATGACCGCGCCCACTCTTACCGAAAGAAAAATGTGGATAGATCAGTGGTGGGCAGCGACGCCATCGTTTTCAAAAGTCTCCGTTTCGGTCTGTTTGAATCGCAACCCCGGAGTTTGCAAACTAAAACTGCAGCGTTTTTGAAAGCGTCTGTCGAAAACGCCGGAGTAGTGTAAACGACGAAAACGCACCAGTGGAAACGTAGCCTAAGAATGAACATAGGCAAGAAACTAAAGTAGTTTTACTGGTTGTAGATGACAGCTTCGTCTTGACTAATTTTGAAAGAGTGGTTACTGGTCTAAATATTGCACAACAACGTATTACGTTATTATAGGTCCTCATATTAAAGTTTAATGAGAATGCAGCTCATGTGACTCACCAGTCCATGTTTGAATATCACGCCAGCTTCAATGGCCCTGTATCAGAGAACGTATCAATTCCGACTGACAGGGCACCTATGCAGTATCCTGCTTCCCTACTCACTCAGCACAGGTTATGTTGAAGTTCCCGTTCGTTTGACGGAAATGTATGGCAAGCCGTTTTAGCATTTAATACACCTGGCTCTACTACTAATCATAATATAATTAAAATACAAGTTACAGATAACTATTCTGCAACTTTGACTTGTCATAATGAAGATTGAATTAACAGTTGTATCTTTATGAGTCAGAATTATAATTTGAATAGTCAAAAGGATAATTCTTAATAATAATTATCATTCTGATTATTCAAATTATATATAATTATCATTATTATTATTATTAATAATAATTATTTGACTAGTATAAAGCCAAGCAAACACAAAACAAACTCCCCGAACATTAGTAATTATGTTCTAGGATTTTTTTATTTATTTATTTATTTTTTTAACCACCATAAAATAAAATTTTGTTAGAACATTATAGAACGTAGAACATAGAACGTTGCATTGTGGTATTTTTTTTTTTTTTTTTAATTATTATTTTACAAGCATAAAACATTGTAGAGTTTACCCCATCCATTGTGCATATTCTGTCAATTTGTGGCAAACCCTGACAGCCCTTTTTTTCCCTTTTTCCTGTTTATCTGCTGTAGTCATGTTCTGAACCAGAACATATTTTTCTGGGGTGTGCAGCTATCAAACGCTGCCTAGCACGCCTCGTTTCTTTTCCCAAACCAGTTAAACGCAAACCACACCCCGTACGTGAAAACTCCACCCTGCAGCCATGACTCATGTCTCTGGCTTGATTTCATTAGTCAACTATATCACAGCGCTGCTACATAGCATTGAAACAAACACACTGATTTTAATGCAATACCCAAAAGGGATACACAAGTGTATAAGAAATGAACGATGTACTCACAATTTACAACTTAAATAAAATGGTGCACAAAATGAATAAAAAAAAGTGCTTAAAACTACATATCGACTATAAAACAGGCACACAAACTGAGTAGTTTAACACTTCAGTAAACTACAATCATGTACTGTACAGAACAAAAACCGGCAAACACAAAATTATTATTATTACTATTTTTTTATAGCAAACAATATGACCTTCTTACCTGCAGTCCTAGCCCAGAATTCAAAAGACTTTATGTGTGTTTGACTTGAAGCGTTATCAACGTACCCCGAGAATGATTCAAAAGCATGTCTTTGTTTGCATTCATGTAATGATTACTAATGATCGCAGAGCTGATTGACCATACAATGCTTTATTTGTTTGTTAAATAGATAAAATTAAAAAAAAAAAAAAAAAAAAAAAAAATGGCATGGTACACAAAAACAACATTACATACAATTCACAGTTGCTACAAAAACTTTAAAAGGAGGCATGATTTTTTTTTTTTTTTTTTTTTTCTGTGCAGTTGCTATTGTTATTTTAAATGTGGCTTCATAACCTGCAGTCCTAGTCTAGAATTCATAAATAATACTTTGTTTGCATTAACTCATCTACTAATTAACCATTTTTAAACATTCAGAATTAACAAATTAAAAACACCCCCACACACACCCAAACCCACCCATGGCATACAAATATTTGTATCTTTTTAAGCTTGATGTGAGTAATTCATTGCCACAGATTCTTTCAATTTGTGGCGAACCCTGACAGCCCTTTTTCCCCCTTTTCCATCTGCTGTAGTCATGCGCTAAACCAGAACAACTTTTTCTACAGTGGCCAACTGTCAAACTGCGCCTAGAGCTGGTCTTAGTTGTTCTTCCCTTTACCAAAACAGTAAAATGCAGAGATCACTTGGGTTGGGTTGTGCAGCATCTTTTCAAGCTGCTTGGTCATTGTAGTCATGGCATCACTGTAGTCTGAGTTTTTAGCCAGTTCACTGAGCAGTCCCAGCATCTGTCTCACAGGAGAGTGAGGTATAGATGCTCTTTAAAGAGACAACAATAAAAACAATTAAATAACAACAAACTGAGAGTTGTCAATTGAAACTGACAATCTTGGTGTTATTGACTGCACTCTTTCATTTAACGAATACGTTGGTAAAGTAGTTAAAGCTTTTTTTCCACCTACATAATATCTCTCGTATTCGATCCTCTCTCAATAAACAGGATGCTGAAACTGTTATTCATGCCTTTGTCACATCTCAGCTAGATTACTGTAATTTACTTCTTTATGGCCTGCTAGTTTATAATATCAAAAGACTACAGTATGTTCAAAATTCTGCAGCTCGCTTGATTACCCACACAAGTAAGAATGATCACATTACCCCAATCCTCTATCACCTTAACTGGCTTCTGGTTTCCTTTGCGCATTAACTTCAAGATAATAATTCTTACCTATAAAGCTCTCCACAACCTTAGTCCTACATATTTATCTGACTTACTTCTGCCCTATGTTCCTGCCCACTCCTTACAATCTTCTAGTGAAGGATTGTTAGTCACCCCTAATTTTTCGTCTGGTGACTATGGGAGCTGGGGCTTTCAGTGTTGTGGCTCCCAGACTGTAGAAGGCTCTTTCCCTTACACCAAGCATACTCCCTACTCTCCTTCAAAAACCTCTTAAAAACACTTCTTTTCTCTGAGTATTATTCTTCAGTTCTCAGTCTGTAAGTAGTCTCTGTATATTACTTTCAGCTCTTGGTATGTGTTCTGTCCTCTGGTATTGATGTTATTTGTTTCTCTTTCTTAAACTTGACTTGTAAAGCAACCTTGGGTGTGGAAAAATGCCATTTAAATAAAAATTATTATTATTATTATTATTATTATTATTATTATTATTATTATTATTATTATTATTATTATACTCCCTGTGCATACGAAAATCCATCCAACCGTATCATTGTCCAGGGATAAAAATCTCACATGACTATTACAATTAATGGTAAAAGTCAGTGTTAATATATATATTTTTTTTATTTATTTTATTTTTTTTTTACAGTTGATATTTCTTACTGGCACACTAAAGCGAAATATATAAATAATTGTCTTAAAATTTGAGTGAAAAATCTAATGTGCCTTTTGCA
This sequence comes from Cirrhinus mrigala, assembly GCA_036247105.1. Taxonomy (NCBI): domain Eukaryota; kingdom Metazoa; phylum Chordata; class Actinopteri; order Cypriniformes; family Cyprinidae; genus Cirrhinus; species Cirrhinus mrigala. The sequence goes on from CM070018.1 coordinate 31,730,460, forward strand.
CAGTACAGTACTGTATGTTAATGTTGGAAACCACTGCTAGATGACTCACTAAGCCAGGGGTCACCATACTCGGCCCTGGAGGGCTGGTGTCCTATAGAGTTTAGCTCCAACCTTAATCAAACACACCTGAAGTGTGTTGAGGCAAGTTGGAGCTAAACTCTGCAGTACACCGGCCCTCCAGGCCCGTGTATGGTGACCCCTGGCTTAGTGAGTCATCTGGAGCAGTGGTTCCCAACCACGCTCCTGGAGGCCCCCCTCAAGTTTGGTGACCACTGCACTAAGCTTTTTTCACTCATTCCTTTCCTTCAGAAATCTCTGTCAGTGCAATTCTTAGCGATGCCTCAAAACGTGTGTGGTCCAGGTGTGATTCTTGTGTAGCACACAAACGATACATGCAGAAGTGATAATTATTGCCGGGAGATGGCCCAAGATTATATACTGTATGTTTACTGCCATTCAAAAATTTTGGGATTAATTTTTTTATTGCTTTTGCATAGAAAGGGTGTATACAATTGCTTTTTCACAATAAACGGATCAAACTGACCCTCTGAACCCCTCCAACCAGATGTTAGTCCTGAAAAGTGCGAATTAAAGAGTCAAGTCTTTTCACCCATTTTAAAAGAGGTGCCAACCGAATCATGGCACTAAGAAAATTAACCCTAGGTAATATATTTATCTTCACAGTTGAGACTCTAGATTGCAGTGATGCAGGAAGTATCCTCCATCTGTCAATATCTCTTTTAAGCTTTTGAAAGACTTTATCATAATTTATATGTACAATTTCTTTTAGAGAAGACCATAAAAAATTCCCTAGGTAAATTATCTGATTCGTGATTGAGATAGCTGTTATCAGGATACTGCTTTTTTGTTTAATGGTAGAAGAGATGATTTTGGACCAATTGATCCTATATCCGGAAAATTTCCCAAAACAATTAAATGTTTCAAATATGTTTTGGATTGCACCAAAATCTGAAAAATACTATAAAATGTCATCTGCATAAAGAGATATTGCATGCTGGGTACCCCTAATTGAAATGGAACAAATTTAATCTTGTCTTATTTTTTGAGCTAGAGGTTTAAAGGACAATGCAAATAACATTGGTGAGAGAGGGCTTCTGTAACACCACGCCAGCAGAGGGAGCCCTCACCCATTGACACTCTGTTACCGCTCCCTCTGCTGCTTCTTGGGTTACTTCCTGTTTGGTGGCCATTTAAGGAGGCCTATACCAAACAGGCCTCGCAAAGTATTGTTTTGCCTGTGTGGACTCTACCAAGTGTTTTCCCTGTTTCATTGCCTTGTTTTGTGATTTCCACGGTTTTGTTTTGTCTCATAGTCATAGTTTTACCTTGTTTCATTGCCACAGTTTTGCCTTGTTCCATTGCCTTGTTTATTTGTTACTTTTGGACTGCTCTCTTGGTATTTTGATCTTCTGCCTGCTTTACTGGATTACGCTATTGTTTTGCCCTGGATATTACTGTTTGCTGGTGTCTGACTCTGCCTGTCTTGAATACGATCTGTATAATAAAGCTTGCACTTGGATCTACTCACGCTTCCTAAGAGTCCTGTTACAGAGTACTTCACCTACCAAAGATCCAGCAGCTTTTAGTACACAGATCACCATGTATCCAGAATCACGCCTCTTCTGCCTCCGCCAAGGTAACCAGCCCATCGAAAATTATGTCATGGATTTCTGTGAACTCTGTCATCTTGTGTATTTCAATGATGTGGCGCTTAAGGACATTTTTCGCCATGGATTAAATGAACCCATTTGTTCCTGGCTACCTGGAGGAAAAATACATTGGACTATTGAACAGTACATTGACTTTGCTCACTGGTTGGCTGCTTCACCTTTTACTGTTGGGATTGCGGATGAGGGACCCCGCAATCCTGCAGTAACCCCCATACCACAACCTGCTCATGTCATGTCTGCTACACCAGAGCCCTCTCATGCCAAGCCTACAAAGCCAGAGCCAGTTCACACTATACCCACCAAACCAAAGCCTGTTCACGTCATGTCTACCAAGTCAAAGCCTGCACTCTTCACGTCTGCCAAGCCACAGTCTGCACTCGTCATGTCTGCCAAGCCACAGCCTGCTCACGGCCCCATCTGAGTCCCCGGCCAAGATGGCTGCCACGCTTAAGCCTCATCATGCCAAGTTCATCTCAACCGAATCTCATCCCATCATGTCTGCCATACCCAAAACAAATCAAGTGATGCCTGATCCTCCGGTATCAAGTCAAGTCAGGGCTGCACTTTCAGTGCCAAGTCAAGTGACAGCTGTGTTTCCTGAGCCACGTCAAGTTACAGCTGTTCCCCATGAGTCAAGCCAAGCCACAGCTGTTCTCCATGAGTCAAGCCAAGTCACAGCTGTTCCCCATGAGTCAAGCCAAGCCACAGCTGTTCTCCATGAGTCAAGCCAAGATACAGCTGTTCTCCATGAGTCAAGCCAAGTTACAGCTGTTCCCCATGAGTCAAGCCAAGTCACAGCTGTTCTCCATGAGTCAAGCCAAGATACAGCTGTTCTCCATGAGTCAAGCCAAGTTACAGCTGTTCCCCATGAGTCAAGCCAGGTCACAGCTGTTCCCCATGTGTCAATCCAAGTCACAGCTGTTCACCATGAGTCAAGCCGCGTTACAGCCGTTGTTCCTGAGTCAAGCCACGTTGCAGCTGTTGTTCCTGAGTCAAGTCATATTACAGCTGGGTTGTCTATATTAAGCCAAACCACAGCTGATCTCCATGAGCCAAGCCAAGTTACAGCAGATCTTCATGAGCCAAGTCAAGTTGCTGCTGTTGTCCCCGAGCCAAGCCAAGCCACAGTTGATCTTCATGAGCCAAGCCAAGTTACAGCAGATCTTCATGAGCCAAGTCAAGTTGCTGCTGTCTTCCCCGAGCCAAGCCAAGCCACAGTTGATCTTCATGAGCCAAGCCAAGTTACAGCAAATCTTCATGAGCCAAGTCAAGTCACAGCTGATCTTCCTGAGCCAAGTCAAGTCACAGCTGACCTCCTAGAGCCTCGTCACATCTCAACTGACCCCCTAGAGCCTCGTCACATTTCAGCTGATTGTCTAGAGCCTCATCACGTCTTAGCCGCCTTTCCAAAGCCTTGCCAGGTCTCGTCTCAGCTCCCAAGCCATGCAGAGCCCACGCTCCCAAGCCACACAGAGCCCACGCTCCCAAACCACGTGTCCACAGTGTCCACACCCTCAAGACCGACAGGCATTCCACTATCTACTGTGCTGCCTGTAATGGCTGTTGCCATTTTGAGTGTGTGGGCTACACGCTGTACTCTAGAGGCCTCAACTGATGACGAGTCTGCTCCAGAGGCCTCGGCTGTCCAAGAGTCTGCTCCAGAGGCCTCGTCTGTCCAAGAATTTGCGCCTATGCCTCCAGAGGTGTCAGCTAATGCTGTAGATCCTCCAAAGGAGGCGGCGTCCACCCACGAACTCACTGCCACGTCTGACCATGAGTCTGCGCCAATGCCCCCGGAGGTGGCGGCTCCGGCTGCAGAACTTCCTATGGGGGCGGAGTCCTTCTATGAACTCTCTGCCCATCATGTTACGGCCAAGGAGGCCTATCATGAACTCTCAGCCCATCATGTCACGGCCAAGGAGGCCTATCATGAACTCTCTGCCCATCATGTCACGGCCAAGGAGGCCAATCATGAACCCTATGCTCTGCTATGGATGTCATTAGTTCCACTGTGGGTATCTTTGCTCCTCTATGCTCTGCCTGCTCTGCCTGTCCCACCATGGCTCCCTGCTCTGCCTGCTCCGTCTGCCCTGCCCTGCCCTGACAGGTCCTCCAGGGTTCCATTGTCTGCCACTGCTCCACGGACCAGGTCCTCCAAGGTTCCACTGTCTGCCACAGCTCCACGGCCCAGGTCCTCCAAGGTTTCACTGTCTACCACTGTCCCACGGCCCAGGTCCTCTAAGGTTCCACTGTCTGCCACAGCTCCACGGCCCTGGTCCTCCAAGGTTCCACTGTCTGCCACAGATCCACGGTCCAGGTCCTCCAGTGCTTCACTGTCTGCCACTGTTCCATGGCCAGGTCCTCCAGTGCTTCACTGTCTGCCACTGCTCCATGGCCCAGGTCCTCCAGTGCTTCACTGTCTGCCACTGCTCCATGGCCCAGGTCCTCCAGTGCTTCACTGTCTGCCACTGCTCCATGGCCCAGGTCCTCCAGTGCTTCACTGTCTGTCCCTACTCCACGATCCAGGCCCACCTCCTCTGCACGGACCTGGCCCCCCGTCCCACCCCCTGTTTTGCCTCTGTTCCCCCACCCTCCTGGACTGTTGTTGTTTTGAGCGCCAGGAGTCGCTCCTAGAGGGGGGGGGGTTCTGTAACGCCACGCCAGCAGAGGGAGCCCTCACCCATTGACTCTCTGTTACCGCTCCCTCTGCTGCTTCTTGGGTTACTTCCTGTTTGGTGGCCATTTAAGGAGGCCTATACCAAACAGGCCTCGCAAAGTATTGTTTTGCCTGTGCGGACTCTACCAAGCGTTTTCCCTGTTTCATTGCCTTGTTTTGTGATTTCCACGGTTTTGTTTTGTCTCATAGTCATAGTTTTACCTTGTTTCATTGCCACAGTTTTGCCTTGTTCCATTGCCTTGTGTATTTGTTACTTTTGGACGGCTCTCTTGGTATTTTGACCTTCTGCCTGCTTTACTGGATTACGCTATTGTTTTGCCCTGGATATTTGTTTGCTGGTGTCTGACCCTGCCTGTCTTGACTACGATCAGTATAATAAAGCTCGCACTTGGATCTACTCACGCTTCCCAAGAGTCCCGTTACAGCATCCTTGCCTCGTTCCTCTCAAGATATGAAATGGTTGGGAGTGTAAGCCGTTTGTTGCTATAATATAATTCATACCATATTAATAAATTTCTCATCAAACCCAAATTTACCTAGCACCCTCCATAAGTAATCCCAGTTTAATTTATCAAAAGCTTTATCCCCATCTAAGGATAAACCTGCACAAGCGGAATTTTTATCTTTAATTTCATTAACTACATGTAGCAACCGACGTATATTGAATGCAGCTGAACGATGTGGAATAAAGCCAGATTGATCACTGTGAACTAATTTACAAATATATTTTTCAAAACAGATAGCTAAGACCCTATCATATACTTTTAAATCAGAATTTATTAATGAAATTGGCCTAAAATTTGAACATTTAGTATGATCCTTCTTTTTTTTTTTTCTTCTTCTTTTTTTTTGGAATTAAAGAGATTAGAGCTGTATTCATTTGTTTTTCAAAGTGACCCTTTTGGATTGCGGTGTTTATTGCAGCATGCATAATTGGCCCTAATAGATCCCAAAAATGTAAAATGAATTCTGGAGGGATCCCATCTGGCCATGTGATTTCCCCTTTGCTGTTTTCTATGCTGCATACAGCTTCTCAAGTGTTACAGTTTGGCTCATTTGCTGAGATTCACTTTACGTTAATTGTGGTAGATCAAAGTCATGTAAAAATGTGTAACACTCAACCATATTTATACTATCCTTAGGCTGATACAGATCTTTAAAATGTTCAGCAAAAGTGTTTTTTATCTGTCTTGGACCTTTTGTAGGTGAATAAATGGTATCAATAATAGCCATAGCTTCATTTTGTCTGAGTTGTAAAGCCAATAACTTGCTGAGTCTTGGGCCATTAAAATAACAATTCTGCCAAACTCTATGCATAATAAATTCAGCCTTTCTTCGAAGCAGATCATTTAACTTGGACCTGGAACTCTTTGATTCACTTTCAACAGATTTTGACAATTTCTTCTTCAAAATCTCTAATAAAGCTTTTTTTTCAGCCATCCATACCATCATGTGATTATCCACATTATTAAAGGAGAACTCACTTTACTCACCCCCTTGTCATCCAGATGTCTTTCTGTCTTCAGTCATGAAGAAATTATGGTTTTTGAGGAAAGCATTTCAGGATTTTATATATGAGGGATACATAAATACACGAGGGAGCATGCCAGGAGCTCTAAAGATCTGCAGCCATCACATACAAAGCGTCACATGATTTCCTCCAATATGCTCTTTTTAAAAAAAAAAGCTGTTCATCAAGGCTACATTTATTTAATCAAACATACAGAAAAAAAAAAAAACAAATATTGTGACATATTATTGCAATTTAAAATACCGGTTTTCTATTTGAATATACTTTACAATATGATTTATTCCTGTAATCAAAACTGATTGTAAATGCAGAGTCCTGAATTAACTTAAAATGGCAGGAAAAAATGGGTTCTTTCTCATACAGAAGGCAGTCATAAATCTGTAAACAAATGTGAGTTTAATAATAAAAAAAACAAAATTACAAAACCCAGTTGGTTCTTGTATCTTATAATAATACACTTGTAAAACCTTTAACTTGTGTTTCCTTAAACGTTTAAACACAAGCTTTATCCATTTATGACAGCAAGACGACAAGACGGTAAGAAAACCGTTTCTCCCTTGTTTCCTGCCCGCACCACCTCAATCTGTGTTACAAGTGTGTAGCAGTTAAAGAAACAGAACCGAAATATACATTAGAAAACATAAGAAATAATACTGAAATATATAAATAGGAAATATCAAAACTGTCTCACATAGAAAGTTACAAAAAGTATACTTTAAGTTATTACATGCAAATCAACACTCTAAGCAAACAGTTATAATACAAATTGACACATTAAATTGGCTCTTACATACCAGCCCCTAATTGTCTTTGTGTTCAACAAAACAATTACCAACCTATTTATACCAAAGAGCCAAACAAATTTCTTAAAGATAACATGCAGTATTGATAAATCTCAAAACAAATAAATCTATAACAGATCCTTTAATTAGTATGGTGTGCAAGAGACTATAAGTCTGCCTCTAAAAGCAGACAAAGCTTAGTAACAGGCAGTAAAAGAGTGTTTGTGTTGGTTTTCACTTGGGCTTGCCGCACAAGACCCTTGTTGTCTGAGAATGTTTGTAGCACACATCCCATTAACCAAGAGTTTCGTGGAGTGGAATCATCAGCAACCAATACAATGTCCCCAGGCTTTAGATTTTTCATTAGGCTTTGTCTTTTTTGTCTTTTTTGTAAGTCTGGTAGGTACTCCTTCCCAGCAGGCACAGGACGTCAATACAACGTCAGATTGACGTTGGACCCCAACGTTGGACAGACGTGGTATTTTGGTTGAAAATGAAAAAAATCGGGTTGACGTCAGATTGACGTCAATCTCCAACGTTGGACAGACGTTGCATTTTGGTTGAAAATTAAAATCGGGTTGACGTCAGATCCCAACGTCAGATTGACGTCAATCTCCAACGTTGGACAGACGTTGCATTTTGGTTGAAAATGAAAATCAGGTTGACTTCAGAACCCAACATTAAATTTATTTCAACCTCCAACATTGGTCAGACGTTGCATTACATTCCTACTGAAACTGGCCATTACCACATTTGTCATCAACCTATGAATACAAAAAGAAAAGGAGTTAAATGTCCAAATAATTTATTTATAGATAACACATTATGAACCGCTTGTTAGGTTCGTCATATCTAATGTAGATGTCACACTGGTTCTACTGTGGTGCTAGATGGAAGATTATGGGCCTACCCAAACTACTAGATTTTTGTCTTCTGGAAACACAACTGATACTGTATCATACAATTTCAAAACCTAAAACCTTCCTGGTGTTGATGCTACAATGCAGTGAGAATGTGAACATGTAGAAAAATCTCTAAACATTTACCTAGAGAGAACAACCAACAACAGATTGAGAAATTTATGACACTTATATGGTATCAAAAGCAATGTTTCGGGATGTTTCACACTATGAATTCAGTAATATCACCAGTCTGTCATAATTTGCAAGGAGTAACACTGTCATTTTACAGATTTTTTCCTAGATTATTATGATCAAACGCATTCAATAAAGTGCTAAGGTTCTGCAGAGAAACACTTCTTATTTTAAGGTTATTTAAAAAAAAAATAAACCAAAAATTAAAGCGTTGAAGCATGCTCAAGATGTTAAATTAAAAGTTTTATTTTTAAAAGTCAAAATACAAAGTCTGTACACTGTACAAAACTGAAAATGTAATCATTCAGTTTTTGAAGTAAAACTGTATACATTTTAAATGAAATCCGAACATTTAAGCATTTTTCTCCATATAATGGACTGCTATGGTGCCCCGAGTTTGAACTTCCAAAATACAGCTTAAATGCAACTTCCAACGATCACAAATGTGGTTGTAAAACGATCCCAGCCGAGAAAGAAGGGTCTTATCTAGCGAAACGATCGGTTATTTTCATAAAATAATACAATTTATATACTTTTTTTTTTAAATATCAAACCCTCATCCTGACTTACTCTGCCTGGACTGTTTTTTTTCCGGTTCATGACAGTTAGGGTATGTCGAAAAATTCCCATCTCATGTTCTCCCTCAACTTCAAAATCGCCCTATATCGCTGCTTTTTTACCTTTTTGGTTGAGGGTGTTTGATCTTCTTTGCATGTTCACTTTGCAAAGACTGAGTCGGTACTTCTGCAGTGATGTAGGATGATTTTGAAATGATTTTAGAAGTTGAGGGAGAAAATACTTTTGGAGTTTTTCGCCTTCCCCCAAACTGTATTGAGCCAGAATACACAGAGTTCAAGGAGAGTGAGGCAAGACGAGCGTTTGAGATAACTGATCGTTTCGCTAGATAAGACCCTTCTTCCTCGGATGGGATCATTTACAACCACATTTAGGATCGTTTGAAGCTGCATTTAAACTACATTTTGGAAGTTCAAAATCGGGGCACCATATCAGTCCATTATATGGAGAAAAATCCTGAAACGTTTTCCTCAAAAAACAATTTCTTTATGACTGTAGAAAGAAAGACATGAACATCTTGGATGACAAGGGGGTGAGTACATTATATGTGAATCTTTGTTTTGGAAGTGGACTTCACCTTTAACAGAACAATTTGAAGTTGATCAAAGAAGTTGAATTAAATATTCTGAACTGAAGAAATACAAAACATCTACAAGATTTACACTGTTTAAAATGACTATTGATTCTAAAACTTTCATTATTCATAAATGTAAAATAATGTAACCAGATTCCTCACAAAGAGTTCTTAAGGAGGAACTGAAAAACTAAAAATTGCATTTTTATCCTACAAGTTAGGGTTAGTATCATGATGAGGTCATGATTTTACCTTTTTTTAAAACCTATTTTAGCTTGTATTTTCACAATATTTTCCCATATTTAACTAGCTCTGATAATATATGTGGACAAACATTACGTTGTATTTTAAAGAAGTAGTTCACTTCCAGAACTAAGATTTTATTAAATTATTTCATTAAAATTTACTCACCCCCTTGTCATCCCAGATGTTCATGTCTTTCTTTCCTCAGTCATAAGAAATTATGTTTTTCTGAGGAAAAAAATTGGGAATTATCTTTATATAGTGGAGTTCAATGGTGCCCCCAATGGTGAACTTCCAAAATGCAGTTAAAATGCAGCTTTAAATGTCTCTAAACCAGGGCCCCTGGAGGGCCGGTGTCCTGCAGAGTTTACCTCCAACTTTCCTCAACACACCTGCCTGGAAGTTTCAAGTATACCTAGTAAGACCTTGATTAACTGGTTCAGGTGTGTTTGATTAGGGCTGGAGCTAAACTCTGCAGGGACACCGGCCCTCCAGGACCGGATCTGGTGACCCCTGCTCTAAACGATTCCAGCCGAGGAAGAAGGGTCTTATCTAGCAAAACAATTAGTTATTTTTGTAACAAACTGATAATTTATATACTTTTTAACCTCAAACTCAACTCCCATCCCATTTTCTTCCCCAACTTCAATATCATCCTACATTGCTGCAGAAGTACCAACCCAGTGTTTACAAAGTGAACATGCAAAGAAGATTTCTTTACAGAAAAAAAAAAAGGTAAAACAGCGATGCAGGATGATTTTGATGTTGAAGAATAAAACAAGATGGGAATTTTTCGGCATATCCTAACTGTATTGACATTGATTACATAGACTATGCATGTGCATCACAGAGATGAGACAAGACGAGCATTTGAGGTTAAAAAGTGAATAAACTGTCAATTTGTTTAAAAAAAATAATAGACCGTTTCGCTAGATAAGACCCTTCTTCGTCATCTGGGTTTAGAACCATTTGAAGCTGCATTTTGGTTCAAAGTTCAAACTTGGGGGCACCATTGAAGTCCACTATGAAAATAATCCCTGAAATGTTTTTTCTCAAGAAACATAATTTCTTATCGACTAAAGAAAGAATGACATGAACCTCTTGGATGACAAGGGGGTAAGTAAATTATCTATAATTATTTTTTTTTTTCTAAAAGTGAACTTCTCCTTTAATCCTGAGTCCTAGCTACAAAAGTGTAATGATAGGTGTAATGATAAATCAAAACATACAAATAAAGGTCCATGATTCTGCACCAGACATGACAGACACAGCAGATAAAGAGCAGTCCTTCAAATCTGAAGTAATCAGCTGGATCCTTGGTGCATCTGGAGGTTAAAAAAATAATAATAAAAAAAAAAGATGATTTATTTAAAAGTCCATAAAAATGAGAATTTAATTTATGTACCTTTCTTTTTAAAAACCGTTGACATTATGAGACATTCTGGCTAATTTAAAGAGTAAAGCTGCACTACTCTCCAGGTTGAAACTTTCAGCCCTCTGTCCACTCACCAGTTGATCCAAATTGTGTTGCAATGGAAATTGTGAACAGAGAAAAGTACACATAATCCTTACAAGCTCATACTCTCCAAAAAACACACATTGACTTTCGCAAACACAGGGCATACAGCCATCGTAAAGTATTTGTTATATGTTATCTGATCAGAATATGCATTTGTTATTTGTGTGAGAGAAACCCTATCCCTAATGACCCTGGTGAAAAAAACAGCATATGCTGGTAGGTATGTTTTGAAGCTGGAATGCTGGTTAGGTATGTTTTGGTGCTGGTTTAAACCAGCAAAGGACAAGCATAAACCAGCTAAGGACCAGCTTAAACCAACTCCAGAACATACCTAACCAGTATCAAAACATGCCTGCCAGCATATGCTGTTTTTTTCACCAGAACACAGCATGGAGAAATAGGGTCTGAAAGGACTGGAAATGCATACAAGCATGCAATGTGTAGAAAACACACAATAAAAAATATGGAAAATTTAGAATCCTCAGTTTGTCAAATGTTCATGTCTGCATTATGGAAACACCTTGCTGTGAGGTGACAGCTTAACTGTGTCATCTTGCTGCTGCTGCAAGCAATACAGTGTTGAAATGAATGACATTCATTATCAAAGTCCTCAATTATTGTTGAAGTAGTTGGACAGCATTTCAGCATTTACAGTTTACATTTTCCCATTCCATGAACGCTGTAACAGCATTACCACTGCGGTCAACATGCAAGCTGTAGACAAATGTAACTTGTATGAAATTATGGCAGTGTTTGCTGCAATTAAGGCTGTTATTGTGGACAGAAGAATATTGTAGTGAACATTTGAAGTGAATCAAAACCTTTCATCTAAGCTGTCCAAAACAACCTAAACAAAAACTGTTCTTGTTTTAGGACAAATTTTTTGATCAACATTTTTGACCCACTTCAAATGTTGACTACTGTAAACCAAAACTAACAAGTGGTGTAACACTGCAATATAACAAAGGGTCAGATACAGAAAATGCCACAGTTGCACAGCTGCATTTAGGCATAAGAGTGGTTATAAAGGAAATTAAGGCAAGGGATTTATTAAAGTTCAAACAGTAAATAGCACAGATGTACCAAACCCTGCTTGTAAGCAAATGTGAAAACGCCATTGGACCAATTAATTAAATGTAACAGCCTAAAAAATAAAAATCAACATACATATACACTACCGTTCAAAAGTTTGGGGTCAGTACATTTTTATTGTTTCTTTTCTTTTTCTTTTTTTTTTTAAGAAATTAATACTTTTATTCACCAAGGATGTATTAAGTTAATAATTAAAAGTTTATTAAAAGTTAATAATAAATAATTTACATTGTTATAAAATATTTATATTTTGAATAAACACTGTACTTTTTAAACTTGTTATTTATGAAAGAATCTTGAAAAAAAAAATTACAGGTTCCAAAAAACATTTGGCAGCACAACTGTTGATATTATCCAACACTGATCATTCTAATAATAAATCCGCATATTAGAATGATTTCTGAAGGATCATGTGACACTTAAGACTGGAGTAACAGCTGATAAAAATTCAGCATTTCATCACAGGAATAAATTCTATTTTAAAGTATGTTAAAATAAAAAACATTATTTTATATTGTAAAAACATTTTGCAATATTACTGTTTTTTTTTTTTTTTCTATATTTTTAATCAAATAAATGCAGCCTTGATGAGCATAAGAGACTACTTTAAAGACTATTACAAGTCTTACTGACCCCAAACTTTTGAACGGTAGTGTATATTTGCAAACTTTAGTTTAAAACGAGTTTATTTTTCTACAGTTGCAACGTTATTTGATGTCTCTCCGAGTTGCTTTGGTCGTGATTGGTTAAACTGAATGTCATCCAGGAATCTGGCCAATGACAATTGTGCGCGCCTTCTACCGAACAAATTTGAAGGTACACATCAGTTCCGTTACTGCTCGCTCGGCTTAACTGCAGTCCTGCTTCGCTCGGTGCACTAGTAATGGCTTTTACATGGATTATCACATATCTGACAGATGAATTCTTTTTTGAGTTCGATTGAGAACGAAAACGTGCGAATATGAGCACAGACACTTAACGTGACCAATGGCCAATGGACACATTGCAAACGGAAGAAGGTAAACATCTACTGTTACTACTGTTACTGTTAAATCGATATACTTGTCGCGATGACAGTCTGTTACCGTGTTTTGTTCTTATGTTTTAATACTGTCGAGATAAGGCTGTGTGGAATGACGATGTCGTGGTCATGATATGAAGTAACTGGTTAGATTCTTTAAAATCATTTTTATATTGCGGAATGTAGGTAAATATGTCCGCGTAGCACTACAAGTTATTGATGTTTTAATAAAGAAACAGGCATAACATAACATGACAGAATAAATAGCGGGACATGTATGATGTTAATTTGAGTTAAGTAAGTTACAGAAGGCTGCCTTTTGCTATCTTATTTTTATTAACAAAATGAAATGGTAAAAATAACTATTGTGATGTTACTGTAAAAGAAAATGTCTGACTGGAATAAGAAAAACTGGCTGTTACACTCGTTTAACAGAGAGGACATGAAACCATCATTCTTGGACTCTGAAGAATACTATGCAAATCATGCTTTTGGATCTACTGTGAAGTTTTTGTATAAAGCTGGTGAGTAGGCTAAATTTTTGTAAGCCCATGTCTCTGTCAGTAGTTAATATTGTTTTATTAATCCTGTTAATATTCATTTGTGTGTGTGTGTGTGTGTTTTCCCCCTAATGGTCCAGAGGTTTTGGGATTGAAAATTTGCCACATGATTTCCCGTAAAAGTGAGTATTCATGTAATTTTAACATTAATACTTTAAATGATTGTGTGCTGTTATAGTGTGAAAATGTGAACAGGCAAAGCAGGAAAACTGCACCAGGGCACCACTCTGATTTCTCAAACTTGCTTCTTAAATTTAGCTCACTCAGAATGAAAACTCCCTCATCATTTTCTTACTCTCATGTCTTTTTTTAATCTTTTTTTTTGTGTTCCACAGAAGAAAGTCAGTTATACAGGTTGGAAAAGACATGGGTAGGTAAATGATGTCAGAATTTTCATCTTATCCACCTTAAATGTAAAAATGGGCATGGCCATTTGTAAATTTTATTGGTCTTGCTTCCGGTCTCTAATTTTAGCTATACAGAACCGATCGATTTGCTGCTTGATATTTCAAATTAAATTTTTTTTAGTGTATTATCTTATGGTGTGTTCACACTTGTAGTTTGGTTTGTTTGGTTCATTTGGTCTGGAGCAAAAAGGAAAATAATAAATTTGGTGCTAGTCCGCTTAGCGTTCACACTGGCATTTTTCACAGCGAACCTAAAGATACAGAACCTAAAGGCATAGTGATACATTCACGACCTGATTGGTCAGATTGAATGACGTATATTTCGTTACAGAACTCACTGAACACTCCAAACATAAGGAAAATGTGCGTTCGACTTAAAGCGGCATTGCAGGTATATAACATCAAAGTGCTCATTCACTGATCGGTCTGCTCAGCACCGCTTTAAAGGGATAGTTCACCCAAAAATGAAAATGTGATGTTTATCTGGTTATCCCCAGGGCATCCAAGTTTTAGGCCACTAGTATTTTCACCAGCTAAAAAATGGTTTAAAGTAAGTTATTTCTATCTTTTGCTGTAGCGTGTCAGTAAAAAATATCGGTTTACATTTCCAAACATTCTGTTTGCCATTAATTGTAATAATCTAGTGAGATTCTTGTTTTCACAAGGAGTCTGACAACAGCCAGTGCTCCACACTGATCTGATCTCATCATCATCCAGTCTGTCTCTGGAATGACATGAAGACACAGGGGCTGTGGGGCCCGTGGGAGTTACGTGCCTTGGGAGTTACGTGCCTTGCTCAAAGGACACCTCAGTTATGGGTAGTGAGGGTGGAAGAGAGCACTGTTCATTCACTCACCTACATTTCCAGTACTGAGACTCAAACCAGTGACATTCAGATTACTACTAGATTACAACTAGATCATTAACAACAAACTGTGCATTATTTGGTGTGATAAAATAAGTCAGCTATGTTTGTGTTTCGATTTGCAGTGTTTGAATGTAAAAACACCTAAACATTAAAAAATATGATGTACTTTGTATTTTACAGAATTTATGGTAATTTAAAATGACAGAAAAATGCTGTAAATATATACAGTTATATACAAAAAAATAAAATTTATCTATGTTCCTTATGACTAAATGTTAGTATTAGTAAATGCTACAACCTAAAACTAACGAAAGATCAATGTCTAATGATGACCATACCTGACGACTAAATGTCAGTATTTGACATTAATATGACGTTGGCTTGAGACGTTGGCTCGACGTTGGATTTTGGTTAGTTAATGCCACAACCTAAAACTAACAAAAGATCAACGTCTAATGATGTCAGAATTTGACGTTGGGTGGACGTTAAAATTATGACATCTAGGAGACGTTGGGTTTTGGTTGCCATACCTGACAACTAAATGTCAGACAAAAGGCCCTCCTCTAATGGCCCATCAATGAGACTCTGACTGTCAGGTAGAAACAATGAGAGATTAAGAGAATGGAGTTTTAGACTATTTGTATTTTATTTACAACACAGTATCATCAAAACATACATAATGAAGGTCAAAAGCACATTATTGACTACATTGATCTTACATGTACAGAGATGTGAACAGACTTTGTGTCATTCCTGAAAACTGTTTTCTGGATTCTGTTCAACAAGTGAAACAAGTAAATTATACCTGATATTTAAGTGATTGCTGCTTCTTTCCATGGATTTAAGAAACAATACTCATCATCAGTAGTCCAGGTGGCAGTCTTCATGTGGCATTCATGTAGCATTCATCTGTGGTGCAGGTATCAGATCACTAGAAAAAAAAAAAAAAACATCTGTGACCATGTTAATATCAGGAGCATCTGTAATGTATACATATAGCATGATTTTGTAGTCATAGACTCACACATGCTTTATACTATCATAAAATATTGACAATTTATATCTGAGAAACTAATTATTATTATTGTTTAGCACGTTAAACACCTACTCACAAACATAGTATTAAAAATAAACTAATATTACTTTTATATCCTATTGTTATACAATAAATAAATATGATTTTATAGTCATAAACACAAGCATGCTTTGTATGCATTATACATTACAAAATCATTTTATGTCTGGGAAACTAATTTATTATTGTTAAGCACGTCATAAACATCTATTCGTGAACAGAGTATATGACAGTAGTTTGGTCTAAACCAGCCTTCACTAAAAGGCGGACCGCGCACCGGGTCCGGACCGAGCAGCCATCCCATACGGACCCGGACCTACAGCCAAAACGTCAACGTTAAGGTTATGATTTAAAAAACTGTCGGGACGCTTCTATTTCAACCAGCGCAGCTGTATGATTGTATGGTAGTGGAAACGCACAAGCCAATTGCATGCGAGCTAAGCATACCACGTGATACCACTCAGCCTATCAAGTCTGATAAACATTGCGAGTCTACAGCGCAGACAGATGAGAGTGTTAAGCGGCAAGTTTCACATTAAAAGAGATGGTAAAAAAGAAAAGAAAGATAGCCATACATGAAACAGAGACACAGGCGACTGCGAAACAGGCGAGAAAGATGGAGAAAGAGAGAGAAACCGACGAGTGAGGCAGAGAAAAAGAGAAACAAACGAGTGAGACGGAGAAAGAGAGAAACAGGCAAGTGAAACGGAGAGAGAAACAGACGAGTGAGACGAAGAAAAACAGACAGAGAAAGCGTGAGAAACAGGCGAGTGAGACGAGAAAGAGAGAGAAACAGACGAGTGAGACGGAGAAATAGAGAAACAGGCGAGTGAGACGGAGAAAGAGAGAAACAGACGAGTGAGACGGAGAAAGAGAGAAACAGAGAAACAGACAGAAAAAGAGACTATCAAGACTAAGAGAGAAAAAACTGAACAAATGGCGCTCTCCAAAAAAAGAAAAGTGGACAGCGAAAACAGAGCATTTAATCCGGAATGGACAGATTCATTTATGTTCATACTTCCCACTGGGAGCACTAAACCAGTGTGTCTCATATGTTCAGAAACTGTGGCTCTTATTAAAAGTGCCAATGTGAAACGCCATTATGAGACAAAACATAAAGGTTATGAACAAACATACCCACTCAAATCTGAAGTAAGATCACAAAAAATAAGTAGCCTCAGAGCCCAATATGACCAGTCCACTAGGATCCTGAGCCACACATTCACTGCCCAACAACGTGCTCATGAGTGTTCCCTCAGAGTTGCTTGGATTTTGGGTAAACACAAAAAGCCATTTACTGATGGAGGGGTTGTAAAAGAATGCATGAGTGCAGTAGCTGAAACACTACTTGATGGAAAACAAAAACAAGAGCTTTGTGATAAAATAAAGCAGATACCCATATCAGCATCATCTGCCACAAAGAAAAGTGCAATATTAGCTCAGGATGTGCTAACCCAGCTAGATGAAGCTGTGCATAAGGCATCATGTGTAGGCTTAGCTGTGGATGAGTCCACTGACATGTGTGACAATGCTCAGCTGTTAGTGTATGTCAGGTTTTTCAACACAGACCAGAATGCATTCTCTGAAGACTTGTTAGGTGTCACTCCCCTTCAGACCAGTACGAGAGGAGAAGATATTTACCTTGCAATTAAAGAGATGTTAAAAAAGAGAGGAATTGAGCCAAAACAAGTGGTCTCAATAACCACAGATGGAGCCCCCGCTATGATAGGGAGAGAGAAAGGAGCTGTAGCAAGACCAAAAAAGGACAATCCGGAGCTCATAGCTTACCATTGCATTATTCATCAGTCTGTCCTCTGTGCCTCCCTGTCAGATGAGCATGCTGAGGTGATGAATACAATGATGAAAATGATCAATTTTCTCAGGTCATCCTCTTCCTACCAGCATCGCATGCTTAGGGAATTCCTCAGAGAAGTTGATGCAGATGCTGACGATCTTTTGCTGCACAACAACGTGAGATGGCTCAGCAAAGGCAGGGTGTTGTCACGCTTTTGGTCAATCAGGAGGGAAGTAGCATCTTTTCTGGCACAGGTAGCAAGTCAGAAAGCAACACAATTTTCTGACTTTTTAGAAAATGAGAAACACATGGATAATGTGGCCTTTTTAGTTGATATCACTTCACATCTGAATGAACTGAATATAAGGCTACAGGGAAAGGACAATTCGGTTTGTGAACTGATGACAGCTGTCCGCTCCTTTCAAAAGAAACTTGAGGTGTTCAAGGAAGATTTGCAGGCAGACTGTGCACACTTCCCAACAGTACAGGAACAGGTTCAGGGACAGAGAGATGTGTTGTCTTTTGTTGACTTTATTGATAAGCTGATTGTAAACTTTAGCAATCGTTTCGACAGCTTCAGCTTTGGACAGCATCTCACCATGTTCATTCAGAACCCATTTCTTATCACAGATGTCAGGGGGTTCTCAAAGGAAGTCACACAGCACTTTAAATGGGCAAATGTTGGGCATCTCCAGATGCAATTGGTTGATCTCCAAGCAGATGTGGCCCTGAAAGAGCAGTTTGTAAGAACTGACCCTTCCACTTTCTGGCTTCAAGTGGTCCCTGAGACAGCTTTCCCAGGTTTGAGGAAAGTAGCCCTACACATCTTGACAATGTTTGGCTCCACATACAACTGCGAGGCAGCGTTCTCAACAATGAACATAATCAAAACTAAATATTGTTCCTGACTCACCAATGAGCACCTTCAGATGTGTATGAGGATTGCCCTGACTCCATTCAAGCCCAGGTTTAAAATCCTGGCAAGTCAAGCTAGAGCTCAATTTTCTCACTGAGCAAAAAAGTGGGCAAGTGGGATATAAAAGGGGAACAAAATGATATTCTAAATCTGTTCAGGTGTTAAGATGTGTTATTTGTAATTATTTGTATAATTGGTAGCGATTGTTCAGTCAAGATGTAAAACAAAAAGTGAAATTCAAGCTTTTTCTCCCTTTATTTTATTTTTGTGAATTTAAGCACTTTATTTGAATATACACAATTTTCTGAAATGCAGCCCTACTTTTATTTAATTAATGAGAGACCATTATACATATCTACAGTCATACATATATGTTCGGTTATGTTACATGACAATAAATCAGTCAAAAAGTTTTTGAATTGTACTGAATTCATTTGATTTGGCAGTCAGGGTTTTATTACTTGCAGATGTCTAAGATTAAATTATATTATAAAAAGTTAAATATATAAGCTATTACATTACATTATGATGTTCTGGACTTTTGCTTCAAGAAATTTTCTCTGACTGGACCTCTTTAAACTTTAGTTGAATACCCCTGTGGTCAGTTGCATAAAAGGTTTAGACTAGTCTTAAAAAGTTAGTCAGCTATTTTTTTCTTTAAGTCTGGTCATAATGTTTTAAATTCAGTTACAGCAAAATGTAGATTAGTCTAATTTGAATCCAAAAAATACGACTGATTACCCTTTGGTTAACTGCTAGTTGGTCACACTAGTACTTAAGACACTGTCTAAACACATAACTATATCGCGTTTTTATTTTACAGAACATTAAAAACAGCCTGGCGTCGTCAAACATTTCGATGCAATGAAATGAAACATACTTCATAACGTTTCACTTGATTACACATAGTCAGGAATTATAGTTTGGAAAAAAATCTAACTACTATAATGTCTACAAGTTATATCACAGTAACACAACAACTAACGTAAGTAGGCTAATAAAAGAAAAACGTACTCTTTCGGTGGATCTCGCCGTGCGTCGCATCGCGCTCTTCCTCTGAGGGAAATATAAATCTTTCTCCTCACAGCGCGTCTTCTTCCAGTAACAACATGCAAGTAGCAGAGATGAACAATGAAGTGAAGTCTCCCGCTTTGTTTACGTTGATGTGGGCGGTGCGCTTGCGCCTCCACGTGGCTGATTATAATAACAAACCGAAAGTAGCTTGTGAGCGTGATCAAATTAAAAATAATTAGGTCTGACGAGAAAGACTGGACATGGGGTTGGTTTCATACAAATTACTTTAACACATGATATTTGTTTTCGATAAGACTTACTCCATTTAAAAGTAGACATACCAGGCTTTCTATAGATATCTCTCTCATGTCTCTGTGTTGAGTATTCGCTGAATTTTAGTGTTGTTGTTATGAGTATACACAAATAAAAGTGAATTCCTTACAGATTCCATTGATGTATTGCTCTTATCTGTACGATCAAAAATGACGGAGTAATTGAAGTTCTTTTTGCCGTTATCAGAAAAACGGCCACAAACCGCGCCGGCGCGTTTTTCGACCCCAGAGGGTTAATGCCACAACCTGAAACTAACGAAAGATCAACATCTAATGATGTCAGAATTTGACGTTGGCTGGACGTTACAGTTATGACGTCTAGGAGACGTTGGGTTTTGGTTGCCATACCTGACGGCTAAATGTCGGTATTTGACATCAATATGACATTGGCTTGAGACGTTGGCTCGACGTTGGATTTTGGTTAGTTAATGCCACAACCTAAAACTAACAAAAGATCAACGTCTAATGATGTCAGAATTTGACGTTGGGTGGACGTTACAATTATGACGTCTAGGAGACGTTGGGTTTTGGTTGCCATACCTGACGACTAAATGTCAGTATTTGACATTGTAACGATCCCGTCCTCTGTGGTTCCCCCCGATCGCCACCAGAGGCCGCCCTCACCGGAATACTAGTCCCCTATGTTACTTCATCTCCCATCAGCCCCGTACCTGACTCTGACCCTTCGGACTTTCACTTCCTGTCTAGCCCCTATAAATACTTCCGGGTTCCGCTTCCTCATTGCGAAGTCTTGTTTTGCCCCGGCTGACATTTCTGAGCGTTCATTATTGTGTTGGATTATTGTGGACTACTACTGGACTGCTTCTCGTTATCTGAACCTTGCTGCCTGCCTTTGTTACCCTCTGCTGTGTTATACGGATTACTGTTACCCTGTCTGCTGCCTGCCCTGACCTTCTGCCTGCTTCACGACTTTGAGTATTGTCTTGCCTACGTTTGCTCTGCTATCTGTGTACCGACCCTGCCTGTTTGACCACGCTCTTTAATAAATGCTGCAAATGGATCCCAGCTCTGTCGACCCATCATTACAGAAGACTTCGCCACAAATCGATCCAGCAGCAGTTTACCGACTGACTACGGAGGTTTCAGCTCAAGCTAACGTCCTAGCGTCCCACCAGCAGCAGCTCTCTCACCTGACCGCTCTCACGGAGGAGATGGTAAAGACGCTGCGTTCGCTGCAACTTCCCACAGCCGAGGCGGTTCCATCGCCAGTCACGCCGCCGACCCAGTCCACTTCATCGGCCGCTCCCACAGCCAGCCCCCGACTGGCTTACCCGGATAAATTCGACGGCACGTCAGCCAAATGTAAGGGTTTCCTACTACAGTGCTCGTTGTTTGTTACCCAGCAACCTGCTTTGTACCCTACAGAGGAGAGTCGCATCGCTTTCGTCTGCTCTCTACTCACCGGCAGGGCATTGGAGTGGGCTACGGCTGTGTGGGATCTGACCCACTCTACCTTTTCTTCCTTCAAAGAATTCCTTCGACGCTTCAAAGAGGATTTCGATTACCCCGAAGGAGGAGAGGGCGCTGGTGAGCAACTTCTGACGCTGCGCCAGGGGAGAAGTACAGCGGCTGAGTTTGCTCTCACTTTCCGCACGCTAGCAGCACAAACTGGGTGGCCTGACGATCCGTTAAAGCTACACTTCCGCAAGGGGCTGAGTCACGAACTTCAGGCTGAGCTGGCCTGTCGGGACGAGGGAAAATCTCTAGATGAACTTATCAATCTGGCCATCCGCATTGACAACCTGGTTCGCTCCAGAAGGACCGGCAAAGATGTGCCTCCCTCAGTTCCTCCGACGACCGCTACCCCCGAGCCCGAGGCTATGCAGATAGCTCACACTCGCCTCACCGCGGAGGAGAGAGAACGCCGTCAACAGCTCAGTTTGTGTCTCTACTGTGGCAAACCAGGCCACATGAAGGCGTCCTGTCCTGCCAGACCCGCGCCTCGCACGTCTTCTGCGGTGAGTCAATACTCTGCCTCCTCTCAGACTGTTAAAACTCCCGTAACTATCACTTTGTCGGATAAGCGGATTAACACTATCGCTCTCATTGACTCGGGCGCAGCTGGGAACTTTATGGATTTGGATTTTGCCAAAGCTCACGATCTCACTCTAAAACCTTGCTCATCTCTGTTGTCAGTGGCAGCGCTAGATGGAAGACCGCTGGGCGCTGGTCGCGTGCAATACATCACCAGCGATCTCCAGCTCACCACCGGCTTCCTGCATACTGAGAATCTCAGCTTCTACCTCATCCAAGCTCCCTGCCATCCCATCATCCTAGGACTCCCCTGGCTGAAACAACATGAACCGCAGATCTCTTGGTCGGAGGGAGAAATCACGCAATGGTCAGATGGATGTTTCCCACAGTGTTTCCCCGCGCTCAATCACGAGACTGTGGACATGGCCGCAGTCACCATTGACTCACCCATTGCCGAAAACATTCCCTCTGTTTATCACGACCTTTCGGAGGCCTTCAGTAAGACACAAGCCACCCAGCTACCTCCTCATCGGACCTCTGATTGTGCCATCGAACTGCTTCCAGGAACAACTCCCCCCAAGGGCAGGATCTTCCCTCTCTCTCAGCCAGAAACAGAGGCCATGAGAACCTATATCGAGGAGGAACTTGCGAAGGGATTCATCGCTCCCTCTACCTCTCCAGCCTCGGCAGCGTTCTTCTTCGTGAAAAAGAAAGATGGCAGCTTGCGTCCATGCATTGACTTCAGAGCTCTCAACGACATCACGGTCAAGTACAGATATCCACTCCCTCTGGTTCCATCAGCTCTTGAACAACTACGCTCTGCCAAGTACTTCACCAAACTAGATCTACGCAACGCATACAACTTAATCCGCATCAGAGAGGGGGACGAGTGGAAAACTGCTTTCTCTACTACTACTGGCCACTATGAATACCGGGTTATGCCCTTCGGCCTGGTCAATAGTCCTTCCATTTTTCAATCCTTTATTAACGATGTTTTCCGTGACATGCTGGGCAGATGGGTCATCATTTACATGGACGATATTCTGGTTTTCTCAGATTCCCTCAAGTCGCACATATCGCACCTCCGGAAGGTACTTCAGCGCCTAATCTCTCATCATCTGTTCGCCAAGGCTGAAAAATGTGAATTTCATCAGACTGCCACCACATTCCTGGGGTACGTGGTGAGTTCAGAGGGTGTGGCTATGGATGACAGCAAGGTGCAGGCAGTTCTGCGATGGCCTCAACCATCTACTCTTAAGGAGTTACAGAGGTTTCTGGGATTCTCTAACTTTTACAGGCGCTTTATTAGGAACTTCAGCTCAGTAGCGGCTCCTCTGACCTCAATGGTTAGGAAGGGAGTGAAG
Source organism: Cirrhinus mrigala (assembly GCA_036247105.1). Classification (NCBI taxonomy): domain Eukaryota; kingdom Metazoa; phylum Chordata; class Actinopteri; order Cypriniformes; family Cyprinidae; genus Cirrhinus; species Cirrhinus mrigala. Next base: position 31,753,586 of record CM070018.1, read on the forward strand.
CGGCTGTCTTGGTCCCCAGCGGCCGTCCAGGCGTTCAAAGTGCTCAAGGAGAGTTTCACTACTGCTCCCATACTCCACCATCCAGACCCTGAGCGCGAGTTCATTGTGGAGATCGACGCCTCCAGCACAGGGATCGGGGCTGTGCTATCCCAGCGTCACGGCGACCCTCCCAAACTCTACCCATGCGCCTTTTTCTCACGCAAATTATCTCAAGCAGAGCAGAACTACGATGTAGGCAATCGTGAGTTGTTGGCCATGAAGGCATCTTTGGAGGAATGGCGCCACTGGCTCGAGGGGGCAAAATTTCCGTTCACAATTCTCACAGACCATCGCAACCTAGAGTATCTCCGTTCTGCCAAGAGACTCAACCACAGGCAGGCCAGGTGGGCGCTCTTCTTCACACGCTTTGACTTCTCTGTTACCTATCGACCAGGGTCCAAGAACACTAAGGCTGATGCCCTGTCCCGCCTGTACGAGGCTGAGTACCAGCCGCTCAGTCCAGATCCCATCTTGCCAGCTACTCTCATCGTCGCCCCTGTGCAATGGGATATCATAACGGAGGTAACGGAGTCGCAAGCCACCGATCCACCGCCAGCAGACTGTCCGCCTGACAAGCTCTATGTTCCTCAGCCTCTAAGAGAGCGCGTTCTACAGCTCATCCATAATAATCCCAGTTCTGGTCACCCAGGCATCACGGCTACACTACAACTCGTCTCTCAAAAGTTTTGGTGGTCAACCCTCCGCATTGACACCATTAATTACGTAAGGAACTGTGAGACTTGCTGCATCACCAAACCCTCTAAACAACTCCCTGCAGGCCTGTTACAGCCATTACCAACTCCGCAAAGACCCTGGTCTCACATAGCCATAGACTTTGTCACGGATCTACCCCCTTCAGCTGGACATACCACCATTCTCACTGTGATTGACCGTTTCTCCAAGTCATGCCGGCTCATACCTCTTCCCAAGTTGCCCACTGCCTTTGAAACCGCTGAGACTTTATGCAATTTCGTCTTCAGGTTCTATGGCCTACCTGAAGACATCGTCTCTGACAGGGGTCCACAGTTCACCTCCCGCCTGTGGTCAGCCTTCTTTAAAAGTCTCAACATAAACATAAGTCTCACCTCAGGATACCATCCAGAATCCAACGGCCAGTCAGAACGCCTCAACCAAGAGATCATTCGTTTCCTGCGATCCTACTGTCATCGCAACCAGTCCGACTGGAGTAAGTTCCTCTTCTGGGCCGAGTATGCCCAGAACTCCATTCGCAAACCTGCCACTGGACTCACACCTTTCCAATGTGTGTTGGGCTTTCAACCGCCTCTCTTCCCATGGTCAGGAGACCCTTCTGACCTCCCTACTGTCAACACATGGATGCAGAGGAGCGAGGCCACGTGGAATGCGGCCCACACACACTTACAAGTTGCCATACGAAGACAAAAGAGGTATGCTGATCTCCATCGCCGTCCTGCTCCAGAGTTTGCTCCCGGTTCATGGGTCTGGCTCTCCACAAGGGATCTCCGTCTCAGGCTCCCATGTCGCAAGCTCAGTCCCAGGTACGTGGGTCCTTTTAAGGTTTTAAGACAGATTACACCAGTTTCTTACCGTTTAGCCCTGCCTTCAGAATACCGTATCTCACCCACCTTTCATGTGTCTCCTGCTCAAGGCTGCTGGTGCTCCGAGAGGGGCGGACGACCTAGACGAGGACCGGGAGCAGGGTCCCCCTCCTTTGATCATCGACGATGAGGAGGCGTACCGGGTCAATGAGATCCTCAACTCCCGACGCCGGGGTGGGGTACTTCAGTACCTGGTGGACTGGGAGGGGTACGGCCCCGAGGAAAGATCTTGGGTCAACGCCAAGGACATCTTAGACCCTTCTCTGACTGCTGAGTTCCATCACAATCACCCGGACCGGCCAGCCCCTCGTCCTCGTGGAAGACCCCGGCGTCAACTGCCTCCTCACGTCAGGAGCCGTTCGCAGGGAGGGGGCTCTGTAACGATCCCGTCCTCTGTGGTTCCCCCCGATCGCCACCAGAGGCCGCCCTCACCGGAATACTAGTCCCCTATGTTACTTCATCTCCCATCAGCCCCGTACCTGACTCTGACCCTTCGGACTTTCACTTCCTGTCTAGCCCCTATAAATACTTCCGGGTTCCGCTTCCTCATTGCGAAGTCTTGTTTTGCCCCGGCTGACATTTCTGAGCGTTCATTATTGTGTTGGATTATTGTGGACTACTACTGGACTGCTTCTCGTTATCTGAACCTTGCTGCCTGCCTTTGTTACCCTCTGCTGTGTTATACGGATTACTGTTACCCTGTCTGCTGCCTGCCCTGACCTTCTGCCTGCTTCACGACTTTGAGTATTGTCTTGCCTACGTTTGCTCTGCTATCTGTGTACCGACCCTGCCTGTTTGACCACGCTCTTTAATAAATGCTGCAAATGGATCCCAGCTCTGTCGACCCATCATTACAGACATCAATATGACGTTGGCTTGACGTTGGATTTTGGATAGTTAATGCCACAACGGCCTGATTCGTCCAGTTGCATTAACTCCAGTAATAATGAAGTGTTTTGAAAGACTGATTCTCTCACACATTAAGACTGTTATTCCCACTTCTCTGGATCCATATCAATTCGCATATAGAGCCAACAGGTCTACAGAGGATGCTACTGCATTCACTCTATTTTGTCCCATTTGGACAGACATGGCACATATGTGAGATTGTTATTTGTTGATTTTAGCTCTGCTTTTAATTCTGTTATTCCCAGCATGCTTATTCTTAAACTTCATGATTTAGGACTCAGTTCTTTACTATGTAATTGGATCCTGAACTTCTTCTTGGAACGCTCTCAGGTGGTGAGTACACAACTGTCTTCAACTGTTACACTGAGCACTGGCATGCCGCAAGGATGTGTACTGAGTCCCATCCTCTATTCCCTCTTTACACACGATTGCGCACCTGCATCCTCTGACAACATTATTGTTAAATTTGCAGATGACACAACAGTGATTGGCTTGATTACTAACAACAATGAATCTGCCTATAGAGGGGAGATTGAGAACTTGGTAAGCTGGTGCTCTAAGAACAATTTGACCCTTAATTCAGAGAAGACTAAGGAGTTAATCATCAATTTTGGAAGAACACAGCAGCTGGAATTTGCTCCAGTGTTTATTAACGGGGACAGAGTGGAGCGAGTGTCCAATTTCAAGTTTTTGGGCACTTTCATTTCAGAGGATATCACTTGGTCCACAAATGTTATGGCACTAGTAAAGAAAGCACAACAAAGACTGTTTTTTCTAAGGACATTATGGAAAGCTTGCTTGCCTCAACAGATGCTGATTACTTTTTACCGGTGTACTATAGAGAGTATTTTAACATATTGTATTTCTGTTTGGTTCTCTAGCTGTACAGTAAATGATAAGAAAGCACTCCAGAGGGTCATGTTGTGAGCACAGAGGATAACTGGAGTTGAATTACCAGCATTAGAAGACATCACGCTGTTTAGTAAAGGCCATCAGTATCTGTAAAGACTCTACACATCCATGCCACCACATGTTTGAACTTTTGCCCGCTGGTAGGCGCTTTAAGACATTTTATACCCGCACTTCACATCTGAGGAACAGTTTTATTCCTAGAGCCATTAATGCTTTGAACCAAGCTAATAAATGACTGAGATTTCAGTGTAAATCGTGGTTTAATAGCTTATGAGCACTGTTTTATTAATTAAGTTTGTTATGATTATTTATATATTAGATTGTTATTTTATTTATCATTTATTGATTTATTTTTATTTAACTGCATTTAGTGTGGAGATTGCATGTGAAATTTTGTTGGTGGGTACAACGAAAGTTGTCATTAGACGTTGGCTCGACGTTGAATTTTGGTCACCCGACGTCGCAACCTAAATCTAACCAAATACCAACATCTTATGACGTTGTGTGCCTGCTGGGTTGACCCAGCGCTTCCAAAATAGGTCAGCCATATACTGAACTTGGTGCCACCTACGTCTGTAATATAGGTCTGCTTTATTAAAAACCCCAGGAGACATTGACGGTTTTACTTTCAGCAGCAGCAAATGATTTGGAGTGAGGGGCTCCAAGTCGTTTGGGTCATTGGACACCCTAGTGATGGGACGGCTATTGATTATTGCCTCCACCTCACATAAGAGTGTTTTAAGACTTTCTTCATCAAGAAACTGCTGCTTTACAGTGGAGTTGAGAATTTTTCGGACAGTCCGTATTTGCCGTTCCCAAACTCCTTCATGGTGGGATGCAGTTGGGGTGTTGAAAATCCACTGCATGCCCTTTGCAAGCAACGCTGCTTCAGTTCTGTCATTATTTAAACTTTGTACAGCCTTTCTCAACTCCCTTTCTGCCCCAACAAAATTCGTTCCATTGTCAGACCTGATTGTTTGAGCCTGACCCGTTCTAGAAATCAATCCCCTCAGTGCATGAATGCACGAGTCAGTATCCAAAGAGCTAGCAATCTCAATGTGAACAGCTCTTAATTTTAGGCAGGTAAAGATTACCCCATATCTTTTAATCAACGTCCTTCCTCTTTTTATTTCAAATGGGCCAAAATAATCAATGCCTAGATTTTTAAATGGGGGATCATCTGGCAAAAGTCTGTCTCGAGGAAGGTCAGCCATGAATTGTTTGCCTGGAATGCTGTGCTGGCGTTTACAAATGCTGCATTGAGACACAATTTTTCTGATGGCCGTTTGTGCTTTTGGAATCCAGTATTTCTCTCGCAACTTTGACAACATGTGATTACGGCCACTGTGACCTACATCTACATTAATTGATCTTAAGAACAGATGTGAAATATGGTGGTCCTTTGCCAAAATTGCAGGATGCTTGGATTCCTCAGGCATAGTTGTTCTGCCTAGCCTGCCACCTACTCTTAGGATTTTGTCTTGCAAAACTGGTGACAACATGTAGAGAGCGCTACTGCGTTTCACAGTTTTACCTTACTGGAGGGCTTTGATTTCTTCGGGAAACACACTTGTTTGGCTGTAGTGAATGATCTCTTTCTCTGCATTTTCGATGTCACTTACAGTTAATGTAACACCTGACAGTGAAGCTTTGAAGGTTTTCATTTCCTTTTCAAGTTCAGAATTCACTGATAAATCGTATCTTGGAGTGTGGCACAGCTCTTTCCTTTTTTCCATCAGTGTCTTCAGGGTGCTTTTAAATTTGAGGAATTATGCAATGGCTCTTCTCAAGCGGTGCCAATCTGAGTAGTGTGAAAAAAACTGAGAAGTACAGTCATAATTATCTGCACACACTGCATTGACTGAGACTTCCTTAACCTCAAGATCATTGTCAGATATCTTAAGAGTATGACTTGGAATTTTTGGCCACTGAATTTGCTTTAAGGAAAGCATCTACAGTAAGTCCTCTTGAGGCAATGTCAGATGGGTTGGAAGAAGAACTCACATACCTCCACTGTGACACCTTAGAGAGCTCTCTGATAGCAGTTACCCTGTTGGCCACAAATGTACAAATGTCCATTCTAGCAGCCATTGTAGCTGCAGTGAGCTTAAGACTTGGCACGGTAACCAACTTTACTGGAGCAACCCTTGCCTTACCCATAACAAAGGCACAATGTTGGTTACCTCTGTGATTCTCCATAAGTAAGTAGGACACCGTGCCATAACCCAGCCCTCTGGCGTCTGCAAAATGATGCAGCTGTGCTGAAGTGATTTCACCAAAGTTAAGTGGCTTTGTGCATCTCTCAACCTGTAAGTCATTTAAGTTCTGAAGACTAACCAACCACAGGTTCCACTGCTGTTTGAGAGCTTCTGGAATACTTTCATCCCACTCGTGTTTTGTTCTACAAAGCTCTTGCAGTATTTGTTTTGCAGGAAGAATGACTGGAGAAAGTATTCCAATCGGATCATAAATGGAGCTGACCATGGACAAGATACCTCTCCTTGTAAGGGGCCTTTCCTGTAGGGTTACTTTGAACTGCAAAGTATCCATCTCTACACACCACTGAACACCTAGGGCTCTTTCCAATGGCAACTTGTCTTTTTTCAGATCCAAGTCCTTCACTGTCTTTGCTTTGCTCTCCTCACTTATGGATGCAAGTACAGTGCGACTATTTGACATCCACTTGGTCAAATTAAATCCTCCTGATGTGCACACCTCCCTTAATTCATGCATCAGAGCGATGCCCTGCTGTTCAGTAGCCACAGACGTCATCAAACAGTCATCCACGTAGAAACTCCTAAGGACTGTCTGAATTACCTCTGCTCGGTACTGTGCACTGTTGTCTTTTGCGCAGCTTTGTAGAGCATAGATTGCACAACGTGGGGAGGATGTAGCACCAAATAAGTGAACCGTCATTCTGTATTCCTCCATTTCCTGAGTAGTGTCACCTTTAGGCCACCAAAGGAACCTCAACAGGTCTTTGTCTTTAGCAGGAACACTAACCTGATGAAACATCCCTTCTACATCTGCTGCAAGGGCTATTGGCTTATGTCTGAATCTCATCAGCACACCAATGAGAGAATTATTCAAGTTGGGTCCTTGTAATAGTTGAGAGTTGAGTGACTTTCCTTGGTAGGTAGCTGCACAATCAAACACCACTCGAAGTTTGTGTTTTTGTGGGTGATACACCCCGTGATGGGGGATGTACCAGATTCTGCCACGGTTTCCTTCGATTTCACTTGCAGGGACCTTTTCAGCATGACCTTTCAGTAATATGTCCTCCATGAAACTACAATAATTCTTGTGGAAATCCGGATTTCTTTTGAATTTTCTTTTGAATTTTCAGAAATTGAGCGCAGAGAAGCAACACCATAGGTGTTGGGAAACACTACATCCCTTTTCTTCAACGGAAGGTCGATGCAATAATGTCCATCAACAAGCTCTATGGACTGTGATACTGACTCCATAAACTGCCTGTCTTCTATGGACATTTCCAACTTTTCAGCTTGTTTACACTCAGAAAAAAATCATAACTCATTTGCTGTTGAATTAGGTTCTCCAGACTTACCACTGAAATCCTGTTTGTCATCACCTGTGGCCATCCTGTGTTTCTGGTAGCGTGGATGTTCTCTCTTTCCAAAGGTCTGTTTACAATCCAGCCCAGGATGGTCTTGACAGTGTAAGGTCCATCTCCTCTGCTGTTGATGACTTTCCGTGGCTCAAGAATCTTGGGCACATTCGTTCCTATTAGTAAGCCAATATCTCCATCGATCTGAGGAAGGTGCACCTCTTCAAGGTACTTCCATTTCTTAACATCCTTCTGTTGTTGAATGTTTTCTCTTTTAACTGGAATCTCCCTTTGTAAGAACACCTGAGGGAGATCCACAAAATTGTTTGCATTCAATCCGCTTATTTCCAGTTCGGTGAAAACATGTGTACTAATAGATGTCAGGCATTCACCACAGCCACCTCCATCTGACACACCTCTGGTAACCCTGCCTACTCGTTCAGCGTCACCAGATTACTGACATCAGTCACCTGTTCCTCGTTAGCCACGCCCTATAAATAGGACACGCTGGCATTTGCTCAGTGTCTGGTCTACCGTTCACATGCCGATCTCTATGTTCTCTCCCGTTCGCTGTTGGACTGTGTGGCTTGGCTTATCGTTGGAACTTTGGTGCTTCTCCTGCTTGCTGGATATTCAGTTAAGAACTTTGATTATTCACCCATGCATTGTCTTTTAAACAAGACATTTGTACATAAACGATTGAACTTGATTGCTACTCTTCTCTTGTCTCCTCCGTCCCCTTGTGTGTGTGTGTGAGTGTGACAGAAGACCAGACCGACAAACAGAACAACGCACAATGAGCACCGAAACACCCGCCGCCACGAATCCCCTCGCCGAGTTGGTGAATGCCTTGAAGGCGGCGTTTCAAACTCCATCTGCGCCGCCATTAGTCTCAGGATCTCCCATGGCCATGCCCGTTTCATTCGTGGGCGAGGCGGCTGAGTGTAGCGGTTTTCTTCAAGTAAATCTCTTCATCAAGATGCAACAACAACTGTTCACCTCGGAGGACGCCAAAGTAGCCTTTTTCATCTCGCTGCTCACCGGTAAGGCCCTACAATGGGCGAAGGCTATATGGAACGCTGACAACCCAATCATTCATTCCTATGAACAATTCACTAACCATTTCTCCAAGGTTTTCAGTACCACCACCGGACATCTATCCACTACTGATCAGCTGTTCCGTTTACAACAAGGCAGGACATCAGTCACTGTATACACTCTCCATTTCCGTACGCTGGCGGCAGCTAGTGGATGGAACGAGAAAGCTCTGCTGGGGGCATACAGACAAGGCCTCAATCCCGACATCTGCGCTGCTATGGCTTTGTATGATGACAGCATTGGATTAGAGGCTTTTCTACAGAGAACCACTCGCGTTGCCCAGAACCTAGCCGCCTGCCAGCCCTCCATGACCGCTCCTCAGCCCGCCTCGGTGGTTGCTTGTTCCCCAGTACCAGAACCAATGCAAATTGATTCAACACGCCTCTCTCGTGAGGAACGGAACCGAAGACTCCTCAATGGTCTCTGCTTGTACTGCGGACAACCCGGTCACTGCATCCGTCAATGTCCCATCAGACCCTCACGCCCCGTGGTGAGTACCCTCTCTACTGAGGTGGAGATTTCCTCGCTTACAATGTTGCCTGTGATGCTGCATACTTCTAATTCATCCCTTTGTGTCTCCGCACTAGTCGACTCTGGATCGTCTGGTAACTTCATCTCCCAAGAATGTCTAAACTAACTTCAACTCACCCATCGACCCCATACCCACATGCTGGCAGTAAAGACGATACAGGGAAAGCCACTGGGGCGTGGGAAGATCCGGTTTTCATCACCATTCATCACCCTACAAGTTGGACTGTTTTATTAAGAGATGAGGTTTCTGGTACTGGAGGATTCCACCGCCAGCATCATCCTGGGACGACCGTGGCTCCGACAACATCATCCCGAACTCAGCTGGGGCCCGTGTGACATCATCCGCTAGAGTCAACACTGTCATAAGAACTGCTTGATCAACATGCCTCAGTCATCTGTTGCACCGGTAATCCTGTCTTCCATACGCATTGAAAGTCCTGACCAAGCCTCGGTCCCGGAGGTCCCAGCTGAGTACATGGCGTTCCAGGATGTGTTCAGCAAACAAGCAGCCACCCGTCTACCACCACACCGGCCATGGAATTGTGCCATCGATCTGCTGCCAGGGGCCCAGATCCCCAAGGGGCGAGTATATCCTCTGTCCATCCCGGAGCGCCAGGTGATGGAGGAGTACATCTCGGAGACTCTGGCGCAGGAATTCATTCAACCATCGACGCCGCCGGCCGCTTCCAGCTGCTTCTTCGTGGGCAAGAAGGATGGGGGGTTACGGCCATGCATCGATTACGTCAGCTCAACTCACAGATCATCCAGCAGCCATATCCGCTTCCTCTGGTCCTGCGGAGTGCATACAACCTCATTCGTATTCGTGCGGGAGACGAGTGGAAGACTGCATTTGTGACATCTAGTGGCCACTATGAATATCGGGTCATGCCGTACGGCCTCTCCATCAGCCCATCCGTCTTCCAAATGTTTATGAACGAGGTGTTCCAGGAGTTTCTCCATCGTTTCGTAATTGTCTACATTGACGACATTATGATCTACTCCTGGAACTTGGCCGAACATCGCCAGCACGTCCAGCAGGTCCTCCACAAGCTCCGTGATCACAGTCTATATCTCAAGTTAGAGAAATGTGAGTTCCATCGTCCGTCAGTACAGTTCCTGAGTTACATCATCACTGCCGAGGGCGTGCAAATGGATCAGGGGAAGGTCTCCGCCATACTGGAATGGCCACAACCACTCACCGTCAAGGAACTGCAGTGTCGAGAAATGAAAAGATAATAGGTAGACATGCAAAAACTGGAAGACGGCAGTAAAGTACTGAGAGCAGATGTGCCACACGAGAGAAAGCGATGTGGAAGCTTTTGGAAGGGCTGATATTGTGGAGAGCTGATGAAGAAGGACTTAGTAGTCTGTGAGAAATCCTGCAAGACAGGAAGAAAGAGAACTGATTACATGATGAACAACGAAAACATTGACAACAACAGATGGCAGACAACAACATACTGTAACTGCAGCATGTATAACAGTAAACAGAACGTTATCATCTGTTGGTGTAGATGCTAAAATAGTTATCATCATAGTTCTTGTTTATGGTGTGAACAGCTTTAAGTTTAAGATATCATGTACTGTTAGAACGGGAAGAGACAGTGGCAGTTGGTAAAGGTTAATAAAGAAGACAAAGGACTTAATATAAACTTTATGATACAAACACTCTGACTACTTACAATGGGCAAAATTAGCATGAGAGTTCAGGCAATGGCCAATGACAAAAGTACGAGTGAAATCGTAGAATTTTGCATTCTACGACTTACTTATAAGTAAGCTTGTACAATATTATATAAATTTGCTGATTTGCTGTTAATTGTATGAATGAATTTGACATGACACTTTGTTGGTGGTTCTTTCTGATGGGGCCGTGGAGACTGACATTGACATATCTTTGGAAATGTTTGCCTTCGGTCTTTTGCATAAATGCACAATATGGCCCAATTCAGATCCCATGACTGGCCTTCCTTTGGTCTACCCTTTTAGCTGAAACAAAGAAAAATATATACATGTTGAGACAATGTGCTAAAAAGAAATTTGTGACCAAAATATTTAAGAGGAACGAGTGTAAGGAAAGTTATTATTAACAGATAAAATAAGGATGTGTGCATTAAAGCCAATCAGTTATAGCTAAATGTCTTCAACATTACTGTGAAAGGTTGAATCAGCTTGTTCAGCCTCCTTGGCAGCTTCTTCAAGATCAGCACTGGGAGCTTTGAGTTCAAGTTCCCTGTTAATTCTAGCAGCTTTCTGACAGAATTGGTCAAAATTATGAGATGATAAAAATGTCATGATGGACCACAGAAAGAGAGAGAGGAAAACTATGTGTAAATTAATTATGGATTACAGTTCGGAAAAATAGGAAAAAGTGATGGCATTTACAAGAGATGGTTTCTTTAAAGAGCTGCTAAATTACAATTACTTAAAAAAAAAAAAAAGTATTAATGGTGTGGCAAGCATTGTAATTACTGTGCTTTACAAATAGTATACTGTAGAATCACAGTTACTGGTAAAACTACGTTTACAGTGGTAAAACCATGATAAGCGTTGTGGTTATTGTGCTTTAACTACAAATACCACAGTAAAAGTACAGTTACAGTGGTAAAACCATGGTAAATGTTGTGGTTGTTGTGCTTTACAAATACCACAGTAAAACTATGGGTACTGAGGTAAAACTATGGTAAGCGTTGTGGTTATTGTGCTTTAACTACAAATACCACAGTAAAACTATGGGTACTGAGGTAAAACTATGGTAAGCGTTGTGGTTATTGTGCTTTTACTACAAATACCACAGTAAAACTTCCATTTTAACACATGACCCCATGTAACGAGATGCAGAAGCACCAAAATAATTACAATAATGATCTCATTACAAAAGAAAAGATTGTTGCCCTTACTTACCTGTTTGAAGGTGTACACGCATCAGGTGAACTGGGCAAACCGAGCCTCGCTGGTGACATCACTGCTCTAGAAGATGCTGCGTGGTATTTGTACGCATCTGCTCTCAACAGAAGTTAATAGGAAGGATTGGCGTATCATATGCACGCAAAATTGGACTTTGGCGTATGTATTACACACAATTATAAAGTGTAAAGTTGTGTTATTTATACAAAGATTGATGAGAACGGGTTGGTGTGATGGACAAGTTTAATGCTTCATAATCAAGACAGGCCCTGTCAAAAAAGTTAATTTTAAGATCTTAATAATAACATAGATTAATGTATTACATTGCATATGGATTGTGCTTCCTGTGTCAGTGCAGGTTTACTCATGGTAATAAGGTGATAGCCTAAGTGGGAGTATAGCAAGCAATCTGTGAGCCTATTTGCTTTTTTTTTTTTCTTCAGTGATAAGACGTTGTGCATTAAATAATTCTTTCAAAATACTGAATCAGACATGAGACCTGTACAAATCAAGATGTTAATTACATTTCGTAAATGTATCAGCCTAACTGTGGTTTCATTTGGGAATGAAGTCTATTACAATTTAGTCCACAGCATGCACATCTGAACATTATCCTACTTTACAAAATAGAATAATATACATTTTTATTTTTAATATTTTTAAATTACTTCTGAATAAAACAGTTTAATATGACCTACAGGACATTCATTATACAATTCTTAGACAACATTGCGAAAGGCAACAGTTTCCAGGGTAGAGGTGCGTTCACCCCATATCCGAATTCTCGTAATTACGAGATTTCAACTTGTAAAGAGCTACGACTTGTACCACATGATCGCTGTACCACCTGACCAACATAGGCTCTGTTTAGGAAATCAGTAATTACGATATGGCGTGAATGCAGCATAGGACTGGTTAATAAAATGTTTAAGGTGGGGCTTTGCGTATTTGCAAGTTTCGGCTATTCATAAAGTCATTTTCTAAAAAAAGAAAATGTAATAAAAATGTGTTTCATGACCCATTTGCTCGAAATACTTTCAATAGTGATAAAAAGTTCTGATCAACCTTAAGTAAAAATAAAATGGATATGTAATATAGTTCATAATAGCAAATCTCTAGTTTTTGAAACATTTAAGTTGAAACACTTACTGAAATATTTCAATGTTTCTTTCAACATTTCTTTAACATTTATTCTATGTATTTTATGATACAGTTGACTTTGTAAATATGTACACTTTCATATTTAAAGGAGCAAAGCACATTTTTATGTTTATTGTGCTGCATTTGTGCTAATATAGTGGTGAAGTTCATAAACAGAAAACAATGATTTTTGCCTTTATATCAGCAAAACTGAAAATTGCAACTGTGTAGACCAAATATTTATTCGGCAGAATTAGTTTTGAAGCCATTATTCATGGCTTTCTGAATTAGGTGTTTGACTTTGGGCACTTCCTTAGTAGATATCATCAGTTTATTATTGCTAATGCAATAATTACATCTGTAATGTCAAAATTATGTCTGGAATTTGTATTTTGACTAGTCAAAACTAGTAGAGCCAGGTGTATTAAATGCTAAAACGGCTTGCCATACCATGAGTAACCAACTTTTTTTTTTACTGCCTATTTACAAATACACTGCATGCTTTGCTGTTTTCTCCTCTTTCTTTACGCTGATCTGGACTTCCCAATGCACTGCTCGAGTTTTCATTTATTTTCCCTAAGTTTTTGTTTGCCATTCTAGCATAAATCCCTCGTGGGGGCAGGGCTAGCAATGGTGGGTTCCCATTAACTGGCGGGTTTTTGACTGACAGCTTCTTGACCTGGAAGTGAAGACATCAGTTTTGTGTTGACACAAAAGACATGCTATTAGCATTCAAGAATGGAGAGAGAGTGTCGAATAACAGACATTTGTTACAGATTGATTACATGATCGACATGATCCATAAAGAGCAAATAAAATTTCCATTCAATTTGGTTGTTAGTAGCTCAAAATCCACGCCCGCTGCGGAGAGGATTTATAAATATTCATATATTCATAGCAGTTTCTTACAGGACTTTCACAACAGCGTCACTACGCAACATACGTCATTTCCCCTACTAGCAGTAAACAGGAAGTGCGCGGATCCAGTAAGGAGACGGCAATTGCAAGGTACTTTTTATTATAATAAAATCGAATAATAATTTCGTTTAGAAATGTAACCATTTGAGATGTATAATTGTTTTTGCATGGGGCCGGAAAAGAAGCTTTATTAGCTATCAATCGAACTTCATTGAGATCTTTAAAGCTATAAATTATGGTTGCATAGTGAATGGAGCTGCTAAGACAAACCTTAACTTACAGTAGGTGCGTTCCGACTGACAGGGTAAGTTACATACACAGTGTCCACTGCTCTTTACACCCTGTAAGCACGAAACATCTGTTGAAGTGGACTTTGCTGACAATAATCGCTCATTTGGAATGCTTTCTTATCAAAGAAAGGCAATGACGGGGCACGAAGATTATGATGTAACATAAATAAATATTGTAATTTATTTTACTTTCAAATTTAAATACATCTAAAATACATATACAATTATCGTATAAATATAGTTAAAGAGTATATGTTTAGACTATTAACAGATTGTAGTGGTCTCATCTCGTGCGTTTTCTTTCCCACATGCAGCCTCATAGTTAACTCTCCTGAGGTAAATATAGTCAAATAAAACAAAATGACAGAGCCTCAGCTGTTTCTTGCTGGTTTTACTTAAAAGAAAAGAAAGAAAGGGTTAGGTTATAGAAATTACAGTATCTGTAGTTCAAAAGACATTACTGATATTGTCAAATAAATGTTTATTTGACAGTATATACTAGGGCTGCACGATTATGACAAAAATCATAATTGTCGATTATTCCCTTGAAATTGTAATTGCGATTATTAATTACAATTATCACAATTTACATTGAATGATGTTTTGAATAGCTTTATGCCATTGTTTGAAGCAACTACATGCCACATTTTTTATATAGTTTCTTCTTTAAATATAAAAAAAGTAAAAATTCAAAAATTAAAATAATGAGAAAAAAAAAAAAAAAAAAAACTTAAGATAACCTGTAGAAAAAATACTCGCTCTTTCTCTCTCTCACACACACACATCTTATGAAAGCAGAATAAGTGGAATTTTTAATCTATTGTATTTTATTTTTGGGGGTAATTGTGCCTTTGAACGATTACATAATTGTGGGATCTGTAATTGAAGAGTTCAGATGCAAAACCAGCTAAAAGCCATCTCGGTCAAAAATGAGATAATGATACTGAGTGAATGCTTCTGACACATAGTATAAGTCCATCAAATACTTTTACTTCAAACTCACTAAATTCCAGCCACAGCCCAATCAGAATTGCCGGTACTTACATAGAAACCTATACAAAGTAGCCAGAAAGAAATGTTAATTTTAAGGGAAAAACGTCAGATGGATTTAGATGCTTTCGCATCTGAAATCTTCAATTGTAATCACAATTAGAAATTCGACTAATTGTGAAGCCCTAATATACACAGATAGTTTAAAATTTAGCATTACTATATGTGAAAAAGGAGAGAGATGTTAACATTCATAAAATCACTTGCTTTATTCCTGAATGAGTCCTTTTGAATGAAATGATTGATTCCATGACTCTTTCATTAAGACGGTTTTAGTTTCATATTTAAAAACATATTTTCAAAATGATGGACTGGCCCCCTGAAAGTCAGGACCTCAACCCCATTGAGCAAATTTGGGGCAAGTTGGAAAATAAACTGGACAGATCTATTGTACATTCAAAGGAGAGCCTTTGGCTTGAGTGGCAGAAGGCATGGGATAACATTAGTGTTGAAGTTCTTAGGAAATATATTGAGACTATGCCAGAGAGATGTGCTGCTGTAATTGCTGCAAATGGTGGACATACTGATTATTAAAGTCAAAAGTGGATAAAAACAGTATGACTCACTTCATCTGATATTTGTTTATATGTGCAATATCACACGAGTAGATGTGAGATATGGCTGTATATCGGCACGGCTGTGATTTGGCTTTGGTAAAGAAACAACAACGGAGTGTCTTTAAAAACACTTTTGTGCAGAACTACTTCCTTTAGCCATGGATTCAAATCTCAATTTAACAGTTGAACAGCTGAGCTCAAGCTTCCATTATTAATTCAAACACATCACTTTAGAACTAGTAACAAAAGAACATTGAATTGCTTCATTAAAAGCTTGTTGTATTACTGCATTAAAAGCTCACTGTATTATGTGTTGTAGATTATTATGAGGGAGAGATGGACTGGGCGAGTGTGATTACCTGCGTCTGATCATTCATTCTTCAGCTCCATCTCATATTCACAATAAAACATTAGTTTGAATGTCCGCTGAGGAAAGCATTATATTTGTCGTAACTTTAATGTCCTTTCATCTGTTAACAGTGATTTTTGATGACAGCGCCAAAACTATTTACTCTGGAATAAAAAATAGATTAATGAGACCGAAGACTGCCCATCAGATTTACCTAAAACAAATTATATCTCATGTTTAACCACTATAGAGCCAAACGGCTGCTGATGCCGATGTTTCAAAATGTTGATGCAAATTTTCAAATAGACGTTATCTTTATTAACTAACTGCATATTTGAACTATTTACAAGTACACTCTCGCCTGAAAACTTCTTAAAAATACATTCCAGGACACAAAAACACTAATATTTTTTTCAATTTTAGTGGATTCAGGTGTCCACCATGACACTCGCTGTGAGAAGTAAATACAATTAGTGAAGTGATACAATTACAAATGGTGAAACGGCTGTTGAAGTTCTATTGGACTCTAATATCACACTCTTATTAGCCAATCAGATTCGAGGACCAGAAAAAACTGGTGTATAAATATCCTAAAAGCTCCTTTAATGGTGTGTGTATTATGTTCCCAACAGAAATATGGAGGGTTTGAAGTTTTCTAGCAACACCATGCAGGTGAGTTTTGTGTGTCAGCGCTGCAGTCAGCCACTGAAACTCGACACATCCTTCAACGTCTTAGACAGAATGACTATCCATGAGCTCACAGGTATGACCATACAGCCCTACACCACTTTAAACTGGTCTCTTTCCACAGACAGACAGAGCTACAGCTAATCAGTTAAGAAGCAGATTGAGTTTAATTTGGCTTATTTTGTGCAGCTCCATTATTGACGGTGACAGCCAATAAACAGTCAGAAAGCAGTGAGGGCAGCCGTTTTCCTGAGGTGAGTTTGTCACACCAGCAAGCTTTCTTTGTGATCTTGTTGGCTCTTATGTGTTCATATGCTTTTCCATGGAAACAAGAACTGGTGTGGATGCAGCGGTTGCTTTGGTAACGAACAAAGATGCCTGCTTATGATAACATCCTGAATCTGACATGATAACTATATATAAAGTTCATTGTTAGTTCATGCTAGTCAATGCATTAAATAATGTTAATAATCTATAAGCATTTGTGAAATAAATTATATGAAAGTATATTACCAATATAGTGCATATCAACTTATTCTGTGTATTTCTTTGCTATTCTAATGGAAACTGAGTAGTAAAGGAATAGGCTTAAATGGTCCTTATCTTATCCTATGACTCTATCTAGTGGACAACCTTAGTATAACCTTCATCTGTCACTTAAAGTGTCTGATTTTAATTTGCTGTCACACCCATGAGCATCAAAAATTCATGAAACTAAGCATGTTACCCCAGAATGACATGTTCCCCATGTGTATTTTTTATTTTTTCTTTATTTTTTTAAAGGTCCCAATTTGTCAAAATTAAAATTTCCTGGCTTTTTTCGTGATAACTGAGGTCTAGGGGCTATGTAACTACCATATAAGTTTGAAAACAGTCAATCCACAGCAAAATGCACACAGCCTGCCTGAAGTAGCTGTGCCTTTTCATGAGCCATTGTGACTTCCGTAAAAATGTAACGTCCGATCTACTCAGTCACTGCTTTAATAATAATAGTCACCACCCCCAGAATGTAATGCATTTTGCAAGAGTACCAAACATTATTAACAAGTTTACCTCTTTGCAGCATATGTTCTCGCGTAACATGCGTCACCACTGCAACACAGCCTTCACAGCATCGGTTTTGGCTTTCGTTCACACAGTGCTCGTTACAGGACTGATCCAGACCGGCAATGTTTGCTAGGTTGCCAACCCGGGATCATTCCCGAAATTAACCCTGGGACGTGTTTTCGTTCACACAAAAGGCACTCTGCCAATTTTCCGGAATCAACGCGCAGTTTGAAATGAGCTTTCCTGCATCAGTAGAAAAGCAATATTTACGTAGCTTACTGCATTCAGTGTTTGAAAAAAAAAAAAAAAAGAAAAACCCTTCCTGTAGTAAGCGTATTTAAGGGGGTGGTTGGTTGTCAGCTGTCGTCGCCGATTCAGCTCAGACATGTAAGGCCAGACAACATTTCCCTCAGCTCTGACCATCATTACCGATGTTTCTATTGACATTACTTGTGAGTAACAGCAGGCTACGGCATACATGACCCTAGTTACCAGTGGTTGCCTTGGCCATGCGTCACTCAGAAAACAACAGGCCAATCAGAAGAGAGGATCATGAATATTAATTAGACAGACCAAAATCGACCTGTTCTTAGCAGAGCTCCTCAGAAAAGAGCTGTAAAATTATATTAAGATGGTTTTTGGTATTTATACTGCACATATACAGTGCCCTCCACTAATATTGGCACCCTTGGTAAATATGAGCAAAGGTAGCTGTGAAAATAAATCTGCATTGTTTATCCTTTTAGTCTTTCATTCAAAAAAATTCACAAAATTCTAACCTATCATTGAAGTAAAACAATGGAAAGCAGGGGGAAAATCTCATTATGAAATAAATGTTTTTCTCTAGTTCATGCTGACCACAGTTATTGGCGGCCAATTATTGCAACGTCCTTTATTCATGATAACAGCTCTGAGTTTTCTCCTTTAATGCCTGAAGAGTTTGGAGAACACCTGACAAGAGATCAGAGACCATTCCTTCATATAGAAACACTCCAGATGTTTCAGATTCACAGCTCCATGTTGGTGCTTCTTCTCTTCAGTTCACCTTAGGCATTTTCTGTTGGGTTCAGGTCAGGCAACTGGGACGGCCATGGCAGAAGCTTCATTTTATGCTCAGTGACACATTTTTGTGTTGATTTTGATGTTTGATTTGGATCACTGTCCTGATGGAAGATCCAACCACAGCTCATTATAGAACTTCTAACAGATGTAGTCAGATTTAGATTTTTTATCTGTCGGTATTTGCTAGAATCTGTGATGCCATGTATCTGAACAAGACATTCAGGACCTCTGGCAGGAAAATAAGCCCACAACATTAAAGATCCAGCAGTATATTTAACCTTGGGCATGGGGTACTTTTTGTACCAAACCCATCTGGTGGGTTTGTTGCCAGAAAGCTCTTTTTCTTTAGTTTCATCTGACCACAGAAGCCAGTCCTATTTGAAATTTTTTAGTCTTTTGACCCCAAGACTCAACTAATCTCTGCAATTCTCCTGCTGTGATCCTTGGAGAGTCTTTGGACACTTAAACTCTCCTCCTCACCATGCATTAGGACGATATAGACACGCATCCTTTTCCAGGCAGATTTGTAACATCTTTAGTTGACTGGAATTCTTAATTATTGTTCTAATGATGGAAATGGGGATTTTCAATTCTTTAGCTCTTTTCTTACAGTCACGTTCTATTTTGTGAAGCTCAACAATCTTGTTCTGCACAACAAAACTATATTATTTGGTTTTATTCCTTGTGATCGATGATTAAGGGAATTTGGCCTTTGTGCTCCTCATATTTAACATCCTGTGAAACAGGAAGTCATGGCTGGACAATATCATACTCCTAGTCATTCTAGTGCGCTAAATAAATGCAAATATGAATGGGAATATACTTCAGAGATATTTTACTCATTATAATTTCTAAGGGTGCCAATAATTGTGTCCACCATGCATTGGAGAAAAACATTTATTTCATAACGTAAGTTCCTCCTCACTTTTAATTGTTTTGCTTCAATGAAATTTTAGCATTTTGTGAATTTTTTGAATGTAAGATCAAAAAGATAAACAAAGCAGATTTATTTTCATAGATGTCTTTGCTCATATTTACCAAGGGTGCCAATATTAGTGGAGGGCACTGTATATTCTTAAGGACATCAAGACTTAAAATAAAACTCCAGAAAGGTGTAAAATATATGACCTTTTAGAGGTTGGGCAATGCACTTTCGTTTTTAAACAGTAAGATTTTTAATTTTTTTTTTTTTAAATGAAGTCTCTTCTGCTCACCAAGCCGGCATTTATTTGATCCAAAGTACAGCAATATTCTTAAATATTTTTACTATTAAAATAAATGTTTTCTATTTGAATATATTTTAAAATGTATTTTATTGTTGTGATTTTTTTTTTTTGTGACATTATAAATGACTTTATTATCACTTTTGAACAATTTCAAGCATCCATGCTAAATAAAAGTATTAATTCCTATATGTATATACACACACACAGCATGAGTACACCCCCTCTGATTGAAAATAAAACACCTATCTTCTTAATAATCACTGATATAATTAATAGAAAGATTAAAAAAATGGCAAAATTGAAATGTATTAAACATATTCTTAATAAACACAGGGAAATATATGCTATTGATATTTGTAAAATAAGTAACTTTTGTTAACTGTTGTGGTGATGTAAGGACTGTTTGATATTTTTTTAGGATTTTTGACCCCAAGATTCAACTAATCTCTACAGTTCACCAGCTGTGATCCTTGGAGAGTCTTTGGCCACTCAAACTCTCCTCTTCACCGTGCATTAGGACAATATAGACACACATTCTCTTCCAGGCAGATTTGTAACATCTTTAGTCGATTGGAACTTCTTAATTATTGCACTGATGGTGGACATGGGGATTTTCAGTGCTTTAGCTGTTTTCTTACAGCCACTTTTTATTTTGTGAAGCTCCACTACTGTTCTTTACATCAGAACTATATTCTTTGGTTTTACTCCTTGTGATAGATGATTATGGAAATTTGGCCTTATATTTATAATCCTGTGGAACAGAAAGTCATGGCTGGAAAATTTCAGTCACCCTGGTGTGCTACAAAATGTAAATATGAATATTATTAGATATTTTACTCATAAGAATTTCTTGGGGTGCCAATCATGGTAGGCAGCATTTATAATGTGAGTTTTCCCCCACTTTCAATTGTTTATTTCAATGAAAGTGTAGAATTTTGTGATTTTTTTTTTTTTTTTTTTTTTTTTTTTTTTGAATGAAAGATCAAAAAGATAAATGTTAAAAGATAAAAGATGCAGGTTTATTTTTACAGCTGCCTTTGCTTATATTTACCAAGGGTGTCAATATTAGTATGTTATTATTAATATTAATATCACAAATACTTTTTTATTTCAGATAAATGCAGATCTTTGGATCTTTCTGTTTATCAAAGAATCCTGAAAAAAGTACTCAACTGTTTTAAATATTAATAATGATGATGACAACAACAATAATAATAATAATAATAATAATAATAATAATAATGTAATACATCCTTGAACAACAAATCAGCATATTCGAATGATCACTTAGCTTTGATCATAGGAATAATTCACATTTTAAAATATATTCAAATAGTAAGCAGTTATATTTAAATATTAAGTAGTATATATTACTGCTTTTGCTGTATTTTGGATCAAATAAATGCAGGTTCAAAACCTGTTTAAAACTTTTGACTGGTAGTGTAGATTAAAACATTCTGTCGGGTGGTTCTTGGCCTCTATGAAGTGCATTAAAATCGCTGTTAAAAAAAAAAAAAAAAAGCCGTTAATGATGTTTGCAGCGCAATATTTGACCGGACAGATAATTTTTTTTATATTTCGTCAGTTTTGGCTTGTTAGCTATAGCATTCTATAGAGATGAAATAGTGCAGTAAGTTCATATTTATTTGAATTAATTATTAGCATTTTTCAATTAATTAGACAGAGAGAGAGTGAGAGTGAGAGATATATATGGCTGTGTGTGTTACCTGCATCTGTGTGTCTCTACGAGCAATGAAGCTGTGTTGCTTCAAAAACCGAGATTTTACCACCTCGTTGCTGAGGAATATAATGTAGCGATCTGGTAAATCATACCTGATATTTAAGTGCTTGCAAAACTCATCATCAGTAGTCAAGAAACTTGTTTTACCATAGAATATCAGTGTAGTTGAACATCTGATGTTGGTACAGCGCTCTATGAGGAAAACAGTTTGGAGAGACTCAGGTGAACGTCAGCAGGATTCATCTGTTGTGCAGGTATCAGGTCACAAACAACCAAAACAAAACAAAACAAACAAACAAAAAAAAAACAAACAAATAAAAACTTCTGTGAGCATGTTAATATCAGGAGCAATTTAAAGCATCCTTGTTAAATAAAAGGATTATTTCTATAATTTCTATCCCAAAAAAATATTCATTTAGCTGGTCACTAAAATAAATAAATGAATAAATCAGTGAGCATTTTGATAGGCCAGGAGCAACTATGTTGTTACATTAGCAATCACTAATATTGCCCATGTGATTTTATATCATATGCACACATGCTTTGTATTTATTATACAGTGCAAAAACAATATCTGAGAAACTAAATTATTATTAGCCCACTATAAACAGGTTTGAGCAGATATTTGCAGACAGCATTTAACAGTAAAGATTGGTCTAAGCATTCTTAGACATTACTTTTATATCGTCTCAACAACAACACATCTAATGCTAGGGGTGTGACGAGACACTTATCCCATGAAATGAGACACAAGACTGGGTTCACGAGGATGAGATGAGACGAGATTATTATTATTATTTATATATATATGTATATTTTTTTTAAATGAAAAATACAGGGAAAATTATTTTCTTATTCAATTGAAAAACACGAAGTGCAAAAAATGTCGGTGCATTTTGCAATCAAGTTGTACTTTGTGACATTAAACTTCTGTTTTAATGAATTATATGCAGTAATAAACAACATCATAAACTAGAGCTTCACAATTAAGAATTGAGTTTTAAATTGAGAATACATTTTTTTTAATAAATTGGAGATCATAATTCAAAATAATGTAATTAACTAGTGGTTCTGACAAAATGTTCTTTGCTTAAGGCATTTGAACAAAATAAAAAAAATTCAATGAAGAAGTGTCTCAATTTATAAAGACTTGTTTCACTATTGGAATCTCCTGAATGAATGATTTAATGACACATACTTTTGTTTTTTTTTTTTAAACTGGCAGTTGTCGCCACCTCCTGGCGGAAGAGGATAAGTGTTACAATACATACATAATACATAAGTGTTAAGATGTTTTCGTTTTGATTGATACTTTAAACAATGCGTGTTTATACACAAACTATAAACTTTTATCCCAGTACTTCTGTTATTTAAATGTCTGTAACACAGAAATAATGATTGTGTGTGGTGGATGAGTGTGGAAAGACTGTGTTGCTGTTTCTGGATCAGTAGCAGTATGAATGCAGATTTCACTGTCTATAATGCCTGTTTCACATTGTACGTGTCAGTGGGGCGTTAGCAGCGCGTGTTTTGTCTCCGCCCATATCAGTGAATGACAGCGTTTACATCGGAAGCATGATGTTGGCCGATCCTCTGATTCATTAACATGGGCAGCAACAAAACGTGCTTCTCGCGCTCCACTGACACTCGCGATGTGAAGCAGTCGTAATAGACATAGCTGAATCCTTGTCATTTAGGAATAAGATTGTGTGGGTGTTTGAATTGAAATCACTATCTTTAACAATTAATCGTGCAGCTCTAATGTAAACGCTGAAAAATGTTTTGCAAGGATATGGTCACGTTCTCGGAAGACCAGTTGGATCTCGTCACATCCCTATCTAACGCCAATAAGAAACATTACTTACACTGTATAAAAGATCCTCTGCCTTCTTCCAAAAACGAATAATATCCGACATGAACATGTTGCTGCTTTGTTTACGAGTTGATGTGGGCGTTTACATGCTGCCCGTCTCACGTGGATGTTTGTAATATCAATAGCGCGGATAGCTATTGATATTATAGCTATCTGCTGAGGAAATTTTCCCACCGGTTAACCAACGTCTGACAATACCGGTAATACTGGTATCACCGGGGGGAGGGGTTGAATGGGTAGTTCGTTAGAGTTTTCCCTATTTCCCTCGATTTTCTTAGCTTTTAAATAGCTTGTAAATGCCTGCACATTTTACGTTCACTTTCGAATTAGCAGCAATTTGGCATTAATTGATTGAATGGGCAACAACAAAAAAAGTGCGACAAACTCACTTATATTAAACAAAATGATTAATTTATTAACAAAACAGGAGCAAATACACCATGACCTAATGCAAAATAACAAATAACTTCCACAAAGTTTAATTATAAAAAATACTGAAAACATGGTGGAACCAAATAAATAAAAAACTGGGGCGTGTGCAAAGTCTCATGAGTTCTTGAGCATGTTTAGGTCCTCTAAAATGTAACTCTTTTTGGAGAAGAAAAAGAAGAGGAAACTGAGCAATTCCAGTAGGGTCCTCGCACCACCAGAGCTGTGGCCCTAATAATAATTAATTCCCTTTGTTTACCTCACATCGATGTCAGTACATTTTCCCCAAAAGAAAAATTATTCAGCAAAGATATGTTAAATTTTAAGTTGATTTATTGTTACAAAAGGTTTCTGTTTTGAATAAATGCTGTTCTTTTCAACCTTTTATTCATCGAATCCTGAGAACACTCTGAGAACACTTGAGCAACTGTCTAGCAACCACCCAGAACACCCTAGTAACTGCATAGCAACACATTGGCAACCATTAAGATTACCTTAGCAACCGTCTAGCAATGACTTAGACCAACCTAGCAATTTTTTATTTTTATTTTTTTTTTTTAACTTTAAAACTAGGCTTTGACAAACTAACCACCAAAACCACCAAATGTTTCCAGACTTTAATCTTCTAATTTTGTAATGAATATTAAAAAAGATATTTGTGATCTTGAATATACTATTTTGAATTCTTTAAAGAAGTGTCTGTGTTATTTTAGGAGACCTTTTTTGAGAGCAAACAGGATGGTGTGGCTCGGAAATACATCCCACCTGCAAGGTATGATGACCCTAATTATACCTGTTTTTACACAAATTCTCGTGTGTTTTGGTTAGAGCTGTATGATTAACTGTTAAAAGATTACTTGATTTAAACACAAGATCTTGATTTAAACACAGGAATTTCTGACAGGTATGAAATATGCTTGTGATTGTAGCCAGTGGAAAAGGCTGGCATTTTCTCCTAGCTCAAAAATGGTCTACTCTATTACATGTGACAAACAACAAATAATGTGCATCATTTAACACAAAATATTGTGATTTATTGGACATTTCTATTAATTTGTGTTAGTTTTGTCAGCTGCATTTTTAGTCACTGAAAACTGTAGACATTTTAGTCATAAGTTTTATTAGCAAGTATTAATAAGTATTATTGATTGATATTTCAGTCAATCTTGTCTACCTAAAAACAATATTTGTCATATTTGTCTTATTTCAGTTTTTGTCACATAAGAAACTGCCTATAAAATGACAGATGTATTTACACAGATTGTTTAATGCAGCACAGAAGTCATGAGCACATTTACTCTGCAATTGCAGTTGCATAAATAATGTTTTGAGATTAATATTTTATTAAGTGTTATATTTTGAATATAGAAATATGAAATGATGGAAAAAAGGTAATTATATTTTTAAATATAAAACTACAACTGCTAGTAGGTGGTGACAAATCAAGTCTTAATAAGTGAGTCAATGAATCATTCTTTCAGGAACAAAGCAAGTGATTGACTTGTTCCTGAATTGGTCTTTGAATCATTCACTCAGTCTCAGATTTATTCAAAATGTGAATTCATTCAGAAACTTACCATCAATGTGCACTGTAAAAAAATTACTTAGAAAACCAGTGGAAACTGATTACCTTAAATTTCTCAAGCAAGTTTTACGTAGACAGACAGACAGACAGACAGGAAGACAGACAACAGATTGTTGGCACAACAATAGGACATTTATTTGTTTAATAAAACAATGTTATTTCAAGTCATTACATTCAAGGCATACTATCAAATCAACAATTTAACACTGTAAGAAAAATTGCATATACTGCACTCCTAACTCTGCAAGTTTCCTTGGTCTCTTAAACATAAAAAGTTCTTTTAGACTAAACCGCTTAAACAGATAGGTCACCCAAAAATGAAAATTTTGTCATCATTTACTCAACCTTACTTCGTTCCAAACTCAGAATTTTGTTCACCTTAGGAACACAAATGAAGATACTTTTAATTAAACTTGATAGATTCATTTTCATTGAGTCTATTCACAAAAACTCAACACTTCAAAACTTTCATAAAGAGTTCATAAAGTAAATTCATATGAAACAAGCAGTTTAAGTTTTATGAAGAGACATGTTCTCTTTATATAATTTGTATGACACCTTACAATAAAGTGTAACCAAATTATGCATAATTTATTGTTATTGTAAAGTATATAGTAAGTACGTGTAACATGTAACAAGTACACAGTCAAATTAAGTGTTACTGCATTGTCTGTCTCACGCACTTCGCCATTTTTATGGTATTTTTTTTTTTTTTTAATTATGAACTGAAACATCCACAAACCTTTGCATGCTATTTTCTTCAGTAGTATAATGTTCTAGTTCTGTAAATCACTTTTTTTTTTTTTTTTAAATCACATTTCTGATTCTCAGTTAATGCAGAATTGTTCATGTCTAGTTCTGGTTTATATTTTTAGGTCTTTATTCTATGTAATGTGTTATATGCAGCTCTTATGAACTGTAACAACAATGTGCTGAGCTGAAGGTAAATATTACGAATGTATGGTGGTGTATTAATGAGCTGTTTGTGTTCTGTAGGATGATGTCAACTGAAAGCGCAAATAGTTTCACTCTAATTGGAGAAGCTTCAGATGGAGGAACTATGGAGAACTTGAGTCGCAGGCTGAAAGTATGGGCTTAATACAAAACAGCACTATACAACTATACACAATTTCATATTTACATTTATGTTCTTGGCAGACACAAATGTAGTACAATAAAGCAGGTGATTTATTAGTTAGTGTTGATTTCACTGATCTATGCTAAATTTTTGGATTGCCGTTTTAAACCAGTAGTCGAAACAAAAAGCAGTTAAAGTATGATATGCATAATCAAGTTATTTATTTGACGCCAATATATTAATTGACTCATTAAAGTTGTTGTTGTTAATATTTAGACTTATTTAACTGTACTTCACCAGCCTAAAAATAAATGTTTGCGAAGGCACCTCTTGTATCCGTTAGATTTCTTCTTATTAGGGGCCGAGCACCAAAGCCGTTTGGGTTCTTCTTATTATTCTTTTTCCGTTTCTTCTTCTGCTATTGAGTCTATGGCTGCCCATAGAACCGCTTGCGGAAAAGTTAGGGAATTTAGCGCACAGATAGAGGACAGTCTCAACATTAACCATAGCAAGTTTGGAGTCTCCAACTCAAATACTTCGGCGTCACCACTTGTCCAAAGTTTCACTCATGTTTATGCTAATAACTTTTGAACCATAAGGTTTAGATGGAAAATACTTTGTGCTTTATTATTAGGGGCCAAGCACCGAAGGTGCGAAAGGCACCTCTTGTATCTGTTTGCGTTCCTATTATTATTATTATTATTGTTGTTATTATTAGGAGCCAACCGTCGAAGGTGTGAAGGCACCTATTGTATCCGTTGGCTTTCCTCTTATTATTCTTCCACTTTTTCTGTTTGAATAAGTTTTATTTTACCACTGTGGGCACTGCCATCGCATCTGCATAATGCATTTGCGCTTTTGATCGCTAAGTGCCGTTTTAACCACAAATTCAACAAGTTGTCAGTTTTCTGCCTTGCAGTCAGCAGATAATTAAGAAAAACACTAGTTAAAGTAATTCATATTCACAGAAGCAAATCTAGTACTTATGAACTGTTTTTATACAGTACTACATCGGAATATTAAAAGTGCTAGCATCAGTATTGTCAAATTACTTATTATTTGTCACAAATACCAAAATGTAAGTTTTTTTTTTTTTTTTTTTTTTTTAGTAATTGTATTAATAAAATAGCATGCCATTCAGCATGTCACGCACATGCATTGTTTTTTATCTGGGTAAAAGATGTATCTGTTTACAAATTAAGAATTATGTTTTATTAAATTAACTTTTCCTTTGTTTTATTTTAAAAAAGAACATGTTATATTTTGTTCCCATTATTTAAATTAGACTGAAAATGGCAGCCTGGTCTCATTGACCACGTTCACACAGCAGCAAAATACAGTTCTCAGTGCCGGATTTGAGTCCTTAATACGGTTAAGTACACACACAGTACGGTTATTTACGGGTGGTTATATTCTATAACCAAACTTACACCCGTAAATTTTCAAGACTCACAACCGCATTCTTGGAACATTCACACTGTGTGAACGGAACAGGACTGGACAACTAGTTGTCTGTCACGTCATACATACACCTAGACGGCTGTCGGCACAAGACCATGGGACCTTTGGCCAGAGGAGAACTGGCCCCCCGACTGAGCCTGGTTTCTCCCAAGGTTTTTTTCTCCATTTGTCACCGATGGAGTTTTGGTTCCTTGCCGCTGTCGCCTCTGGCTTGCTTAGTTGGGGACACTTTCTCTCAACACAATATTGCATTTTATTTTATTGTTTTTGATTAACTACCTTTACCTAAAATGTGAGTGTTTACTGTTGCCTTTGGCATTGTTGATGTACTGTTTCCTATCTAATACTGTACAGCCGCCTTGTCACAATTCTGTATTGTTAAAGGCGGTATATAAATAAAGGTGACTTGACTTGACTTGACATTGCGAAAGAGCCGCTCTGCCGCACAAGCATACGTGTGCTGCATGCTTTAATTTGTGGTTTCGGTAATTTACAGTGACAGAGAAATGAGCTGTGTGTTATCTGTAAGTTTTATATCCAGTCTCCGCCGGAGCCGCTCCCTCCTGTCAGTTTTGTGTTCTGTGTGAAGTTTAAATCCGCTCTCCACTCAAATTTAAAAGATGCTGTCGGTTGATGATGATTTGATGGATGAACTCATGGCTCGATTGTACTCTTGTCGTATCAGAAAGTGGTAATGCTTTCAGTTTTACAGACGTCGCCATCTTTGATATTGCTTTGGTCTCTGTTGCTATGGTTACTCATAAGGAATACGGGCTTGACTCCTGTTGCACGTTCATACAGACAGTATTCGAAAAGCGAGTGTAAGCTGCTGACATTTTGAGACTCACACCTTTAAGTAAATGTGGTTGTCAGTCCCAAAAACTGAACGTGGCCATTGTTTATATGTAGGAATAAGTGTAGTATGTAGTGCAGAGGTCACCAAACTTGTTCCTGGAGGGCCGGTGTCCTGCAGAGTTTACCTCTAACTTTCCTCAACACACCTGCCTGGAAGTTTCAAGTATACCTAGTAAGACCTTGATTAGCTGGTTCAGGTGTGTTTGATTAGGGTTGGAGCTAAACTCTGCAGGGACACCGGCCCTCCAGGACCGGGTCTGGTGACCCCTGATGTAGTGTTTAGAAGCACAGAATGTATATTTTTATTGATGCTGAATTGTACAATTTGGACATATTTTTAAAACATCTTTTTAGCTAAGAAACTGAAATATTTGCAAATTTTTTTATATTATTAAAGGGGTAGTTCACTCAGAAATGAAAATTTTATGTTTATCTGCTTATCCCCAGGGCATCCAAGATGTAGGTGACTTTGTTTCTTCAGTAGAACACAAACAAAGATTTTTAACTCAAACCGTTGCAGTCTGTCAGTCATATAATGGCAATCAATGGGTCAAAAAAACATACACAGACAAAACCAAATTAAACCCTGTGGCTCGTGACGATACATTGAGGTCTTAAGACACAAAACAATCGGTCTTGACAGGGAACTGAACAGTATTTATATCAGTTTTTACCTCTGATCCACTGCAATGTCCAACTGTCCTAAGCACATTCACAACAGCAGACAGAATGCAACAGTTTGAGTTAAAAATCTTCATTTGTGTTCTACTGAAAAGAGTCACTTACATCTTGGATACCCTGGGGGTAAGCAGATAAACCTCAATGCTTTTTTTTTTTTTTAAATTTTATCGATAAGTGATTTAGATTTTTAGACATCTTAACTTAACCCCAAACGTAAACCTACTAATTTTATAGCAAATATAAAAAGATATATAATGTAATTGACCGTAATATGCAGGAAAATTACCATTAGTAACACTATAGCATTAAAAAGATATTTTTATTGTCGCTAATCCCACTCCTACCTCTAAACCTAACCAAAACTATTTCTGTACTGTACACTCAAAAAAACACATTGAAAAAAATACATTGATTTACTTAACTTTTTTTTTTTTTTATGTCAAAACGTTCCATGTATCCGGGTTACGTTGGATTTATTTAAAGGAGAGTTCCACTTCCAAAACAAAGATTTACATATAATGTACACACCCCCTTGTCATCCAAGATGTTCATGTCTTTCTTTCTTCAGTCGTAAAGAAATTTTATGTGTTTTGAGGAAAACATTTCAGGTTTTTTCTCCATATGATGGGCTGCTGTGGTGCCCCGATTTTGAACTTCCAAAATGCAGTTTAAATGCGGCTTCAAAAGATCCCAAATGCGGTTGTAAACGAGTCCAGCCATGGAAGAAGGGTCTTATCTAGCGAAACAATCGGTTATTTTCATTTAAAAAATGTAATTTAAATTCTTTTTAATCTTAAACGCTTGTCTTGTCTTGCTTTCCCTGAACTCTGTATATTCTGGCTCAAGGCAGTTAGGGTATGTCGAAAAACTCCAATTGTATTTTCTTCCTCAACTTCAAAAATCATTTCAAAATCATCCTACATCGCTGCAGAAGTACCGACCCAGTCTTTGCAAAGTAAACGTGCAAAGATCAAACACCCTTAACAAAAACGGCAAAACAGGATGATTTTGAAGTTGAGGGAGAACATGAGATGGGAGTTTTTCGACATACCCTAACTGTCATGAACCGGAAAAAACAGAGTAAGAGTAAGAGAAGACGAGCATTTGACATTAAAAAGTATATAAATTGTATTATTTTAATGAAAATAACCGATCGTTTCGCTAGATAAGACCTTTCTTTCTCGGCTGGGATCATTTACAACTGCATTAAGGATTCTTTGAAGCCGCATTTAAACTGCATTTTGGAAGTTCAAAATGGGGCACCATAGCAGTCCAAATGTTTTCCTCAAAAAAATATAATTTCTTTATGACTGAAGAAAGAAATACATGAACGTCTTGGATGACAAGGGGATGAGTACATTAAATGTAAATCTTTGTTTTGGAAGTGGACTCCTATTTATTTCAGTAAACTTAAGTTTGTTGGCTAAGGTTAATTCAATGCCAATTAGTTAAATCAGGCTAACATTCTTAATTTTGTCCAAAGCTATTAAGTTTAATTATTCTAAATCAATATCAAACAAAAATGATAACAGGTAATCCTGTTTAATTGATTAGTTTAGTTAATGAACACATTTGTGAACTTTTTTTTTTTTTTTTTTTAATCTAACAATAACAACTTTCACAAAATCTTGACTCTGTAAAGATTTTTATTGTTAGGCATTAGCCATAAGATGGCTTTGTTACATCTGTGGCATGGCCAAAGTTTATTATTATTATTATTATTATTATTATTATTATTATTAAAACAGCTTTAATTCATGCTAGGTCCTCAACGCAAGCATATGCTCTACACTTCACCACAATGCATTAATAAGAATTGTAAAGAATTGTGTTGGATTAACTTCATTTACTCAAGTAAATTGAACCAGCGTCAAATGTTATTTTTGGCCTATTAATTGAAATGTTCTTTCAAAATTAAAATATTGAGGTGAGCCAAAACGCAACTGATTCAAGTCAGTACAACACAATCCAATTGTTTAAATGGGAAACCTAACATAATGGTGTTAAATGAAAACATTTTTTTAAAAAGAAACTGAACAGTCTTTTTTTGTTGATGTTGCCTATTTAATTTATGTGTCATCTTTCATTTCAAATTCTTATATTTTAATTCATAATTTGACTTAATTTAATAAGGCACTATAGGGCTGTTACCAATCAAATGAAATCGGTATTAACTAAACTTTTCACGGCAAAAGAAACAGAAGCAGCTGAAGTGGTATGTAGATGCATTTACACGTTTAACGTAGCATGAAAGCATTTAGATTTACATTTTTATGTAAAAATATGAAATGTTGGAAAAATGCAAAGATAAGTTACTTTTAAATATGAAAGTAAACTGCCAGTAGGTGGCAGCAAGTGACTGTCTTAATGAATAAGTTGAGTCGTGCCTTAAAAAGATTTGTTCAAAAAAAAAAAAAGATTCGTACAGATGACTCATTCATTCAAGAATGAAGCAAGTGCCTGTCTTTTTGAATGGACCACTGAATCATTGACTCAAATGATTCATTCAGAAATGAATAATTTAGTAACAAAACACCACTGTACGATGCTCAGAGATGTGTGACTATTCTGCTGTGATGCTGTGAAAATTCTCTTTCACTTGCCCCTTCAAAAAATCCACTTGTAATCCCAGACAAGCATTATAATCTCAAACTCTGTTATAAAATTCAACCCACCAAAGTGGCGAGTGGGAGCGACTGCGTTACACGCCACTGCTGAAATCCACAAGCATTTGGCGGGTTGGCAGGTGTTATGTCAAGCCCTGTATATGTGTGTGTGTCTGATAAGGGAGACATGCAAAATCTGCAGGGCAGGGGGGCCTCCAGGACAGGTTTGAAGACCCCTGACATAGAGCTACCAGTTTTTTCGCAATAAGTTATTATACAGCCTTTTATGATAATGCTGTAAATAAAAATGTGAAAAGAAAGAAGCTTTAATAAATATTTTATATTTTTATATATAATGTGTGTGAATAAATCCAACTGTCCCTGTGATCCGTGACAGACAGAACATTAACAACTTGTCCTAACCAGATGTGACATTTCAAGATTCCAGTGACAAGCAACTGGCTATCCATACCAGACACGTCACAACACTGCGACAAGAGAGAATCACTCAGATATCACAGCCATTCAGAAGCAAGAAGCGGTCTGCATGCCCAATGAAATGGATACGTTTCATAAATAATAAACCGTTTTAACATTGCAAAAACTACATATTGTGTGAGCGTACCATCTTTGTCATGGAAAACAATTATTGGTTCACATTGAGTTCACAGTTTAACGTATATGTAAAGATACCTTTTATCGTCGCGTCGCGTTGTTTCTGTGTGTAGTGTGTGAAATAAAATACCACACACATGATTCGACTGTCAGTCAACTATAGGCAAGACTTGATGAATCTGATTCGACTATGGAAATCCTTAGTCGGGGACACCCCTACTGTACAGTATAAAGAAAAACATTACAGACACATAACTGCAATCACAATAATTGATCCAAATGATGATTGGTTGCAGCTGCAGCCCTCCCTGGTGGAATACAATAGTTTTGTGTGAGGTGCAGAGCAAAATTTAAGTTGTTAATCGCTAAAAATATTATCCAGATTGTTATCCCGATCCACTCTGTGAAGGTGCGCGTTTCTCATTCAAACTCACCTAACCAGAAACACAGCATGTCGCAATTTGTGGCAAAGCAGGCGAGAGCCAATGAGCATTTGATTTTCCTGTGCTCGGGCTGTAATTATACAGTGGAATGATATTTGAATATATGTCCTTTTAGCATCATTTTAGAATGATCGTACACGTTTTTATATGCATTTGATATGCAGTCTTTGTGCCATTCCAAGAGTGGTGAAGAATACAGAATCAGAATTTGCTTTATTCACCAGGTGTGCGCAAACACACAAGGAATTTGTTGTGTTTTTTTTTAAGGTGCTCCTAGTGCATGCATACATGCATGCATATCTGACATGAGAACAGAAAGACATTTAAATAAAGACTTAAAATAAATAAAAATGTGTATAAATCTTAAATCAGAAGATTTATGTACAGATTTGTGCATTTACTCTATATACTGCTGTATAAATAAAGAGATGTGCACATGTATTTACATAATAATACTAGAGAAAGAGGCAATAATTAGATATAAATTACAGAAATGAATAGCAAAACACAGGTAATGTTTCATGTATTAGCTGTTTAAGGTGAAGATGACTTGGGTGATGACTATGTTCTCTGCCCACAGCGCTAACACTGCATCAGGCACTGTTGTGCCTTAGATGTATATTTTTGTAATTATTTGAGAAAAGTATTAGTCAGCATCTGTCATTGTTTCTAATGCACATAGAAGCGATGCTTGGTTCTTCCTCTCTTGCGCTTAAACTTTATTGCTCAGCAGGCTGGGAACAGTGTCTGTGACTTGGTGCTGTGCCTCCATGAAGCCTAAAGACTAAAGCAGCAAAGGATTTGGTTCCATATCTTTAAGTGCTTGAAATGTATTAAGTACGGTGGCCGAGAGAGCTCAAGATGCTGCAAATAAAAAATAAATAAATAAATAAATAAATAAATAAAAAAAAGAAAAACACCTGCAAATTAAGAAAAAATCAGTTTGACAGCACATGTGCTGCAAATACTCACAACACAACCAAATACAGAAACGTGCTGCAAATGCTCACAACACAAACAAATAAAGAAACGTGCTACAAATACTCACAACTAGGGATGCACGATATTGGATTTTTGCCGATATCCGATATGCCGATATTTTTCATCTCTTTTCGGCCGATACTGATACCGATATATATCCTTTTGTTTGGAAAGTTAGTTTTTAACAATAACTTATTTGTTAGGATTAAATAAACAGTAATAAGTGATTAACATTCAACCCCTTCTTTTTCATCAGTAGGCTAGCATTATTTATTATCTGAATTTTGTGAATTAAGTTCACTTTTGCTACCTTATAAGCCGAGCTTCGGATGCTTTCACTTTCGAATTCGCAATCTGAAAACAACATTTCAAAACGAAAACAAAAAGTAAAACTAAACTGGGTGACCGCGACGGTGCTTTGCATGGTTTTTTGTTTTGTTTTTTTGTTTGTTTGTTTTCTTTTGTTTCGTTTTGCACAAGAAACCAATGCGGGACGCGAACAGGACATAATTCATTGCTACAACTTGTTAATTCGTTCCTGCGATTTATTAATTTATTAATTTGTAAAATGAGGGAATGAATTAAAAAGTTGTATTAACGAATTCTTAATTTATTGGCACGAAATCTTTTATTTCCCACCCACAGTTTACCACAGTAAAAGATACGAAAACATGGATTAAAAGTGAATGACGAAAATAAACCTGCGCAATTAAAGGGTAAGACGGTGATGATTCGGGAAAAGTGTCACTTGTGTCATAATATTCACGTAAAAATGTTTCATATGAGCAACAGTGTGTTTTGCCTTTGCGCCCCCGGAGAAAGAGAATTTACTGACTGCGCGCCGTAATTACCTTTGGGGTCATTTTATTTTAAACGCCGATCATGTCATTTGCAAACATAGCCATTGAGGTTTCAAAATACAACAAAGAGCACCATGAAACTATTTATGTGCATTTAGCGGTCTAGTGAAATATGATTTCTTGGCTTTTTTTATATATATTATTAGCCTAAATAAGCTGACGAAATGCACAGTTACTGTAGCTGTGAAACGTTATTAAGCTGGCTACTTTTACAACTTCCCTTACTAAAATTAACCATGATTTTACTATTAAAATAAACAAATAATCTATTATATATTTTTTATTTTATTATATTAAATAAATACAAATAAAAAATGGTTACTGTAGTTAAACCATGGTAGATTAAAAGCACTAACCATACTTTAACCAGGGTATGTACACAAATGGTAAACTGTCTGTGGAAAACAACAACAACATGGTTACTGTACTTTTACTTTTACTTTTTGGTTAATTTTCACAAGCATTGTTGAGTCTCCCACCATTGTGGTCTGTGCTTGCGGCGCATTTTTGCATTTTTTGTGTTGTGACTATTTGCAGCATGTTTCTGTGTTGCATCACATTTCTGTTTGTGTTTGTGTTGCGGGTATTTGCAGCAACGTGCTGTCAAACCAATGAAGATGTTTTCTTAATTTGCTGGTGCTTCTATTTGCATGTTTTTTCTTAAGTTGCAGCACGTTGAGCTCTCTCGGCCACCGTAATTAAGGGTATAACGTCATTTAGTCGGTATTTGCTAATGAGAAGAGGATATGTTTCTAATGGCAAGAAGTGCATTTGGTGTATCAGGCTCTTGATGTATCAGACCTGCTTCAGTCGCAGTACAGTCCAGGTCACAGGGTGTCACTTGAACATTTGGTCTTACAGATGGTTTGCTGAATAAAGGGGGGTCTTCTCTGTCCTGATTCATTGTTTAAATCTGTCCTTGATCAGCACTGTTTTTGTCTTCCCTCCTATTGTTACAACCCCAAGGTGAGCTCGATCAACTCAGCCGTTCAGACACCATTAATCAGTTTTATGATACTTATCATTTGGGAGGTGATATAAAGCCAAATCATTAATCTGGAGGATCAAGACCTTGGGAACATTGATTTATAGGGTTTGGTTCAGCAAAATGTACATTTGGTGGATCAGGCTAGTTGGACCAACAGTTAGCTGGGTTTTGGCCGCCTGCTCCAGTGCCAGTCCAGTTCTGGAGTAGGTTGGAATATTTAGTGCACACTTTTGGAGACTCAGGGTCACACTTGATCTCTTGGTTCATTCTTGAAATTCCTTAAAGTGCTTGTTGGACATAAGGATGATGTCAGCTCCTTTTCCACTTCCAGAACAAAAATTTACAGATAATGTACTCACCCCCTTGTCTTCCAAGATGTTTGTGTCTTTCTTTCTTCAGTCTTAAAGAATTTAATTTTTTTTTTTTTTTTTTGAGGAAGACATTTCAGGATTTTTCTCCATATAATGGACTGCTATGATGCCCCGAGTTTGAACTTCCAAAATAAGTTGAAATGTGGCTTCAAACGATCCCAAATGCGAATGTAAATAATCCCAGCCGAGGAAGAAGGGTCTTGTCTAGCGAAATGAATGGTTATCTTCATTAAAAAAATACAATTTAAATACTTTTTCATTTCAAATGTTCGTCTTGTCTTGCTCTGCCTGAACTCTGTGTATTCTGGTTCAAGACAGTGAGGGTATGTCAAAAACTCCAATCGTATTTTCTCCCTCAACCTCAAAAAATCATTTCAAAATCATCCTACAAACTGCAGAAGTACCGACCCAGTCTTTGCAAATCGAACATGCAAAGAAGATTAAACACCCTTAACAAAAAAGGTAAAACAGCGATATAGGGTGATTTTGAAGTTGAGGGAGAAAATGAGATGGGAGTTTTTTGACATACCCTAGCTGTCATGAACTGGAAAAAAACAGAGTTCAGGCAGAGTAAGACAAGAGGAGCATTTGACATTTAAAAAGTATATAAATTGTATTAATGTTTTATGAAAGTAACATTGTTTCGCTAGATAAGACCCTTCTTCCTTGGCTGGGATTGTTTACAACCGCATTTGGGATCATTTGAAGCCGCATTTAATCTGCATTTTGGAAAAACATAATTTCTTTATGACTAAAGAGAGAAAGACATGAACATCTTGGATGACAAGGGGGTGAGTACATTATCTGTAAATTCTTGTTCTGGAAGTGGACTTCTCCTTTAATCTGGACTGTGGCTGGATCTTCAAGTAGACAGTGATCTAAGGCACAGCTCAAAATCAAAACAGAGGTGGTTAATTGAATTGTTAAAATGGCCCAGCAGAGGTCATGTTTCCTTCATCAACTGAAAAAGTTCAACCTGCCACAGGTGCAGATGACAGTTTTACTCAGCTGTTATTGAGTCAGTTCTGTGCACTTAACTGTCTGGTTTGGGTCAGCCAGTAAATCAGATATAAGAAGACTTCAATGGACCTTTAAGACAGCTGAAAGGATAATTGGTGTGCACCTGCCCAAGCTTCAGGACTTAAGGCTGATTTATACTTCTGCGTCGGACCTACACTGTAGGCTATGCGTTAGTTTTCATTTATAACATTGTCTGCATCATTTTATTTCACAGAAAATTCAGCATTGCACGTCCTGGAACTGCAGAAATAGCAGTAGAGTACTGATACATGATCTCCATTTGCTGTTAATCCCTCACCAGCAGGTGGTGCAAGCGGGTGTTGATGAAGACCAAAGCAACAGTAGAGCAAGTCATTAATTTACAATGCAGTGCCAGTATGTACGTAAGCTGTTTATGTTTGCAGTTTTTTTTTTTTTTTCAACTGCTTGCGCACAAAATCTTTACTTGTCACACAATTTTCGAAACCTGACACTCAAACACAAGAACCACACACCAATTCTGCAAAACTATACACTAATTCTTAGCCTTTGACTCCGTTTTAAATTTCATAAAATACTTTTTGCAAAACACAACATACAATTCTCTATGTAACACACAAAAATCTAACAGGAAGTATATTGATTTCCTTTTTCAAACACAACCAATCAAAATGCCACACTAATTCATCAGTGCCTTAAACAAACTCCTCACTTGTGCAAACACTCATTGCTTTACTTAACACCAACCAATCATGGCTTTAGAATAGGTCCTGGAATAGGCTTCGGAATAATCACCTTTTTCAAAATTATGTTTGGTTTCTGTCCAACTACACATGATTGATGTACACTACCAGTCAAACGTTTTTGAACAGTAAGATTTTTATTTATTATTTTTTTTAAATCTCTTCTGCTCACCAAGCCTGCATTTATGTGATCTAAAATACAGCAAAAGCCAGGAAATATACAAGTATATATGAAGAGTTCAGACACAAAAGCCTCTAAATCCATCTGACATTTTTCTTTCAAATTAGCATTAGTTTCTGCCTACTTTGTATAGGTTTCTTTGTAAGTGCTGGTACTTCTGATTGGGCTGAGGCTGGAATTTAGCAAGTTTGAAGTAAAATTATTTGATGGATGTATACTATGTCTCAGGAGCATTCACTCAGTATCATTATCTGATTTTTGACCGAGGTGGGTTTTAGCTGGTTTTGCATCTGAACTTTTCATATATAATATAATATTATAATATAATATAATATAATATAATATAATATAATATAATATATATATATATATATATATATATATATATATATATATATATATATATATATATATATATATATATACTTGTTCACATTTACAACTCAGGAGATGCTTTTGGAACAACAGAAATAGAAGTTTCCCTGGTAATGGCTGTACACAAAGCAGTGCTGTGCTCACAAATACTGCTTTATCAGGCATTTACAGGCAAGATAAAATGAAAATGACAGAAAATATGTCTGAAAACAGTCAGTTTCCTTCAGAGATACTGTGCCTAGGGATGGGTATCGTTAAGGTTTTAACAGTATTACTACTCTTATTGATCCGGTACTTTAACGGTATTCTTATTGGTACTTTTTGTTTTACATATATTCAAAACAAATTAAGAGCTTAATTAAAAGCTAATAAATATCATGTAAAATAAATATTTAATGAAATTAATATAAAACATTGATTTGTAATTGCACCAGTGTGCAGGCATTTTTTGTGTTTATATAAATAAAATGCAGCAAGAACATGAACAAAGAAACCAAGTAAAACAAACTGACAAATAATAATAAAACAATAAAATAAAGATACAAATTCAAATATAGCTGCAAGCAACGATGACGGGCCCTCGCACGAGCGCAACCGCTACCCTGATGCTGTCAGGAAAACGGTGCCCAGCGGGCACATGCATTTACAGTAACCCTGTGGCAGTTTTGATTGAAGGGTTACAGCTATGAAAGGGTTAAAAGCAAAATGCTCTTAAGTCATTCTGATACAGTGAGACTGAGCTTATAGGATTAGAGTTAAAAAGATTCCTTATTTTATGAGGTCATCTTGTGTTCATCCTTGGTATTACAGTCTTCCTCTGCTAGTTTACATGTGTGATATTTTAAATGTTTTTTGCGGTCTCTGAAAACATGATAAACATATTTCCTAAGAATGATTTGTTTTTCATATGTAAAAAGTTGTAAATAGTTAGGATAATGCACTTTAAATTCTCTCTCTCTCTCTCTCTCTCTCTCTCTCTCTCTCTCTCTCTCTCTCAGAGTTAGAGTGAGAGAGTTAGAGTGAGATCAGATGTTTAATAGTTTAATAGTTTCTATTTTTAGTAGACTATTTTATATCGATGGAACTAAGCATTTGTTTCTCAGAATGACTAGTTCTATGTATGTAAAATGTTTTGAAGTGTTTGGATGCTGCATTTGAAAGTTTTTTTTTTTACTGCTACTTTAATAAATCACCACGTCAAAACCGTTCAAGATATCCCAAATCCGGTCGCAATTTAACTATAACTTTGACTCCTAATAGTCACATCTATGTGATCGGAATCATACAACGAGCAAACTCCTGAAGTTTCATCAGAATTAGATAGGGCTGTGATGGTCACAATGACAACCCCGCCACCACGGTTGTCGACTGCCACCGCGGTGGTCGACTGCCACTGGCAATACAGCACGTGACGTCACACAATCTATAACAAGCATAAAATACAGTGTTTCTGCAACAAAAAATCTGCCACCGTCACAGCCCTAGAATCAGACAATGTGTGCAATAGTTATTAGCCATTTCCTGTTTCTCATTTCTCGGCATAATTTCATCGGCTCACCACGGCCAAACCGTTCGAGATATCAAGACTCCCCTCACAATTTTTCATCCCCAATGTCTTGAGACCATGTTGACCGAGTTTGGTGGCAATTGGGTAAAAAACCTAGGACTAGTAAATCATATTCCAGAGCATGTGTTTTTCACAAAACCCAGAATATCCAACTTCCTGTTCCGGATAAGCTAACGACATGGAGTATGAAAGTTGGATAGAACTTGATGAGTTCTATATGTGTACAGAGTTTCATATGTGTAGGTGCAAGTATGTGTGATATATGGCCTTCCAAATTCCAGGGCGTGCTGTAGAGTCTCCTTGCCAAGGTGTGGGCCAATTTTCAAGTTTTTGTGCATGTTAAGGGCCCCAAAACCCTCAAAAACCTTGACGAAAAATAAGTCGTAATAATAATCCTTAGAAAAACAATAGGGCCTTCGCCCTTTTAGGGCTTCGGGCCCTAATTAACAGTGCTTTACTTTTTTTCATGATGGTCTACTAGATCAAAGCTAACATATTCAGATTAAGAGCTGTGAGGGATTTCTCTGGCTTGCTAGTTATACGCAGACATTGATTTTTGGCGTGCATATGATGTTCAGTTTTTGGCGTTTAAATGAGTTTTGGCGTGCATGTGATACACAATGTCTTGGTGTGCCTATAATACGCAGTTTCGGCATACATATAATGCGCACATACCCCAGACCCCAAATCCTAACCACTGCGTATCAAATGCACGCAGTCAGTTTCTGCATATAAATAGTATGCCAAATAGAAACAAAAACTTTTGGTATTGATACGCACTTTCATGATATCGTGTTGACACATCAGATTTTCTCTCAGCTTCACGTCCAAGACATAAACTGTGTTTAAGTGAATACTCTCCAAGCCGGCCACTTTGATATATTTGTTTGTGTATAATTTGATCGTTTTGACGCACAGTCAAAGCCCGAAGTGTAATTTGCTTGTCCGTTTTGGAGCGCGCAGCCGGGCCATACAGACAAATCTGGGGAACAGCATCTTTCGCACAGATTATTGTGATTCAGCGTTTTATCAAACATGTCCCACAATTTAGCAGTAGTAAAGACTGCATTTTGAAACAATCACCGATTGTGCTAATTCTGACGTTAAGTTTGGGTTTTAGGCAGGAACGAATGTGCACTGCTGTGAAGGTAAAGAAGTTGAAAGAATAGTTGTGCCTCATATCTTTTTTTTAATGATCCTTGCAGCCAACATCGAAATCAACAATAAAATGGGCTTAATACCACAGCCACAGGCCTAAAGTGTAAGCAGACGTGACTCTGGGGAGATACAATATGCAAGATAATGTATATATAGCAATAATAAATGTATGTGTGTTTTCTTAATTTCTCCAGTACCGATAGCAGAACCGTTAACAGCAGAGCTTATCGATATTCCGATCTTTCATAATTTAGCACTGTGGCTGATTTAATACCGGGTTTCAGTACCCATCCCTAACTGTGCCACGTTTTGATTTTGAAACATGCAGTGCTCATGTTTATTAAATGAAGTCAAAGCCTTGGAAAATCTATTTGTGGCGGTCAGTTTTGGTATTGTGGCAGCTGCCACAAATAATTCAATGTATAGGAAACACATGCCACAGCACAACAACCTGAGTCAAACTTCAGTCCATTCATCACATTACTCAGCACTTTAACTTTAACTGTGTTTGTAGTTAAAAGGATAGTTCACCCAAAAAATTAAATTCTGTGATTAATTACTCACCCTAATGTTCTTCCAAACCCCTAAGACCTTCGTTCATCTTTGGAGCACAATTTAAGGTATTTTTGATGAAGTCCAAGAGCTCTCTGACCCTCCCATAGACAGCAAGGGTACTACCACGTTCAAGGCCCAGAAAATTACCAAGATGATCGCCAAAGTAGTCCATGTCACATCAGTGGTTTAACTGTAATTTTATGGAGCTACCAGAATACTTTTTTGCTCAAAGAAAACAAAAATAACAACTTTATTCCAAATTTTCACCTCTACTGCCTCACTTATGGTGCCGCGTTCACCAGAGTACCATGACGCATGCATGTGGCGGTGCCGGCACTGACCCAGATCTAGCGCTATGACATTATGCGGAGAAAGACGCACGCTGTATTAAAGAAATCTGTTGATCTGGGTCAGCACCGCCACACGCATGCATCATAGTACTAGGGTTGTGCCGATAGACGATACTATCGTCTATCGACGATAGTCAGCCATATGGACGATAGCTAATAAAAATGACGATAATACGGCTTATTTTCTAGTTTTAGTTTTCTAGTTTTTTTTTTTAATTATTATTAGGCAATTATTATTATCAAAGTACAATTCATTGGCCCTTGCATAGTTTCACACTGTCATCGTCGCGTAACCTTCACCCACCAGACACCAGAGGAATATATTAAAAAAATCATACATAAATTTATCAGTGTTAGGCTAATATACAAAATTATGTAATAATATATAATTTTTGTTATTGTATAGTTATGTTATTTTTGTTGTTTTTTACACTTTATGCAACTAAAACAAAACGAAAATAATGCAGTTTTGCCGTTTTTTTTAACATGGTTAAAATAACAGCTGTACAATGTCTCTTTATAACAAGCAGGCTTGACATAATTTGTGAAAGAAGTTAATTTAGTTTTAAAGTCGCTTGTAATACGTTTTTCAAAGAGGAGTGATTCTCTTTTAAAAATCGTCATATGCATTCCTTGCAAGCCGCAAATGTATGATGCGTATTCAGAATAAATGCACAATAATCAGTCGGCTATGAAAATGAAAAGAAGGTTTATTTCAAACTCTAACTTGTTTAACATATTTAACATAAAAGAGTGTTTATCTTGTCGCTAATAGCCAAACACGTTTCAATAAACAAAAAGCAAAAAAAAAAAAAAAAATTAAATAACCAATAACTAAAATAATGCAATCTTAGTTACATTGCTTACAGATTTAAAACAATATGACTGTTTACGATGCAAGAGTAATGCTTCCGTCTACAGATTTTTTGCCAAAAAAACAAGCTGGTTAACTTTTTCTGGTTTGAGTAGGCTGCGAAGTGGAGTGATTATGTTGCCGGCTGCGCTAAACACGCGCTCTGAAGGGGTGCTAGTTGCGGTAACACACAGGTATTTTTTTGCCAGGTTTGCCATTAAAGGAAAACGGCATCTATTTTCTTTCCACCAGTCCAGTGGCTTGTCATCAATTTTTACTACCATGGCATATGTTGATCCCCAACGAGTTGTACAATCCTAAAATAACAACATATTAAATGACAATTATGCGTCGGTTGTTAATGTTGTGATCATTTATTATAATTAAATAATATTATATTTGATTTACAAGTATTATTTCTAGTCTGACAAAAATGTCATTTTTCTTATTTTTCACTAAGATGGTTGTGCCACAAGATAAATATTAAGCAAATAAAATATAATAATTTATGTACCGTTATCAGCATACATTGAGGTAAATTTAGCTGTTCCTGCGCCTTGCGGAGCTCTTGTCGCCTCTTCCAGCTGTGAGAAAATGCCGCGTTAATATTGCGACAGATTCCAAGAGCGCGATCAGTTTTTGTTTTCTCCTTTTGTAGTGAATAATTCACTGCCACATTCAAGTTATGGCCAAAACAGTTCAGCCATGGCCATCCGAGCCCTCGTATGGCCGCAACAATATTGGCCCCGTTGTCAGTTGTAATGCATGAAATTTTGTTCTATGTCCCAATCTTGCATGGCATCTGACAGCGCCTCAGCCAGTACCTCTGCAGTGTGACTCTCCGGAATAAATGTTTCCAGGCATTTTGCTTCTAGCTTCCAATCCTCCGAAATATAATGGACTGTCACAGACATATAGGGGGTCATGTTTATGCTTGACCACATGTCTGTGGTCAAAGCAACAAAGTTAGCAGCTTTCAGATCTTTAGCAATGATGTCCCTAGTTTCATTGTACAAGTTTGGGATAGCTGTTTCGGTGAAGTACTTGCGCCCCGGCAGCTCGTACTGTTTATCAAAGGTTTGGAGCAGGTCTTTAAAGCTTGCTTTCTCGACTGTATGATAGGAGACCATTTCCTTCGCAATGTACTTCGATACAGCTGCAGTGCACTG
The DNA here is from genome assembly GCA_036247105.1 of Cirrhinus mrigala. NCBI lineage: Eukaryota > Metazoa > Chordata > Actinopteri > Cypriniformes > Cyprinidae > Cirrhinus > Cirrhinus mrigala. The sequence goes on from CM070018.1 coordinate 31,797,970, forward strand.
AGCCCACCTTTCACTGTTTCTTTTGTACTTTGTGCTTTTTGCAAAAGCTCCGATGATTGATGGCTGACTTCGATCTTTGCTAATCGTGCCTTCTCTTGGCGCTAGTTTAGCAGCCTCAGTAGGGTGGTGGCCACGCAAATGTACATACATGTTTGTGGTTTGTGATTCTTTTACCGGCACAACCTTCGAGCAAAGTCTGCAAACTGCCTGCGTGACATCAGCGGGCTCACCTTTTTCATCTGGTGTAAACCCGAAATATTGCCAAATAGGCGATGTGGCATTTTTCTTTCCCACCAACTCCATCTTCCTTGTCAGAATGATAGACGGTCCTCATTTCCCATGTGGCATTCCGCGTGATAATAATTAATTACGTCAATATTTAAATAAAAGTGTAAATTAAAATAAAAAAGTAGACTAATAAGTAAATAAATGATCTTATAAATAAGCAAACAAATACATAAATAATCAAAAAATTGCCCCTCCCCCCGATACTATCGTGTATCGGCGATCTTACAGGCTGACGATAGGACGATATGACAATGGGCATTATCGCGCAACCCTACATAGTACTCTCGTGAACGCAGCACTATAAGTGATGCAGTAGAGACAGAAATGTGGAATAATGTTGTTATTTTTTTTTTCTTTGCGCAACAAAGTATTCTAATGCAGGACTGTCAGTCAGTGGCCATGGGTGGGGCCTAAACAGTGTGATGTCACACTGCTTTGAGAGTCAAAACCACATGGAGTGGGTGGATTTTTATCATTATAGGGTGGTTCTGTTCACATACAGGCCAACACATATTTATTTCCAAATACAAATCTTGTATGATTTTGCATAACAGGTGCCCTTTACATTTACATTTAGACATTTAGCAGACGCTTTTATCCAAAGCGACTTACAAAAGAGGACAATGGAAGCAGTTAAAACAAAGAGTATAGAAGTACCAAGAGGCGAAACTCTGTACTGATATGGGCAACAGTCTATAGATGGCGCTGCGGAGGCGTTGCCGCCATTTTGGACTGACACCTGCAAAAAGTGTGTAGAAGATGCGAGCGAGCAAGTGGCTGAAACGTAAGCAGTGTGCTGCAATAAATTGCAGCAATTATCAATCCACCAGGCATGATTTTGCGTTTCACCGGTTTCCAAGTGATCCACAAAGGTAATAATAATAACAAGGGGAAATATTTTAACTATGAATTGATTTTACAGTACATATTAAATTGTTAGCAGGACTGCTTGACATTAACATCCGCCAACTCGCCAAATGCAGGTTGATTTCAGCTGTAGCGGGTAACACAGTCACTCCCACTTACCACTTTGGCGGGTTGAATTTTATATACAGTTAATACAGTTTTTTACAGACGCTAGGACACATTTCTCAATACTTAGGTCACTTTTGCAAAACTCTTCACACAATTCTCCAAACCGACTTTCAGACTTTTTAGTTGTAGTCCTTGAGACAATGGTTGCTAGGTGTTCATATTTTGTGATAAATTTGAACAGTTTTTTATGAATGTGTACCATTTTTTTATAAATGTATTTTTTAATAAAAAAAAAATACATTGTGAATAAATAAATTTGAGTGTGTCTGACTCTATCACTACCAAACATCGAATCTGGTTATTTCACTACATTAAGTTTTTAACTTAACAAGGAAAAAAATACAATAGAACATAGATATGGGTAAGTAAAGGGTTTGCAGTAATTGTATCGGTTTACTTGGTAAACAGTAAGCAGTATGAAACAGTCTAGTCAATTGGTGAAGGGGACCTGTCTATAATATTTAATTTAGATATAAATACATATATATACAAACTTTACATAAGTCATTGTAAGTTGGTCAAGCGCGACTGGCTCGTATTATTCTACGGCGTTTTGTGTAGGTGTCAGTCCAAAATGGCGGCAGCACAGTTCTGTCATGGGCGGAACTGTTGCTATGGAGCGTTCTATTGAGTTTCGCCTCTTGGTACTTCTATACTCTTTGGTTAAAATCAACAAAAGAGGAATAACATGCAAGTGCTATGACAAGTCTTGGTTAGCCTAACGCAGTACACGTAGCAAGTTTATTTTTATTTTTTTTTTTTAATTATATAATAAATAAAAAGAAAAAGCAAGCTAGTGTTAAAGGCCTTACAAAAAGAACAACTTAAAAAAACTTAAAACTCTATTAATTTACTTACTGCTTGTTTTTTCTTTTAAGAATAAAATTAGAATAGAGAGTGCTAGAGTTAGAGGGTCAAATAAAGATGGAAGAGATGTGTTGTAGCCGATTCTTGAAGATGGCTAAGGATTCAGCTGTTCGGATTGAGTTGGGCAGGTCATTCCACTAGGAGGGTACATTTAATGTGAAAGTCCGTAAAAGTGATTTTGTGCCTCTTTGAGATGGCACAATAATGCGCCGTTCACTTGCAGAATGCAAGTTTCTAGAGGGCACATAAGTCTGAAGTAATGAATTTAGGTTAAGAGGTGCAGAGCCAGTGGTGGTTTTGTAGGCAAACATTAATGCCTTGAACTTTATGCGAGCAGCTATTGGTAGGCAGTGCAAACTGATGAAGAGAGGTGTGGTGTGCATTGCAGCATTTAATACATATACACAAGTCTGTACATAAATGTTCTGTTCCAGATGTATACCACATTATTATTATTATTTTTACTTATTTAAATGTTTTTTTCTGTTGTTATGTCATGTGTGTATGTATCTATGTATGTATGTATGTACGTACCAAGAGCTCCTAAAAAAAAAACACATAAAAATTCCTTGTGTGTTTGCACATATTTGGCTAACAAAGCTCATTCTGATTCTGATTCTGATTTTGCATCCGGTTTACAGAAACACTATACAACGATATGAGCATGCTACTTGTCATTGTAAGAGCTGTATGTGTCTTATGAGTTTGGAAGCACATATGTTAGTGTGTAGACTAGTACAGCTTGCATTAATAAATGGATAAACCTGTTGACCTAAAGAGAGAAGAATGGTCAGACATGTCATTAATATCACCTGGCAGTTATTAATTTTGAATAAAGCGTGTGCGGGGATGAAATTGGAATAAAAACACAAATATAATGCACACTAAATGTATTAATGTTAAAATGTAAATACTTTATATAGAATGCTTCTGGCATGAAGGGGTATTTAAAGCTGTGTAAAGAGGCTTAGAGTTCTATAAATAACTGCAATGAAAAGGATAGGTAGCATACTGTATCAGAATAGAGGGTTCATGTATGTGTTTTTCCTGCAGGTGACAAGTGATCTGTTTGATATCATGTCTGGTCAGACAGACATTGATCACCCACTGTGTGAGGAGTGCACAGACACACTACTGGACCATCTGGACACACAACTTAGCATCACAGAAAATGAATGCCAGAATTACAAGTTAGTATCAATCACACTCATCTCAAGTAATATGCAGCTGTTTTTCTTTCTTATTCTGTGAGTGGTACGTGTCATTTCCCTAGTTTGAGGGTTTGTATCACTATTTTTGTCATTAAACATTTTTAGTCAATACTTGCCTGACATCATTGACTTCTGCCAATCACTCACTTGTTAGGAGCTGTTTAGAGCTGCTATCTCAACTACCAGAAGAGGAGGAAGCCAGCCTACTGAATACACTGCAGCAGCTAAAACAAGAGGAGGAATCTCTGATCCGGGAGCTGGAGAGCATTGAAGTGCAGCGTGAAGCCGTGGCCAAAGAGCTGGCAGAGGGACGCAACCATAGTCAGCTGATGGACACCGAAGAACTTCAGTATATATGAATTTAAATATTTACTAAGAAGTCATATTATTTTCTTTCTTTCTTTCTTTCTTTTTTTGCCTTTATTTTACAGGATAGTAGAGAAATAACAGGAAAGTACAGGGAGAGAGAGAGGTTGTACAGGACTGAGACATGACCCAGGCTGAACTTAACCCAGGGTCTCCATGAGCATTACAGCTCTTTACATACTGAAGCAACACACTACCCTTTGTGCCACAGCTCCATCTGCATGTTTAAGTTATTTTTAACATTGTCATTAGCATCATAAAAACAGAGCTTACTTGTGTGTTTGCTCTGAGAGCAATATTATTAGTCCCTTTGAGATCTTGTTCAGTGGTGACAGGTGCTGCTCCACCTGGTTCCGTAATAGGTGAATCCCTGTTCCCCAGGATGACAATAACATATAGTATGTGAGAGGCACACAACCATACAGTGATTTTCCTTGCTCACACATAAGCTACAGATTTAGTGTAATAAGATGTCATTTAATAACAGCCTCTTTGCAAAGCTTGTATTACTTTGCTTGCATCATTAACTACTCATAAAACATTCTGTGCTTAAATGTACTTCTCAAACTGTTAAGATCAGACATATATCGGTGCTAGAAACTGACAGCTTTTGGGTAAAGCTAGCCATTTGTATTCTAAAATACAAGGGTTGTCTAGAAAGTATACACTAATATAATATGAAAAATAAAGACATTTATTGAAGATCACCTTTGAAAGGCAAAGATTTCAGACCATCAGTGAGATTCAGGAAAATACGACAAGGCAGCCAATGCAAATTCCAACAAAGGATTTTGCAGAGTGTTTTGAACAGTGAATGAGATGCTGGGAGAACTGCGTGAGGTCCTAAAGTACCTACATTTCAGATTACTGAGGCGTTGTTGTGTGTACATATAAATATCTCTGTTTTTCATGTTAAATGGCTGGATACTTTCCTATTGGCCCTCGTATGTCATACATGATTTGCAGTTATAGTAGTAGTAGTAGCATTTTTGTAGTCCATTGAAAATGTTTTTCTGTAGAGATTACGGAAAATTTGATTCTTCATGATGACATTTTTAAATGCTGTTTTTTTTTTTTTTTTTTTTTTTCCCAGTTTCCAAGTAAATACATTTGTCATCTCTGTTTGTTTGTTTCTGTCTCAGGTATCAGAAGGAATACTGCGAGTTTAAAAGACAGCAGCTGGAGTTGGATGATGACCTTAAGAGTGTGGACAATCAAATGCGTTACTGTCAGATTCAGCTGGACAAACTCAAGAAGACCAATGTTTTCAATGCCACCTTTCATATCTGGTTTCATATCTCTTTTTAAAAACTTTTTGTTTTGTTTTGTGTTGTGTTTTAAGGGATCATATGATGTTGCTAAAAAGAGCATTATTTTGTATATTTGTTCCTTTCTGCCCTGCCTTTCTGAAACACATCGTTTTTTACAAACTTCATCGGTCTAAAAACCATGGTGTGCTCTGATTAGACAACTATCCAGTGCATTATGATTGGCCAGTTACCTCAAGCGTATGACGGAAATGTTACTCCCCTTACTATGTTGTGATGCTGTGTCCCAATATGACGAGCCACGTAAACATAAAGCATGTAAACATAAAACATAAAATGTCTGCATTTGTGATAGTAGAAACAACAAAAAACAAGCACTACTCTACACTGCTCAAAACCCACGTTTGAATAGTCAGTAGCAAATTCTTTAAGTACTTGCAGGCTATAAGTCAGAAGCGCCAGAAATGCCCCACTTCATATAGAAACAGCTGTTGTGCAAAGCCGGCATTGTAGGCTACTCTCCCAAGTGCAGGAAACAGTCCTCCATAAAATATGTCGCACACACATTTGAATATTTGTGTTGTACTGTTCTGGAACAGTAAATATAACTTAAGTACTGATTTCTAGTTGTGTACTCTTTAGAAGGCCGAACAAAGTAGTTTCACTTTCGCAACGAAGCACACAGCGTCTCCACAACATGGTGGTGGCTACAACAATACTACAGCAGAATAAGTGTTACGCCTTCTTTCTTTGCATATACATTTGGACGGTGTTATGCAAATCACCCCCCACAATGACATAGATTTGTAGGGGCGTGTTTGAATTTAGGAAGGTGTGGCTGAGTCTTAGTTTATATAAAGAATATCTTTTTGGGTTTAAGACTTTAATCTTTCTAACTTTACGGATCTTATATATGCCAGCTTGTAACACTCCAAAGACCATGGAAAACATAAAATTGCATCATATGACCTTTTTAAGACCGCCAACAAAACATTGCATATTGAATAAGCATTTATTTTCAAAACAGAATTGTGTAACTTTTAAAATCACATTTTGCTTAACCTGCTTATGATGTAAAATTGTGCGTATAAACATTGTAATTTTTCTTTTTTCTACTTTTCTCTTAGGCACAGTGGACAGTTTGGAACAATAAATAACTTCCGCCTAGGCAGATTACCCAGTGTACCAGTGGAATGGAATGAGATCAATGCAGCCTGGGGTCAAACTGTACTTCTGCTGCATGCACTTGCAAATAAGATGGGACTATGCTTTCAGAGGTGGTCGGATAAGAAAAAATATTTACAACTAGATAGATAAAGCTTGTAGACAAAGTTTGATGCCTTGTCTGAAAACACAAGATTAAGCAACATCAAACTGCATTAGACCTTGATTGTCCAGCACCATTGCTCAAAAAGTTGCCCCATGTATCATCACCTTTAGACAGTTGATCAATTTTAAATTTGACCAAGTTGCATCTTTAATGCATCTCAGTCCACTTCCTGAAGTGGTTTGAGTGATCTGATTAATCTCAAATGCATTTTAGAGGGCATTTACACTGTCATTTCATGAAAGCTATCTAAAAAGTATACTATCTATCTAATAAGGACACTATCTGTACTATCTATCTACCTAATCAGTACACATAAGCCCTAAATTTGCTAAATTTGCCAAATATAAATAAGCCCCCCAAAAAAACCACCACATCAGTTGTTACAGAATTTTCTGCTGATTGTTAGGAGTTGCTGGCATGTTCATAGCATATCACTAGTGTGACTTGCCATGTTCCTAGGTGTGTTAGTGTGTTTCAGCAATAGCATTTTTCTTTCCAAACAAGTAAAGTGGAAATCCTGCCCCACAGCTGATTCTAAAGATTTTATTGGTCATGTCAGTTAAATTGCTGATTGCCTACAAAATTCTGAAACAAATCCTGATAAATCAGATCACTACAAAACGTAATACTATCCATGCATCCAAGATTTTAATGAAATCAGAACTTTTCTTGGCAGTTCTCAGTTTAATTGGCTCTGGAGTAGGGTTTGGACTTAACTGATTTGAGAAAAAAATATGTTCTAGCATGTTGATGGGTGTTGCTGGTTGTTTTAACATGTTTTGTTAACATGTTGGTAGACATTACTAGCATGTTCTAACATAATCTAACGCAAATATGTAGGTGTTTCATTAGTGATTGTTTCTACGGGCCTCTATACATAAGCTGTCCACCATATTGGAAGACTCAAAGTAGAACTCTGAGAGATTAATCCAAGTGTTAAATAATCACTCTGCTCCCCGCTCACTCCTCATTTACATAAAAAAACAAGCCTCTGCATTTGCTCAGCAAAAATCAGGAGAGTGCAAAAGCGGCCCACCACACAGAGCAGCCTTTACTAGGTTGAAAGCCTGCTGACACAGCTCCGTCCACTGGACCGGATCTGGCACTTCCTTTTTAGTGAGGTCAGTCAGCGGGCTGGTGAGGTCCGAATAATTAGGTACAAACCTTCTGTAATATCCCGCCAGCCCCAAGAACTGCCTCACCTCCTTTTTGGTCTTGGGTCTCAGGCAGGTCGCACTGCTGTCTTACTAATTTTGGGACACACCTGTCCGCGACCCAAGTGGAAGCCCAGATACCTGAACTCCACACGCCCAATCGCACACTTCTTCGGGTTGGCCATCAGCCCTGTCCCTCTCAGTGCCCTCAGCATAGCACGCAGGTACTTCATATGTCACTGCCAGTCATTACTATAGATGACAATATCATCCAGATAGGCAGTAGCATATACAGCATGCGGTTGAAGTATTTTGTTCATGAGGCGCTGAAACGTGGCCCCAAACAACCCGAAAAGGAAGTGTAACAAATTGGTGTAATGCAAATGGTGTTGGGAAGGCTGTATTTTCTTTGGATAGAGGTGATAAGGGGATCTATTATACTTTAGTTAAATCCAGTGTCAAATAAAATCGAGCTGTACCAAGCCAATCAAGTAATTTGTCAACCCAAGGCATTGGATAAGCATCGATTTTTGACACAGCATTCGCCTTGCGATTATTAACACAGATTTGTGTGGAGCCGTTCGTTTTAACTATCGGGCTCGCCTATTCGCTGTGGGATTCCTCTATTACTCCCATCTCTAGCATCTGAACTACTTTTTTGTGTTTAGGTAAGCGATATGGCCAGCTGCGAATCACCATTCCCCGCTCGATCTCAATATGGTGCTGTATAAGGTCTGTTTAGCTAGGCAGGGGCAAAAACACATCGGTAAATGCGGCCTGCAGTATAGCTACATCAGTGAGGTGTGAGGGCGAGAGGGGATCTCCTCCAGGGGCCAGAGCCAGAGATTGTGGTTTGGTAATAATTTCTGGCCCGAGATCCTCCTTCCCACTCACTGCTGTCACCAGCATCACTGACTCCGCCTCTCTCCTTTTTTGAGGAGGTTGAGGTGATAAATCTTATGTGCCCTGCTCCTGTCTGTCCGAATCACCTCATAATTAAGATCTCAAATTCGGCGTGTGACCTCAAAGGGTCCTTGCCACTTGGCGAGTAATTTAGAGCTAGACGTAGGAAGACAATACAAGAAGTTTTTCTCCCAGTGCAAATTTACGTAGTCTGGCTCCCCTGTTGTACAGCCAGCTTTGGCTGTCCTGAGCCTGTAACAAATTCTCCATCAGCAGCCACCCCAATGTGTGGAGTTTTGTTCTTAGGTCCAGCACGTATTGAATTTCATTTAGACTTTCTGAAGATCTGTCCTCCCAAGTTTCTCTTAGGTCGTCCAGCAGCCCGCGGGGCTGATGCCCATAAAGAAGCTCAAAGTGGGAAAAACCCTGTGGATGCTTCCGCACAGCGAACAAGAGGGGTTCCAGCCACCTGTCCCAATTTTTGAAAAGCTGATTAACATTTTAGTTTCTCATCCTGGGACTGTTCTAGGGGAAAATCATCACACTCAGTGAGGATTAGCCTCTCATTCACGCTTCGTTCCCCTAGCTCAGTATCCCATGGTCCCGGTTCAGCCACTCCCAAATGCGCGTCCGCTCCACTCTCCAGCTTTCTCTGTCCACAAGAGACATCCACACACAAATACCCCAGTAATTGACTAAACGCTGGCCAATTTGTCCTAAAAATTAGCGGATGTCGGAGGTGCGAGTTAACTGCAACCTTTACACTATGCTTTTGACCCTGAAATTGAATAACAGCGGACAATAAAGGATAACTCACCACATCCCCATGCACACACCATACCGGAGCCATGCTTGCTTTTATCCAATGCCTCGAGCTGAATCAGGCTTTGATGGACCGAGTTACAACCTGAATCCACCAAAGTAAGATAGGTACCCCACTTAATACGCACGTGTATTTGGTACAGGCCAGTTTGATCAGGGGCAGCCTGTGGGGCATCCGGGACCCAAATCAGCGCCCGCAGCTCCATCACTGAGCACCAGTCAATGAAATGCCCTGGGTCCCCGCAGCACCAACAGGCTGGCCCAGACCTTCCCACTTCTCTAAGACTAACGTGGAGAGAGTGGAGAAAAAGGAATTGTTGTGCCCCCCAAGTGATAGACTCTGGAGGCGGCCCACCCCATCCACGAGGAGGGATGCCCGGACAGGACCTTTGAAGTGGGACAAGACGAGGGAAAGAAGAAGGAGGAGAAGAGAGAGAGAGAGAGAGACAGCTGGCAGGGTTTTGCCAAGTCCTGGACATGCCACCATCTGGTCCTTTGCCAACTGAATGGCTGAGTCCAGCATCAGGCGGTGGAACTGGACCCACTCTGATGGTTAATAAACTGCTCCAGCACCACACGGTCGAGAATCTGCTTGATGTCACCACCCCCATTCAGTAGTCATTTGCGGCAGGTGTCCCAGGGCTGTTGAGTCAACACGAAGGGCCACTCTTGCCCAGATCCATACGCTGGCGATGTTCTTCTGGACTAAGACCAACCCGCTGGAGGATGGCTCGCTTCAAGTCGGCGAAGACCAGGAGGTTCTGCATGGGCAGTTGCTGGGCTGCCACCTGCGCCTACCTTGAGAGCAGTGGTTTAAGTCACATAGGCCAGTGCTGTTGTGGACACACACACTTCCTTGGCCGATTTCTCGAACAGGTCAATGAAAGTCTCCGGGTCGCCCTGTGGCCCCATCTTATTCAGGGGCACATGAGTGGGGTGACTGGGTTTTTTTTTTTTTTTGATGACAGACCTGGAACAGACCCAGACCACCTGGTCTATCCAGCTCTGGAACAGCTCACGGTTCTCCTGCTGCGCCTGCACCAGTGCGCGGAAACAAAGCTCCTGGTCATCCCGCATCTCAAGCAGTGCCTGCATGATAGCGGAGGCCATGCTTCTTCCTCCTGGGTTTCGGCACCAGTGTAACAAAATTCGAGAGGAGGAAGGAAGAAGTCTGAGTCGGCATGACTGAGGCTCGTGGTATTTTATTCAGTAATTCACAGTTCAAAACAAAGGCACATTTGTGTATTTAAAGTCAACATAAATGCCCAACACTGTGGCAATTCTTTGTCCACCAGCACAGTCCATAAGCCACAAGTCCTTAGTCTGTCTCTCTCTGCCCACTTCCCATTTTTACAGTTTTACAGTTTCTCCGCACCAATCACTGTAAGGAGAAGCAGGTGAATGTCATTTTGCACTTGACCTTCCTACTTACCGCCCGTCTCCGACCGCTCTCTCCCGCTGCTGCCTCCTCTAAACCAGTAACTAAAACAATAAAACAATACAACAAATGCAGTAAAGGCAGCAGTAACAAATACAGTAAATACAAAAGGTAAAAAGTATTAAAAGTAGTATGTAGACCTGAGTGAGAATAGTGAGGTAAAAGTTACAGTGTCCGAGGTGTCAGTTAGTGTCAGAAGGTCAGTTGTTGCAAAGCTAGATGAAGGACTTGTTGGCTGTTAAGCAGTCTAATGGCTTGAAGATAAAAGATGTTCTTCAGCCTGACTGTCCATGATCGGGTTGAACATGGGCATCTGCCAGATTGCATTGAAGCAAACAGATGGCGAGCAGGGTGAGTGCAGTCCTTGATGCTGTGGGCCTTTTTCAAGCAGTGTGTCTCGTAAATCCCCTGCAAGGCCAGGAGTTTGTATCCAGTGATGAGCTCAGCTGTCCTCACCACTTTCTGAAGAGCTTTGCGATCAGAAAAAGAGCATTTTCTGTACCATACAGTGATACTGCTGGTTAGAATATGATCCAGTGGTAGAAGTTTGACATGATCTCAGAGGAGATACTAAATCTTTTCAGCCTCCGCAGGAAGAAGAGACACTGATGGGCTGTTCTCACTCAAGGAAGACTCAAGGAAAGGAAGTGTGTACACCAAGTCACTCTCTGTGACTTCTTGTAGTCCATAATCATCTCCTTGATCTTGCTGACATTTAGAGAGAAATTATTGTCAGCACACCATTTTGAGAGTGCAGTGACCTCATCCTATCATTGCCATTGCTGGTGATGAGTCCTAGGATGGTTGTGTCTCAGCAAATTTGAAGATGATGTTGGAGCTGTGTTTAGCAGAGCAGTCATAGGTAAAACAGGGAACACAAAAGAGAGCTGAGTACACATCCATGTGAGGTATTGTTGTTAAGGATGTGAGGCATCAGGTCTGACCCAATATGGAGCAATGTCTTCACCCAGTCTATGGGAAGCAATAGCAAGTCCTTCATGTGTGGATAAGTATTCTGCAGAGCAGTCACTGGGTAGTTATCCATTGAATGTGGTGTATAGCAAACAACTTATTGGGCTTAGAGACTGAAAATGCCTCAGAGAAAGTGATGACCCTTTAAGTTTGGTGTGACATTGCTGAATTGTCTGCAGGGGAAGCAACTCAGGAGTACTGGTTAACTTGAGCTGCTGGACTAATTTTAGAATCACTGACTGTCGTCAGAGACTGCATGGGCTTCCATGGTGTTGACCATTGTAGAGAAGTACCTTGACCACTTTCAATATGACTTTTGTTGAACTGTTATGTCTGTCAAGGTAATCTGGATAGGTGGCAGATTTACCATAAGTCCTGGAGATGTCACTGGAGTCATGATAAACTGGGATATAACTCTTTGTAGACCTTTCATGGATGCTTGAGGTTGCAGGTGTCTGCCACATAGACCAAACCACATCTTCAGCAGTGCTTTACCTCTTTAATCCAGATGACAGTCTGGGTAGCGGTCAACTTCTTGAATTGACGTATCGCTTCATAGAGATCAGCATTCCTGACCATGGTGCTAGCAATGCCAAGGTTTTTTCTTAGTTATGTAATTTTTTCCCATGAAAATTATGTAAAAAAAGTCACACTTCTGTTTGTGTTATATAGATCATGTATGAATAAATATATCTGCAATGATCTTTAGCTGCTAATGTTCTCAGGATTTAGTTTATTGTTAGATAATTTTGTATATGGTAAATTATGGCATTTTCCATAAAAATTCATTGGTTTGTTAGAGTGAGTGATGAGAATCGTCTGAAATTACTTCCAGATGGCCGACGACAGGACTTATATAGGGTGTATTGGCTGCTTTATAGTATAGCAGCTTAAAGTTGTGACATTGTCACACAGGACATGTTTTAACCCACTTGTTACAACGTTATGCTTGTTACAGTGAACGTTACAAAGTAGTCTAAAAATCTATTTCATTTTACATTTGTAACATCATTGTTGCAGCATTCTGTTGAAAGGCCCATTCACAGCAAAAATAATAACTATAATGTTAACTACATTGGCATCCACACTCATGTTAACAACACTCTGTTTATACTAAGCTGGTGTTGTAATTATGTTCTGTGAATAATAGATATGTGTACTTTTCTTAGAGTTAGAAGGCTCTTAGTTATAACTTTAATCCATCATTATAGTTATCGTTTTAGTGCAAGCAGGTCTTCTGTCTATGGAAATTTAAGCTTGTTTTTAATTCTGTAAGGTCTGATGTATGTTTGATTAGATGTAGCTTGAAAGCTTTACACATTCCAGACTCATTTGTCAACTTAATAGCTCAAAATCATATAGCACATCAGAAATTTAAAAGGAACATCCATTTAATGTCTGCAAACCCGACACAATGCATCTACTGAAGACAGCATAATTTTCAAGCCATTGCCAAGCCAACATGATTAACATAAATGATGAAAAATTGTTTGTGTTCTCTTTGTAGATATCGACTAGTTCCTTATGGAAACCATTCCTATTTGGAATCTCTCACAGATAAGTCCAAGGTGGGTGCCACATATAAACTTTGATCAATAATATCTCTCCAGTTGTTTTAGTGTTTTTTCCTTTTTGTTTTGCAAACACGGTCAGTTTTACAAGGGGTGAACTGCTGAACATTCCACACACCACAAAATCTCCTACCGGTTTTCGATTATTCAGATGTTTTGCTGAACATTGTAGCTGGTCAAGTGCTTCAGGACACGCAGGAGGGGAAAGCGAGCCTGCACGCTCATGAAGCTTAGACAACACGGATTCTGTACGGCGCTGCCTAGCATCCATCTGGCGAATCTCCGCTCTCTACCCAACAAAATGGATGAACTTCTTCTGCTCACTCGGACAAATAAGGACTTTTCAAACTCCTCTGCTCTGTGCTCCACGGAAACCTGGCTGAATGACGCGATACCGGACGGCGCGCTCCCTCTGCCAGGCTATCAGCTGTTCGCGGATCGCGGCGCAGAATCAACAGGGAAATCGCATGGTGGCGGGACGTGCTTTTACATCAATGAGAGGTGGTGTACAGATGTAACAGTGTTAAAGAAGATGTGCTGTTCCGATCTAGAAGCGCTTTTCATTAACTGTAAGCCGTTCCATTCCCCGCAAGAGTTTTGCTTGTTTATTCTCGTGAGCGTCTACATTCAACCGCAAGCTCACGTGAGCCTGGCTTTACAGAAACTCGCCGATCAGATCGCAGACACGGAGCAAAAACACCCGGACTCTGCTTTAATGATTCTTGGGGATTTCAACAAAGCAAATCTCTCCCGTGAACTGCCCAAATACAGTCAGCATGTTACATGTCCCACCAGAGACAGTAAAATATTGGATCACTGTTACACTAAAATAAGAAATGCATATCACTCTGTCCCACGGGCAGCTTTCGGACTCTCTGATCACTGTTTGGTTCATCTTATACCGACCTACAGGCAGAAACTGAAAACAGCTAAACCTGTATTAAAGACTGTAAGGAGATGGACTAATAAAACAGAGTGGGTTTTACAAGCCTGTTTCGAATAGACTGATTGGAGTGTTTTTGAAGCTGCTGCAAATGATCTGGACAAACTCATAGAGACTGTAACTTCATATATCAGTTTCTGTGAGGATATATGCACTCCTACCAGGACTTATTTAACATTCAACAATGATAAGCCACGGTTTACATCAAAACTCCAACATCTTCGTCAAGCCAAAGAGGATGCCTACAGAAAACGGGATAGAGTCTTGTATAATCAGGTCAGGGACACACTGAATAAGGAGATTAGAGTGGCTAAAAGGACCTATGCAAAAAGGATAGAAAATCAGTTCACTTTAAACGAACCAGCTTCAGTGTGGAAAGGCCTGAAAGCCATCACAAACTACAAGACACCATCCCACCTCCAGCAACCCCCTCCCTCCCCCCCACTCCAAATAAGTGAAAATGACGTGCGCCAGGTCCTCAGAAAGAACAAAAGGTGAAAAGCACCAGGCCCAGATAGTGTGACACCAGCCTGTCTGAAAACCTGTGCTGACCAGCTGGCCCCCATCTTTTCACAGATCTTCAACAGGTCTCTGGAGTTGTGTGAAGTTCCATCATGCTTCAAATGCTCCACCATCATCCCCGTCCCAAAGAAAACCAAGATAACAGGACTTGACGACTACAGACCTGTGGCGCTAACGTCTGTGGTCATGAAGTCATTTGAAAAACTGGTTCTGGCTTATCTGAAGAACATCACTGGACCCCCTGCAGTTTGCTTACCGAGCAAACAGGTCAGTGGATGATGCAGTAAACATGGGACTGCACTTCATCCTGCAACATCTGGACAGACCAGGGACTTATGTGAGGATCCTGTTTGTGGACTTCAGTCCGGCCTTCAACACCATCATTCCTACACTCCTTCAGACCAAACTAAACCAGCTCTCTGTTCCTAGCTCTATCTGTCAATGGATCACCAGCTTTCTGACAGATAGGCAACAAGCTGGGGAGACTGGGGAAATTGATGTCAAGCATCCAACACGCCACCAACACTGGCGGTCCTCAGGGATGTGTTCTCTCTCCACTGCTCTTCTCCCTCTACACCAATGACTGCACCTCCAAAGGGTCTCTGTCAAGCTTCTTAAGTTTGCAGATGACACCACACTCCTCTGCCTCATTCTGGATGGTAAAGAGTCTGCCTACAGACAGGAGGTTAAAGAGTTGGCTGTATGGTGCAGTCATAACAACCTGGAGCTCAACACGCTCAAAACAGTGGAGATGATCATAGACTTCAGGAGAAACCCCCCTGCACTCACCCCTCTCAGCATCATGGACAGCACTGTGGCTACAGTGGAGACATTCAAGTTCCTGGGATCTGTCATCTCTCAGGACTTGAAGTGGGTCACTCACATCAACTCCATTGTAAAAAAGGCCCGACAAAGGTTGAACTTGCTTCGCCAGCTAAGAAAGTTCAACCTACCACAGGAGCTGCTAAAACAGTTCTACTCAGCCATCATCGAGTCTGTTCTCTGCACATCAGTAACTGTCTGGTTTGGCTCAGCTACAAAATCGACATCAGAATATTACAGAGAATAGTTCGGACTGCCGAGAGGATTATTGGTGCACCCCTGCCCACCCTTCAAGAACTATATTCATCCAGAGTGAGGAAAAGAGCTCTGAAAAGAGTTCACATCCAAGTCATCATCTCTTTGAACTTGGACCATCTGGCCGGCGATACAGAGACCCAAACACCAGGACAACCAGGCACAAGAACAGTTTTTTCCCACAGGCAGTCCTCCTTATGAACAGTTAAATGTTCCCCCCAGTGTGCAATATAATTTGCAATAACTTTTTATTTATTAGTTACCACCCCCATCCTAGCACATCCCTGCATCTCTACTTCTTTCTATTCTATTCTATTCTATTCTGTCATCTATAGCACAACTGTACATACCACTTATTTATTTTATTTCTCAATTTATTTTCTAATTTTTCTCCATTTATATTTACATATGTGTATTTTATTCTCATCTTATGTTTATTGTCTGTATGTTGTGGCTGTGTCTGTGTACTGGAAGCTAATGACACTAAAACAAATTCCTAGTGTGTGTAAGCATACTTGGCAATAAAAGCTCTTTCTGATTCTGATTCTGAATGTTTAACCCTTTCACGCGTACGATCACACCGGTGTGTTCATTCTTGGCTGGTCCCTGAAGCGTACAATCACACTGGTGTGATTCGAACGTTCAGCGCATCACGTGATCAACTGCTGAATTCAAATCTGCTTTGGTACTTTGGCTGGCGCTAAACCAGATCAGACGCGCTGAGCGTTTGTCATGTTATCGCAACTATTCAGTGTTTTCAACCATATAATGCTTATTTTAGGCTCCAGACATTTAAATACACACAAGTCCTAGTAAAACGATGCATTTATAGTTTGCAAAATACACGCCGATGTCTATGAAAGCGGCAATAATGATCCTTACAAATGTTATCTGACGACATGTTTTATTTATATCATAAACACATTGTGTAGGTAACTATAAAGTTTACTCCGCTCTTCTCCCAGCTCACCAGAGACTTACTTTAATGTTTTTCGGGAGGAGAGGATGAATTTGCGTCTTGTAAATCACACAGCTCGGATTCAGCGCGACTAACATGGCGGCGGTATCACCCGGTATAGATCAACCAACGCGGTCATTATAAAAGCGTTTAAACCTCCAAATACATTTACTTGCACATATTTCAAAATCAGAATATCAGATATTTCATAACACAGTGAGCACGTTTGTGAATATTAATAATAAAAAAGGAAAAACGATATAAAAGTGATTCATGTGTCATACAGCGCTATTATGGCTGCGTTGTGTCATGTGACAAACACGACGCGTCGCCATGGAAACAATAAGGCGATACAGTCTAAATAACGGTCGCCTAAAAAAAACTCACCCTGGGGGCTCAGCTAGAATATTTTAAACTCACGTGTGAAAGGGTTAAGGAGCCAGAGCCAGTCCAAACGGAAGAACATGGTATTGGTAAGCTTTGCCCTCGAAAGCGAACCTGAGGAACTTTCTGTGCCCCTTGACGATCTGGATGTAAAAGTACGCGTCCTTTAGATTAATAGTCGCAAAGCAATCTCCGGCTTGGATATGAGACAAAATGGATTTTAACATCAGCATCTAAATTTGCTCACTCTGAGCAACTAATACTCACCCATTAGATACTCCGAATCAGAGGCCACTGTAGACAGCACATCTTCATCATACGGTTCACAACCAAAAGCAATTGAATTACAAGCTTCTGGGGTAATCTGATGAAATTGTGCATAGCATGCTGATATGAGCATACGTGACATATTCTTGGGGCGGTGCTAAGCGCTACTGGCCACCGAAATGGCGTGATGGTATAAGGGCTTCAAACATTTGTCACACCGAAGGTGTTTCCATAGTGACCGCTATCGCAGCATAAGTGAACCTATGAAAAGGAACTACATGGTGTGTGGGTAGAATTTTAACTCTGCAGGGCAGTGGCCCTCCAGGAATTGAGTTTAACACCTGTGTTCTAGAGAGTCTTGGCAAGGAGATTTGGTTCAAAACATTTTTTGTTGTGCTGGTTGAAAGTCTCTTCACATTCTGATAGCAATCACTAAGTTAAGTGTATTTAAATCTAAATGTGTTTAGATTTATATCGTCTGTGGAGGGTGTAGGACCGTAAAATGTTCATCCAATCATATTCCTTCCCGAGGGCTATGATAGGCTGTCCTACCTGCCTTTCAATGTATTTATTTCCGTACCTCTGCGCCCTTCTGATCACACAGACATCATCTGCACGTTTTTTTATGCTATTGCAGACTGAACAAGAATGGAAGGCGTTATTATTATCATATAATGCGCTTTGTGATGTAAAGTTTTCTCACCGGTGTATGAGACACAAGGTAATCTGACAACATTGCATTTAACCCTCCTCCAACGCCATTTCTCAGCTACCAAGAGGAAACATTTTTTTCTAGAATAGTGTTAAGACTGAAGTCTTTATCTTGTGTGAATGTACATCATCAACCAGTTTGCCAAAAGTACTGTGCTATTCTTAAAAGTAAAAGCTAAATAAAGGCAGTAAAACAAATGAACAGGTCATGAAGAGGTCATTTCCATTTCCTAGTGGACTAAATTCAATTAACAGGAAGACATATGCTTTCCTTTAAAACTGTATTGGAGAAAATGTACTGTTAACATCAGCATATTTTTGCTTATTTCTTGTTGTAGGAGTTGC
Source organism: Cirrhinus mrigala (assembly GCA_036247105.1). Classification (NCBI taxonomy): domain Eukaryota; kingdom Metazoa; phylum Chordata; class Actinopteri; order Cypriniformes; family Cyprinidae; genus Cirrhinus; species Cirrhinus mrigala. Next base: position 31,816,402 of record CM070018.1, read on the forward strand.
CGTTGTATTGCTCAGGTGGTCTCCGCTTTTTCTGGGATAATAAATTTGACCATGCTATGGTGGCCTTCCTTGACTGTGTCCAGCAGTTTAAAGACGAGGTGGAGAAGGGTGATACAGGCTTTTGTCTGCCATATAGGTGAGAATGTCCAGAACACAAATTTCTACAAAAATGGCATGTCATTACAGATTATTATAGATTATTAGGCTTTTGCACAATATATCTACAGTAGCTGATGACTAGCTGATTAAATAGGTTAACTCTTAATAAGCATTGAAATTATTTACCAGTGTTTGCACGTCCGTATTGGCTGAAGTGAAAATAAATGAAAAAAGTATATATTAAGATTTGCTCACATTGCATCAAAAATATTACCTAGTTTCTTTAGTTCTTCATAATACTAAGAAAACCAATGTGAAGTCTTGATTTTATAATGCATAAAAAAAAACAATAAAGTAGACTTTTAGTTAGTTTGAGAAGTTCGCAGTATGCAAATCTACATTTTCAGTTTACTTTCAGTAGACACTTCTGGATGACCATTTTTCTCCCCCTACCACTCGATGACCACTCGATCGAATTCCTCACTCCATATTCACTCCATGGCATATGCTCTCAGTGACACTCCACTGTAAAATTATTTTAGCGTGTTTTTAAATAATGTCAATTTCATGTATATAATAAAACAAAAAATAATACAGCAGTACTTGTTATTGTTTCCAATAAAACCTAAACATGTTTAAATTTATGCTTTAACACTTAAATAAGCCCAAGTTCAAGCATATATTAATGTTAATATATTAATGCATTTTCATCACACAAATACGAATGTAGTAAACATTACCCTATAATTCTTTTAACGAAAACAAAAATTGTAATGACATTCCCAGTATATTTTTTTACAGTTAAATTCAGTTATTTAATATAGATATAGATTAGCTTTAAATGGTGATTGTTGCATTTAGAATTTAAGACATTTTTGCTTTTTATGCTAATATTCAGCTGCTTAAATGTTCTTAATACCAGTGGTTTAGTTGGGGTGATTTGTATATACCCTAGGTATTTCTGTATACACTTCCTCAGCATATACCCTGCCCATCATTAACTGAGTGCATGTGCACACTGCATGCTTGTGAATCCTCTCTTTATAACAAAGTGCAGGCATGGTGTAGTGTAGAGAGATTTGTAGTGTAGAGAGATTTGTTGATTATGGTGGACCTTTGGGTAACACTTTCTATTAAGCCCGTATTTATAATACATTATAAGGGTATTCTTAAGGCATTATAATGAATGCATGATGAGCTGATGATCTGAATCAGGTGTGTTTGATTAAGGAGACATGGAAAACATGCAGTGTTGGGGGGCCTCCAGGAACGTGGTTAGGAACCTTTTCTAAGGAGTGTTAGCTGACATGTAGTTGGAAAATTTCTTATGTTTGCTTGTGTGTTATAAATAATCATAATTTTAAAAATTATAACCTCAAATACTCAAGTATTATAATGTATTATAATTGTTGTTATGATCATTCATGAGATGATATAACATATTATAAGGTTTTTTTTATAATGCATTATGCATTCATTATAATGCCTTAGAAATACCATTATAATGTATTATAAATAGGGGCTTCATAGAAAGTGTTACCGAACTTTGTAGATCACGACGAACTAGATGATGAGTGACAGCGTTTAGTGATTATAAAGGGAGGTCTTTCTAGGCTATATATAATCAATTTAGGATTTGTATAAAACTTTTGTTTTTCACATACTTTTATGAATGACATCAGCATATTTATATGGGATTTATTCACAAAATAGCAATGGTTGCAAGTGATTAACCATCGACTGAACAATAAAAATAGATGTGCATTAAGGCAAGATCAAGCACCCTCACAAATTTCATAAGCACCTTCAGTAATTTATTCCTGGAACCGGTCCTGATACCCTTGCAGGAGATATAATTCCCTTATTCCTAAATTGTAAAACCAGCTATATTTTATATTTTAAAGGCCCACTTATACTGTGTGAGAAAAATATTGGGAATATTATAAGTATTAATATAAATTATTTTTAATTAAAAATTAAACATTAAATAAACAATACATTTAAACCACTAAAAGATTTGGAAGAGATTTAAAAACATTTTTTTTGAAGAGAGAAAAAAATACGTTTTTTTTTTTTTTTTTTTTTTTTTTTTTCTCTCTTCAAAAACTTGTAGGCTAACTATAAACTCTCTCTTTCAATTTTTTGCTCTCCAAAATCTTTTTTTTCTCTACAAACTTTTTCTCTCTCTCCAAAATTGTTTTCTCTCTTCCATTTTTAGAACTTTTTCTACAGAGCCTCTAAAGAAACATGGTGGTAGAAAAATGGGGTGGGAGGACAAAATATTTTTCAAAACTTTTGCATTCTCTCACAAAACTTTTGCGTTCTCTCACAAAGACATTTGCGTTCCCTGGCAAAACATTTGCAGTCTCTTTGCAAAACCAGCTGAGTTCGAACAAACACTTCCTGTTTACTTCACAGCTTGCAGTGGTTCATACAGCTTCGTTCCTTCACAGTGGAGCAGTTTATTTTTTAATTTTCATTTTAAACTTGGACTCAAGTATAAAGAAATACTATTAACACTGTTAATATTAATAACCTTTTTAATAATTTTACTATTAATAAAATGCCTAGTTCTATCATGAAACTCTAGATGGCGCAGGTGTTAGGGTGTTAACGTAACTGATGATACTCACAGCCTTATACCGCTTGGCACAAGCTGATTGGGTCATGTCACATACGCAGCCAATGAGTTTGAACCTTTACCTTTAAATGGCTGGTTGGCATTCACTTGAGCCTTTCACAGCAGCGCGCTTTGAGTTCCTCTGAAACCCTCAACCTTCCCCAGCTCCACTTGTATAGATCTGCTACGGGTTATTTTGTATGCTATTTTGCAGCAGCAGTATGTCTTAAATACTCACAGCACCATATCGCCACATGCTTTGGCAGTACCAAGTTCCTGTACTTGCTTGCAGCAGCAGCAGCAGCAGCAATAATCTACAACTATAGCAATAACCAACTGCAGCAGCAATTCAGCAGCAGCATAGCAGATCTATTCCGCCAAGTCCAAATACATTAACATTGTCATATCCATTACCATGCTAAAATCTTCAGAGGGTTGTCATGGAAGAAATACTATTTACAGACAAGCAGAACAGCCCAGAATATGAACATAAAGAGCTAAATTGCATGTGAAGCATTTTCTCCACCATAGAAAAATGTGGCTCAATGGACTAAGACAGTGATATAAAAAAGCCAAGTTTGGTATTTAATAAATCCACATGAGGGTAAATCCACAATACAGAGAAGCAGAAGACACACGTAGGAACATAGTAGACCGGACAGGGAGCACAGGACTGAACACAGCTTAAATACATTGGTAAGTGAGGATAATTAACGAGACACTCCTGAACCAAATGGCAAAATCAGACATAGACGGAAAACTAGGTCACACTGAGCACATGGGGAATGAAAACGCAACAAAACAAGTCCATAGGTGTGACAGGTATACAGTTTATTAGTAAAATATACTGCATACAGGAAAGATTAGTCTAGAAGAAGCTTAGAAAAAACGCTTAACATGGCTTAATGAAGACGGTGATTAAAGGGAAAAAAGTGAGAAAGAAAAAAATCGTAGGACATAGGCTAAGTATAAAGTTTTTGGAGAAAGAAAAAAGATTTTTTTTTTTAAAGAGAAATAAGTTTGAAGAGATAAAGATTTTGGTAAGGGAGAAAAAAAAAACTTTTTGGAGAGTAAAACATTTAAAAAGAGAAAAACGTTTTTGAAGAAAAAATGTTTTTGAAAAGAGAAAAAATTCTATTTTGACAATATCCATGTCTTTCTTAATACTGCATTGTCTTTGTGTTGTATTGGTTGTGCAAGTCAAAAAAAGAGACTTTTTTTTTTCACCTTATTGAACTCTCTCTGTGCACGTCAGCGTGCCTTTTCACGCACATATGTATGTATTTTCTGTAAGGGGCCAGTGCTACAAACAGACATAACACTTTGTCATTCTTAATTTAAAATAAAATATTAATTAATAAATATCCATTTCTGATAATCCCAGGTTGCTATGGTTATGCAGGTTTGTTTATGGAAAAAAAAAATAAATAAATAAAAAAACATTTTTTGGTGAGAAAAAAAAATTGAAGAAAAAGATCTTAGGACTTAGGGTTCGAAAGGGCCTAAGACACCATCCCTCGGTTTCCCAGACAGGGCTTACAGGAAAAGTCCACTTCCAGAACAAAAATTTACAGATAATTTACTCATCCCCTTGTCATCCAAGATGTTCATGTCTTTCTTTCTTCTAGACTTCAATGATGCCTCCAAGTTTGAACTTCCAAAATGCAGTTTAAATGCAGCTTCAAAGGGCTCTAAATGATCCTAACAGAGGAAGAAGGGTCTTAACACACCTGGAACTTAAATCGTGCAGCAGACCTGAAAAATGATCTGTAAACTAGTTTTAGAGTGCACTGCATTTATATTACCATATAAATGACTAATAAACCAACAACATAAAAACATTGACTTTCGGCAGGAGGGTGCGACTGTGTGATAGTAAACCACTTTTTTGTAGGACTACACCACTACCTAACGTGGATTTTTTTTGCTTAAATGCAGTGTCAATATGTTAAAGTGTTAACGGAGGTGTTGAGATGCTCTTGGCACTCACTTCTGCTGGTGGCACCCACCAGTTTACTGAAAGCGAGCCTGCAAGTGGTGAATAGTTGTTTGTAATAATGAAAGTCAGAAACTGAGCAAGTATCAGGCTGTTATTATCAATTTGATAGGGCCAATTAATCTGCTAATATGTAACATTTGGTTATTTTGAGATGATCAGTATCATGTTTTTTTGTGTTTGTACTTAAAATTCTATTTTTCTTTTGTAATTAGAATGGATGTGGACAAAGGAAAAATCGAGGACACAGGTGGCAGTGGAGGTTCTTACTCCATTAAGACTCAGTTTAACTCAGAGGAACAATGGACCAAAGCCCTCAAATTCATGCTCACTAACCTGAAGTGGGGTCTGGCCTGGGTCTCCTCGCAGTTTTACAACCGCTAGACTTGACTCTGACACCTGATCAGTGACACCAAGAAACCATATAAAGTATTCACAGTACTAAGATGAGAATTTACCATATTGAAATATTTTCTTTGTTTGTATGTGTGTGTTTTGTGTTTAACTATGAAACTACATTAAATACCAGTGAATATGTGTTTGGTATATTTTATTCGAATCACTAGGAATATACAAGGTGAGATGGCGATAATGGGATATATTTTTTTTTTTTTTTTTATCCTATACCTGAATGTTTTCTTGTCTAAAACCGCCCAGGCGTCAAGTGCAGCTTTAATGGGAGTCAGTGGTTTTATGTTGGTTATTCTTTACTCAGCCATGTAATAAGAAAATAAATACTGTATAGATTTAGAAGTACTTCAAAGACAAATGTATTATGGAAGATTGGCTGCTCATGGTATTTATATTTACTTATAAATGTTAAATGTATATTTACATATACATTTACTTATACATTAACATTTATATTTACATATACATTAACCATAAAATAACAATAAGCAGTTTTAAACTGTTTTATAATGATCCTTTTGTTCTTTTAGTCCAGCTCTAAAAAAACTGTGGCCACCCCACTGGCCCCAAATCACTCAAGATCATATTACTCGCCATGTTACACTACTAATGCACACACGCTTTAGTGTGTCACTTTCTTTTTTATAATTATACAACATGAAATTATCGTTCACCGTCCGTTCTAGCATGGTTTCACCCATGTCATGACTGGAATACAAAAACGGCTCAAAATATGAAACGTCTGATATCCTGATACTGGTTGAACTCATAGTCAAGCTAAAAAAATTGTCTGTGGCCATCATACACTATGTGATTTTATGTGAAATCTGTCAGCTCAAATCTGCAGACAGGATCTAATCTTCAGCAACTAGCATCAGCTTGTCTAAACCGTAAATCTTGGCATTCCTGGGGGGAAAAAAATCTTGTAGTCTGTTCTAGCCATGAATTATCTGTAAATATTTAATAAACACCCTGGATACACCAATACCATTTTTTTCCAGAAAGCATCCAATACCGATGGTTTAACTGTTGGTACTTACTGAAACAGATTACCAGTACATGTATTTTGGGCTGGCTGTGATTTTTTCCATAGGCACAAGGCCATTATATTGCGTTTATACAACAGTTCAACAGCACAAGTGTGTAAATAAATAAGATATAACCACTGTCTTAAAAAAAAAAAAAAAAAAAAAAAAATTTTGTGTGAAGAACTACTTTCACCACAGATTCAAATCTCAGGTTGGCAGATTAACAGATAAGCTTGAGTCTCCATTACTAATTCAAAAACATAATTTTAGAACTAGTATAAAAGGAGTTTTGAGTCACTTCATTGAAAGTTTATTGTATAATGTAGAGTATAATATTATGAGCGAGAGATGGAATGAGTGAGTGTGATTACCTGCATCTGATACAGCATTCATTCTTCAGCAAAATCTCATATTCAGAGTAAAGCATTACTTGAGAAAATAAAAGAAATCTGAGAAAATCTTTGTTGTAGTATCTTTTCATCTGTTAAGGTCAAAGCATTTGTTAACTGAGCCTTACAAGGTGTTATAGAAAAAAAAAAATGTGTGTGTGTATATATATATATATATATATATATATATATATATATATATATATAATATATATTCCTTGTAACTGTGTGATCTCGTCGTGTGATATTACTCTATATCAGTATGGCTGTGACTACCTACCTACGGCCGAATCACAGCCATGGTGATATAGAGCGGTATCTCATGGCTACTGATGTGAGATCGCTCATCTGTCACATATATTCTAAAATCGTTCTGAATATATAGTTTCCGAAATACATGTGTCTCTCAATCAGCACCAATCCAAATGTGGGTGGCGCTTGCACACGTTTTGATTGCTTGATACTAAATGCATTATACATGCATTATGGGATATATATTTCAGAATATATGTGATAGATGAGATATTCTGAAATATATATCACATTTTGAAACATTTGAAATGTGCTGAACTAAATTCCAAACCAACTTGTATAATGCATTTAGAATCAAGCAATCACAGCTTGTGTAAGTACCACCCACATTTGGATTGGTGCCGATTGAGAGAGACACGTATTGATATAGTGCATTTTCCATATTTTATAATAAATGTTGCTTATAGTGAATGCCACTATAATTTTGGTTGGTTTTATACTTGTGATCAGCAATCAAGATCAAGCAAACAAAGTGTGCACTCTATCTATCTCACTTGTTCTATCCTTACCTTCAAATAACGTTAGTAACATGCATTGTTTTACTTTCTTTGTTATTTTCATATCCAATAAAACTTTCCAGCAATGCCTGTGAGTAGGGAATTTGTGCTTGTCAAGCTCCTGTGTCTGAACACTCGATCCACAGTGTGCATAACTTATAATTATAATAATAATAATAATAACCATTTAACCAGGTAAGTCAGTTGAGAACCATTTCTCATTTACAATAACGACCTGGCCAACAGGCAGCATAAAAAGCAGGTACAAAACAATAAAGACATTATACAATTACAAACACATAACACAATTATAAACAATAAATACAAACAAGTAACTAAAAACAAGTACAATAATCTTGTACTAGACTGAATTATGAACTAAGCTTTAAAGTCTGTTGCAAATGATTCCAGTTATTGGCAGCAGAAAACTGAAAGGAATAACAACCAAAAGAAGTACGAACTTTAGGTATGCAGAAATTAATAAAACTACTAGTGGCAGTACTTTAAACTCGAGCATGACAGGTATACTGCATGAATATTGAATTTATGTTTGGGGGTGAGTCATGATGTCAGTTAATAGAGCACGCTGGTCATAACTTTGTAAGCTAAAAACAGTATTATGGTTCTTTCTTGACCGGAATTTATATAAACAGATAAAACTATTGTAAAACCAAAACTGGAATCAACCACACTCGAGACATCATTAGATGTTTCGGTTCCGGTGAGAGTATGCCATGCACGTTTTTGCTGCCACTTCTTGCTGGGAAGTTTTTGTCTGTTTTGGTTTGTTTTGTTTTGCCGAGTCCTGCTTCCTGTCTATTGTTACATAGTGTTACCTGACTTTGCTGGATTGTTTTTACCGTTGTTATTTCACCGTGGATTATAACTCTGATTGGATTGCCCTTACCCATCGCTAGCTACCTGCACCACTCTGCTCTGCTGTTGTCTGTCGATTTTCACGCTCCATTAGGCCTTCTACATAGCTGACGGGTGAGTCTCCACTTCCTCGCCTATCTATCGTGAACAGTATATTGGATGGTGGGGCACGAGTGTTGCGGCTCTCTTGCGTAAGAGAAGTGTGTTCCTCATCTGTCAGTAATGTTGTGCCTTCTTATCTAACCATGTCTTTCACCACTCACAACGTTCCAGTACCTGCTCTGCTTAGAGTTATAACTCTGGGCTTATTATTCAGCTGCTTTGTTGTTATGGGACTCAGCTGCTCGCTATCTCAACTGCGTAGCCTCAAATCGCACCCTCGTCTCGACACATCTACATACAGGCTCTGCAAGGAGCTTGGGATTACTAGACGGCCGCGTTACATTCATTGTTCCGGTCGCCACCACCTCTCATCGCGCTGACATCCTCGTCTACTCCTTCCATCTGGTCTAACTGCTCGGATATACGCTATTCTATGCTGCTGGCTAACCAATCCTACCTCATTAATTACTGTATCCTGTGCTCTGGCTCTGTCTGCTCTACACACACGGAATGATTTGAATACATAGTTCTCAAAATCTCTGGTACATTTCCTATGATTGTAATTCTCTTGTAAATCAATGTCAAAGTATTTCACTGAACTGCACAAACTATTATTGCGCTATGTCTTCTTCTGTTATCTTCCTTGGTGATTTCAACATATATGTTAATATTGATTGTGCAGATTCCCGCGAACTCATGTCAGTTTTTGAATGTTTTCATCTTGCACAGCACATTCACTTTCCTACACATCTAAAAGGTCACACACTAGATTTGATCTGTACTACTGGTCTATGTAATGTTTCTGTGCATGGCTCTCAGATTGGACTTTCTGATCATCATCAAATTCAACTGTGAAATGCCTCTCCCCCTCCTTAGGGTGAAATCAACTATTACTTTTCGTAACATCAATTCTGTTGATCAATTACTGTTCACTGAATCTGTAAAGACATATCTTTCAGACATTATTGAACACAGCTCTATCCTTAATATCCTTGCCAAATATAATGTCTCTCTTTCTACTGCCCTTAATATACATGCCCCCCTTAAATGCAGAATTGTACCTTCTACACATACTTCTCCCTGGTTTACCCCCTCACTATGCAACTGGTGTTGTTCTTCTTGAATTAAAAACTAAGCCAGTCTTAGAGAAACCCCGCCTTGACCCTTCTGATATGTCCAATTCCAGACCAATTTCAAATCTTCCGCTTCTTTCAAAGTTGTTGCTGCTCAACTACAGTCATATTTGTCATCTCATAATCTATATGAATGTTTTCAATCCAGTTTTCGCCCTTTCCACAGCACCAAGACAGCACTTCTTAAGGTTGTCAATGACCTTCTTATGGCCACTGACTCAGGCTCCGTTAGCATTTTAATTCTCTTAGATCTTTCCTCTGCATTTGACACTATTGCTCACAGTATTCTCATTTCACGACTTTCTGTTCTTGGTATTTCTGGAACTGCCTTAGCTTGGTTAACTTCTTATCTGACCGTCAACATTACATTACTATCCGCCAAGCTAAATCCTCTACTGCTCCTGTCTCTCACGGTGTTCCTCAGGGTTCTGTTCTTGGACCTCTACTCTCCATCATCTACATGTTTCCTCTGGGTAACATTATCCGCCATCACAGCTTCAACTTCCACTGCTATGCAGACGACACCCAGCTCTATATCAGCTTTCGACACAACCATCCCTTTCCCACTAACTCCATTTCAGCTTGTATTAATGACATAAATGCTAGGATGACCAGTAACCTTCTCAAACTCAACACTGATAAAACAGATGTTCTACTTGTTGGTTCACCAAAAAACGTTGCTCTTTTCTCTGCTGATAATGTTAACATTTCTGGGATCTTGGTTCGATCTTCCACCACCGTTAAAAACTTGGGTTTAATTTTTGACTCCTTTCTCTCTCTTTCCTACCTCATATTTCTTCGCTTACTAAATCTGCCTTCTTCCACCGCCGCAATATCTACCTTATTTTTTCCATAAGAGTGGGTGCAGCCATTTGTACATTTTTTGTGTCTGGCTTCCGGTCTCATCCACTTCCAGCTATTTTTAGCTGCACAAAAAGCTGATTTTGCTGCTTGAATATTGCAAACTGGTGTGTCTTACCATATTATTTTAATGTATTATCTTAATTATGAACACTGGTTTGTAGTGCAAACTGTTTTACCGTTTACTGCACTTCGATTCTTCTCGTTATTTCCCTATGGTGGATTATGAACCGGACGTCTAACACATTGCCAGAAAACAGCTTACTTCCGTATTGAAAAATAAGGTGGATACACTGTAAAAAAAAATTCCGTAACAAAACGGAAAAAGTATTGGCAGCTCATTACCTGGACTTTGTACCGTAAATTTACAGTCTGTTAATTTACAGTCTGCCACCAGTAAAAAAAAAAACAGGACTTTTTCTGTTTTAATGCTGTATTTATATCTATATCTATATATATAAAAACCGCTCTTCCGTTCCGATCAGAACATCAAACAGGTTCTCCCCACTCAGTGACGCACCCACTGAGAAACCTGATGAAAGTGCTCTAGTTATTGGCGATTCTATTGTACGGAACGTGAAAATAGAGACACCAGCCACCATAGTCCAATGTTTACCGGGAGCCAGAGCGCCTGACATCTTGGCAAATTTAAAAGTGCTGGCTAATGCTAAACGTAAATTCAGTAAGATCGTTATTCACGTCGGCACAAATGATGTTCGACTTCGCCAGTCGGAGATCACTAAAAATAATGTTAAAGAGGTGTGTGAACTTGCAAGTACTATGTCAGACACTGTAATTTGCTCTGGCCCCCTCCCTGCGTATCGTGGTGACGAGATACATAGCAGACTGTCGTCACTAAATGGCTGGATGTCTAAGTGGTGCCCGCAGAATAACATAGGTTTCATAGACAATTGGACAAGTTTTTGGGGCAGACCTGACCTGTTGAAAAGAGATGGTCTTCATCCCTCCAGGGGTGGTGCTGCTCTTCTCTCTAGTAATATGGCATATAGTCTTAGAGTTTGCACTTGACTAACTGGGGCCCAGGTCAGGAAGCAGACAGACTGGCTAATCCGACCGTCTGCTAGCCGCCTCACGTCACCAAAATCAGTTAATTCTCAGCACATAAAGACCCTTACACCTAGATATCATGCTATAGAGACTGTGTCTGTTCCCCGAGCTAGACAATACAAAAGACGTCCAAACCAATTTAAGAGTAACAATCTAATCAACGTTCAACAAATTAAAAATTTACATAATACAGAGAAACAAATGATAAAACTCGGCCTTTTGAATATCAGGTCCCTTTCCACAAAAGCGCTTTTTGTAAATGATATGATCATTGATCATAACCTAGATGTGCTATGTTTGACAGAAACCTGGCTAAAATCAGAAGATTACATTATCTTAAACGAGTCTACCCCTCATGATTACTGTTATAAACATGAGCCACGTCTAAAAGGTAAAGGGGGAGGTGTTTCTACAATTTATAGCAATATTTTTAGTGTTTCACAGAGAGCGGATTTCATGTATAACTCGTTTGAAGTAATGGTGCTTCATATAACATTATCCAGAGAAACAAGTGTTAATGATAAATCCCCCATGACGTTTGTACTTGCTACTGTATACAGGCCACCAGGGCACCATACAGATTTTCTTAAAGAATTCGCTGATTTTATATCTGAGCTGGTGTTGGCTTCAGATAAGGTCTTAATAGTAGGTGACTTTAACATCCATGTTGATATTGAAAATGATGCACTGGCAGCTGCATTTACAGACATTCTAAATTCTATTGGAGTCAGACAACACGTGTCAGGTCCCACTCATTGTCGAAATCATACTCTAGACTTAATACTGTCACATGGAATTGATGTCAATGCCGTTGAGATTCTGCAGCAAAGTGATGATATCTCTGATCATTATCTAGTCTCGTGTATACTCCAGATAACTAAAACTGTAAATTCAACTCCTTATTACAAGTATGGTAGAACCATCACTTCTACTACAAAAGATTGCTTTCTAAGTAATCTTCCTGATTTATCTGAATTCCTCAGCATGTCCAATAGCTCAGAAAAACTTGATGATGTAACAGAAACTATTGACTCTCTCTTTTCCAGGACTCTAGATACGGTCGCTCCTCTGCGCCTAAGGAAGATTAAGGAAAACTGTCCGACCCCGTGGTATAACGAGCACACTCGCGCCCTAAAGAGAGCAGCCAGGAAAACAAAATTAGAGGTTTTTCGTACTGCTTGGCGGGAATGTACCCTATCGTACAGAAAAGCGTTAAAATCGGCCAGATCTGATTACTTTTCGACTCTTTTAGAAGAAAACAAACATAACCCTAGGTATTTATTCAATACAGTGGCTAAGTTAACAAAAAATAAAGAACCAACAGGCACTGACTGTGCCCATCAGCATAGCAGTAATGACTTCATGAACTACTTTACTTCTAAGATCGATACAATTAGAGACAAAATTGTCACCATGCAGCCGTCAATTACAGTGTCGCATCAGATAGTGCGCTATAGATTTCCTGGGGAACAATTCCACTCATTCTCTACTATAGGTCAGGAAGAATTGTATAAACTTGTTAAATCATCTAAACCAACAACTTGTATGCTAGACCCTATTCCATCTAGGCTACTAAAAGACTTGCTTCCAGATCTCATAGATCCTCTGCTAAATATTATTAATTCATCACTGTCATTAGGATATGTCCCCAAAACCTTCAAACTGGCTGCTATTAAGCCTCTAATTAAAAAACCACAACTTGACCCCAACGAATTGACTAATTACAGACCTATCTCGAATCTCCCATTTCTATCAAAGATATTAGAAAAGGTTGTATCCTCACAATTATCTTCCTTCCTACAGAAAAATGATATCTGTGAGGATTTCCAGTCAGGTTTTAGACCATACCATAGTATTGAGACTGCTCTTATTAGAGTTACAAATGATCTACTCTTGTCATCTGATCGTGGTTGTATCTCACTGTTAGTGCTACTGGATCTTAGTGCTGCGTTTGATACTGTTGACCACAACATTCTCTTGAATAGACTTGAGAATTATGTTGGCATTAGTGGTAGTGCATTGGCATGGTTCAAATCGTACCTATCTGACCGCCATCAATTCGTGGTAGTAAATGAAAAGGTATCATATCGATCACAAGTGCAGTATGGAGTACCGCAAGGCTCAGTACTAGGGCCATTACTCTTTACGCTTTACATGTTACCCCTGGGTGAGATCATAAGGAAATATGGTGTTAGCTTTCACTGCTACGCTGATGATACCCAGCTCTATATTTCTTCGCGGCCCGGCGAAACGTACCAATTTGAAAAACTAATGGATTGTGTAGTTGAGTTAAAAAATTGGATGACAAGTAATTTCTTACTGCTAAATTCTGAAAAAACAGAGGTGTTAATTATTGGGCCTAAAACCTCAGCGTGTAATAACCTACAACACTGTCTAATACTGGATGGCTGTTCTGTCAATTCTTCGTCATCAGTTAGGAACCTAGGTGTGCTATTTGATGGTAATCTTTCCTTTGAAAACCACATCTCTAGTATTTGCAAAACTGCATTTTTCCATCTCAAAAATATATCTAAACTACGACCTATGCTATCAATATCAAATGCTGAAACATTAATTCATGCATTTATGACCTCACGGTTAGATTATTGTAATGCTTTATTGGGTGGTTGTTCTGCTCGCTTAATAAACAAACTCCAGCTGGTCCAAAATGCAGCAGCTAGAGTTCTTACTAGAACCAAAAAGTATGATCATATTAGCCCGGTTCTGTCTACACTGCACTGGCTCCCTATTAAACATCGTATAGATTTTAAAATCTTGCTAATTACTTACAAAGCCCTTAATGGTTTAGCTCCTCAGTACCTGAGCGAGCTCCTATCACATTATAGTCCCTCACGTCCGCTGCGTTCTCAAAACTCTGGCAATTTGATAATACCTAGAATATCAAAATCAACCGCGGGCGGGAGATCATTTTCTTATCTAGCGCCCAAACTCTGGAACAATCTACCCTACGATGTTCGGGACGCAGACACACTCTGTCAGTTTAAATCTAGATTAAAGACCCATCTCTTTAACCTTGCTTACACATAACACATCAACATATTCTTATAATTCAAATCCGTTAAAGGATTGTTAGGCTGCATTAATTAGGTCAACCGGAACCGGGAACACTTCCCATAACACCCGATGTACTCAGTGCATCGTCAGAAGAATGGCATCTACGCTAATATTAGTCTGTTTCTCTCTTATCCCGAGGTCACATTAACCACCAGATCCAGTCCGTATCCAGATCAGATGGTCACTGCAGTCCCCCGGATCCAGTCCGAACCCAGCCCAGATGGTGGATCAGCACCTAGTGACGACCTCTACAGCCCTGAATGTCATCGGAGTCCACATCAACTAGATGAGCCCCAGAGACGGATCCACAGTGAAGACCTCGTCACCTAGACGGCTGTCGGCACAAGACCACGGGACCTTTGGCCAGAGGAGAACTGGCCCCCCGACTGAGCCTGGTTTCTCCCAAGGTTTTTTTCTCCATTTGTCACCGATGGAGTTTTGGTTCCTTGCCGCTGTCGCCTCTGGCTTGCTTAGTTGGGGACACTTTCTCTCAACACAATATTGCATTTTATTTTATTGTTTTTGATTAACTACCTTTACCTAAAATGTGAGTGTTTACTGTTGCCTTTGGCATTGTTGATGTACTGTTTCCTATCTAATACTGTACAGCCGCCTTGTCACAATTCTGTATTGTTAAAGGCGGTATATAAATAAAGGTGACTTGACTTGACTATAAAGCAAATAAATATATAAAGCACAATATACAAATTGAACATGGTTTATTTTTACTTCATGTAAACATTCTTAAAAGTGCATTCAATGGCTTTTGTTTGCCTTAAATGGGTTAGGACTAAACAATATCAAATACTCAATCAATTCATTTAACTATGTGTCAAACACTGAAAAATGCCTCTATTGTAAAAGACAGTTTAGCTTTAAACAGTAACAGACAGAATTAAAAAAAAAAAAAAAAAGAAAAAGAAAACATCTGTACAATACTGGTGTTGCACTAAAAAGTGGTCACAGAATTTAAACTTCAAACTGTAAAAGAGTCAAGATTTAAAACTTTTTTTTCTTATAAGAGAAAACAATATTGTTCAGAGGGATAGTTCACACAAAAATGTGATTTCTGTCAATTACTCACCCTCATACAATTCCAAACCCATAAGACTTTCATTCATTTTTAGAACACAAATTAAGAGTATTTCTAATTAAATCTGGGTACTTTCTGTTCCTCTATTGATAGTCTACGCAACTACCATTTTCAAGGTCCAGAAAGGTATAAAGAGTGGCTTGACAACAGAATTTTGAAGATCATTATAACTGAAATATCATTAAAGTGATGCAATTCATTATAGGGGATGTATTATTTCCCATTTATCTGCATGTTTAATACAAGTGCCATTTTTTTAATTTTAAAAAAAGCTCAAATATTACATGGATTTTCGAAATTGTTCATGCAAGAGTCTTGGAGGAATGTATAGCCACTTGGTTGCCTTCATCTCAAACCACGTTCAGGATTTCTTCACAGGAAAATTCTAAAAGAAATGGATATGACAAAAATGAAATGAATTAAACTGAACTACAGAGTAATATGCAGGTTGGAGATGGAAAATCAACCATACAGTATTTTAAGTTCATTAAATGAACTGCTAACCCTACTTGCCAATTAAAACATTTGTTTATAAATTGCTTAACTTACATTTCCAATAGTCCAATAGTTCCAATAATATTTTCAGTTAAATAAACAGATACACATTTCATACGTGTTGCTTACTTCTGTATGAATTCCAATGTAAGTGTCGCCTCTTCTGGGTATTTGTAACTCACAAACGTAACATTGGTCATTAACTTCTTGAACGACAGCAATCTTGAACTGCCCATCATCTTAAACACAAAAGACATTACAAAATGACCATATACATAATGACAAGCAGTTTGAACACACCTTATACACACAAGGATGATAACATGGAAAAGTAATCAATCCAATCATTTTGGTAACGTTAGCACGTTGTCTGTGACGTGGCTTCCGATGCATCAGACAGCAACCAAGTTCACGTTGTGAAAGTCGACAGAATAAATGACTCAATAACTATTTTTTTTTGATACTTATCACTAATGTTAAATAAAACTGTTAATAAAACAGAATACAAATCCATGATAAGAATGCTTGAGATTCACGCCTCTGTTCACAGACAGCTTGCTAGTAACGTTACCGAATTAATTTCTGTTTTGCATTTTGTCTTCCATGTGTGTGTGTAAAAAAACAAGACAATAAAAGGTCTAAACGTACCTCATTTGGCAAAAAACTCCACAAGGAAGATGTGTGACAATATGCAGAGAATGTTGAGTGTGACAGCTCTGACGTTCATTTGCCAAACAAGCCAGACAGCAACTAAGTTAATGTTACGTAAACAATTTATGTGACATTTAACAACATATAATTTACCACGAAGAGTAAAAACGGGTTTCCCAAATTCGAAAGTCGACATTAAAATGAAACTTTGACCGAGAAACTCTCCACGTCTTCTCTTCACTGTTTTCACGCATAAATAAGCCACCTAGGTTCTTGTTCTCACAATGCAAAGTGTAATTCAAAAATACGGAAAAACATCTGTAAAAACCAAATACAGAAAATTTCCTTCAATTATTAGGGTATACTGTACTGTATTTTTACGGATTTTTTTTTTTTACAGTGTAGCTCGCTTACGTCCCTTCTTAAACATCAAGGATGCTGAGACACTGGTTCACGCCTTCATTACTTCTCGACTTGACTACTGTAATTCTCTTTTCTATGGTCTACCAAACACAACATTAAATAAGCTTCAATAAATCCAGAACTCTGCTGCTAGGGTCCTCACTTATTCAGAGAAATCCTTTCCCATTACTCCCATCCTACACAGACTTCATTGGCTACCCATTCGCTCTCGCATTCAATACAAGATTCTCCTCATTACCTTCAAAACACTTCATGGTCTTGCCCCCCCCATATATTTCTGATCTCATTCATACTTACTCCCCAGTTCGCACGCTACTCTCTTCAGACACTGGTCTACTGTTAATTCCTTGCTACAGATTAGCATTGTTCGGTGGACGAGGGCTTAGTATCTCTGCCGCTACACTCTGGAATTCTATTCCCAAATACATCCGTGATCCTCATTACAGGATTTCAAAACCCATCTTAAAATATATCTTTTCTCTTCTTGTTCTCCTGATCTCTGAATATATGATCTGTTTTTTTTTATGGATTTCATGTTTATCTGTATTCTGTTTTTTGTCTCCTGTTATGTGTAACTGTTTTTGATATTGTAAAGTGACCTTGAGTTTGTAGAAAGACGCTATATAAAATAAACATATTATTATTATATTATTAACCACACTCGAGACACGTTTACCAACTAAAGACTCAACTTCATTCCGGTTCTTTACCCAGGATGGATTCTTCACCTAATACTGTTACTGCACCACCATATAAAGTACTTCAGTATTATTTTTCTATTTTTACCCAAAATGAGGTGCCGTGAACACTCTCATGTACTGTATGTCTGTTTCACAAGTGAGATTAATAGAATTATTAAACTTCTCACGTTCCAGGAAATCTCTTATATGGACAAATGCATCAGATATCACTTCAGCTGAATAACATGCAGATAGAGACACTTTGACTTATAAAACATGGAAGACAAAAAACACAATTGAAATGTAGTGCTAACTGACATAGCTTGTATCACAGTGTAGAATTTTGTCAAATAAATTTTCTGTCTCACTGTGATAAGAAGCAACATGGAACCACAGAAGCTAATTGTTTAAACATGACTGATGTTATATAGTGATTTTGGAGCAAAACATGATATTAGTCATGTTTGATGCCATGCTAAGCAAACATAATAGCTATCCCTGTTGCCAGGAACAACAGTTCTAGGGGTGTAAGAAAATATCGATACATGTGTGTATTGTGATATTTTGTTTGCCGATACTGTATCGATTCTCAAAAATGGAATATCGATATTTAAAAAAAAAAAAAAAAATCATACAAGATTCATGACAGTTGCTTCGTTTTGAGTTTATATCCTGCTAGACTGCAGTCTTCTTATCTCTGAATTTAACCACTGACGGGAAATACTAGCATAAGGGCTTAAATTGTAAAGCAGGGTCCAAAAATATATATGGTTTGTTTATAAAAGCTTTATAAGCTTTATACATTTAATAACTAAAGAATTTTGCAAGCACTTTATTTTTCCCCCTTTACTCGTGCTGCACAAAATGTGATTCAATATCATTAAATGGTTTTCATATGGTGGGTGTGTTTTTAATTACAGCTTTCCTAAAATTATGTCCTATTCATAAAATAAGAAATATCCCAATATATCGCCTTGTTTACAGTATGGCAACATATCGTATCGCAACCCCTGTATCGTGATACGTATCGTATTGCCAGATTCTTGGCGATACACAGCGATACTAAAGTTTTATAATTAATTTTGAAAAGTACATTCACATCTAAGATTATGTGGTTCTTCTTAATAAGGGCAAAATCAAAGAAGGGTAAGTGAGAGGTTTGATCAAAGAAATGAGGGTTTAAAACAGTATGAATAGAAAGGTGCCAGTAAAAAATAACGTGTGGTATGGGTAAGGTTGGGCATTGTTTAAATTTAACGGTTCTGATTATTATCAATTCTTAATTTTGATTCCAATAAGGTAAAAAATAAATAAATGAATAATAATAATAATAATAATAAATATAACTGCAAGCAGTGATTGCGGGGCCAAGCACTAGGTAAGGAAGGCAATGAGTAATTGAAGCCATTTCAAGAGAATAGGCTAATGCTATCTAACGTTATCAACAGTGTTAGAAATATAATTTTTGATGGTTAATGAATAGTTTATCACTCTCGACCAATAGGTGGCACAGTTACCAAACTGATGTGGAGTAGTCAGTGTGAAGTGACAATGGCACATACAAAATTTGGTTTCAGTATGTCTAAGCTTTGCAGAGATACAGCCTCAAATACAGTTTGGCATCTTTCCAGCAAATTCGTTGATGCGCTAAAGGGAAACCGTTTTGTATGTAGACACGAAATCCATAATTTTTTGTCAACATGGTCTGAAGATGATCTGAATCAAATTTGGTGAAAATGAGACCAACGGTCTAAGAGGAGTTCGAAAAAGTAGGTTTTCAACATTAATTATAATGGGGGACAGGACGTTTGGCCAATTATGGCATAATGGGTATCATTGTTCTCGGCATGACCCAAGGAATTTATTGAGATCACTTTCATTACAACAGGCTAATGTAAGCAGAAGTTATTAGCATTTTTGTAAATTTCTTTATAACCTTTGGCCACAAGGTGGCGCTGTCCCCAAGCTTTTTGAGTACTGTCAGGGCATTGTGCCGAAGACACATACAGAGTTTTGTAACGATACAATGCTTTCATAAAAATATAGCATTTTTTGACAAAATTCAAAATGGCCAGCGCCCAAAATGGCTGACATGGGAATTGGGTATGGTTGGACTCTACATGATGCACCGAATCTAAAGACTAGTTTTGTGATTTTTGGCCAAACCATTCAAAAGTTATAAGCAAAAATAGCCATTTTTCATATCTCCTGATCACTAGGTGGCACTGCGCCGAAACACTGCAGGTAGCCTCAGGTCATGTTTGTTATAACACACACCAAGTTTGGTCTCAATACACCAAACCGTTGCAGAGATATAGCCTCACATCTATTTTTGCACACTTTTCGTAGAATTCGTTCGCGCGTTATTCGAGAACAGTTTGGGTAATCAACTTGAATTCCATAGCTTCTTGCCAGCATCGTCTGAAGATGATCTGAGCCAATTTTGAAAAAAAACTAAACCTTACAATTTTTGAATTTTGGACTTCATTCAACTCGGCATGAGCCAAGGATTCAGAGGGGGAAAAAAATTCCTTCTGAGCCTTACGGTTCAAAACTTATTAGCATAATAAATAATAACTTTGGACAAGTGGTGGTGCTAGAGAGTTTGAGTTAGAGACTCCAGATTTGCTATGGTTAACCTTCGGTGCTTGGCCCCTAATAATAGTAAATAAATAAATAAATCTTAGATATCATTCACATTTTTTTCTAACTCTTATTACAAAATATTTTATTGTTAGCTAAATACTATGAATGAAAACCAACAGGTTAAAGAACACTTACACAAGGATGTGTGTGCAGCAGAGAAAACAGCACACAAGTCTTCTTGACTTGAATTGTTTAAAATCACATTTAAGTGAGTGCATTAAGTGCAGTTTGTTAAAATAACAAAGGTGGACTCAAGGCACATTTTCAGTAAGACGAAAGTACACATTTTAATTAAAATGTTAACCCATACCGAGGCATGGGAATCCAGAATCTATTCCAACCCTAGAATAGGATGCTTAAGGTCAGGAGTCGTCTACTTGTTATAAAATTAAAATTTAGATTCTTTTTATCAATTCCTTTGTGCGGATTTTATTATGACTTTAAACCATTCAAGCACAAGAAGACTGGCGTGCTGTTTTCTGTAGTGCATATACATGAGTGTAGCTATCATTTCAGAAGTGAGACTTTTGTCTAATTGACCGGCTTATTGGGGGCAGCCATGGTTAGGGAGTCGGGCTTGTGACTGAAAGGTTGTGGGTTCGAGTCCCAGGTCCGGCGGGGATTGAAGGTGGGGGGAGTGAATAACCAGCCCTCTCTCCACCCTCAATACCACGACTGAGGTGAGTCCCTTGAGCAAGGCACCGTTCCCCCAACTGCTCCCTGGGTGCCGCAGCAATAGCAATATGGCTGCCCACTGCTCCGGGTGTGTGTTCACGGTGTGTGTGTGCGTGTTTGTTCACTTCTCACTACTGTGTGTGTGCACTTGGATGGGTTAAATGCAGAGCACAAATTCCGAGTATGGGTCACCATACTTGGCCACACGTCACGTCCTTTCCTTTCCTTTTTTTTCCTTTTAATTTTTTCTTATGTTCTTATGTCTTTTTCTTATAATGACAATTTTATGATTGGTTTATCAACACATAATAAGGCAGAACAGTTTATATCATGCATTATTCATATGCTTTATGTATTACCTGAAAATTACTTGAATTTGTTTTTTTTTTTTTTTTTTTAGCTACAGCGATAGTAGGATGCCTTGTCCATATTAGACACACATCGAAAGCGTGCACACAGAAAAAGTGATTTTACATGCTTCTGATTGACAGATAAATCAAAATGCATGCACTTTAATTTCAATGTTGTTATTAATGTTGAGGTTATTTTAGCTTCAAATGGCAACATTGTCAAAACAATCCCGTTCCCAGATAGCACATGTACTTCTGCAAGATGTCTGTTAAAGATCACTTGATTTGGAAAGCATCTGCTGTGTACAAACATCTGACAGACGTCTGCATACATTCTAAATCCTAAGCATCTTAAAGACATCTAATAGATGTCTACTGGACATCTGATATGAGAGGCAAACACTCTAAAAAAATATGTCTTCCAGATGTAAATGCAGACGTCTCTGTGATGTATGTGTGCTATCAGGGTTTATTTTTAAAAGTGTTGTATTATACATGCCAGGCCAGTAGTTTGGTGATGTCACATCGTAAAGAAATGCTACGTACCTGCGCACATATGCACTCCTCTACAGAAAGGTGAATACAAATGTGAATACAAAATAGTTTTTATTTGCACATTGAAATCCTTTTGCAAAAGTTTGTTTTCAGTCCTCCAGAATGCTCAAAACGAGCATAAGTGCATAAATGTACTTGACTACCGTGTTCTCCTTTCCAACTAGGTGCCAAACAACAAAGTCAAATAGCAATGCTGCAAAATAAAACAACAGTGACTAGATAACTAAATTAAGGTGAAAGTGTCCTTAATCCTTGAATTTAACTCCATGATCCATCTCCATCTTTGCGCGCTCTCTCCATATTTGCGATCTCCGTGCATGAGCTGGCTCTGCGTACTTCCGTCAAGCTGCCTTTCAAAATAAAAGTCTCTATTGGTTAAATAACTTAAAGGGGTCATCAGATGCAAAATTAACTTTTACATATTGTTTGAATATAAATGTGTGTTGGCAGTGTGTGTACACATCCACCCTATAATGATAAAAATCCACCCAGTTTTTTTTATTTATTCCTTAAAAATAATATCCCCTTTTTCAAATCAGGCCATTCTCAGCTTCATGTCTGTGTGACATCACACAGACAAAGGCTGCTCTCATGATAGTTGATTGGCATGGCCGTCTTAGCTTAGACCAGCCCTGAGTGAACTGCAACAGTCCGACCGGTATTGTTTCAACGCCGGGGGAGGGAGGTAGGCAAGAATGGCTCCTAAGCGATTGAGGTGTTTTGTTGTTGGATGTAATAATCAGTGTTGGGCAGTAACGCATTACTTTGTAACGCGTTACTGTAATTTAATTATTTTTTTAGAAGAAGAAGAAGATAGAAGATAGAAGCCTTTATTTGTCACATATACTGTTACATGCAGTGAAATTGGACCCCTCCGACCATACACAAACATCACATTTCGGGGGAAGACAGGTCAGTCGAGAGGTAGCATAGAAAATAAGAAAATAAGATATATTAGGAAAAAGGAGGTGCAAAAAAAACCCCTCCCAGACTGTCCTTCAAGTAGGGCAGTGTGAGATCAGGGGGAAAAAAAGCCCCAGCAACAAGCACATAAACACATAAACATAGACATAACATTCCAACAGGGGAGGGGGACAGGGGATGTGGAAGTAGTCCAATGTAGGCAACAGCCATCCGGTCCTGCAGCTAGAGAGCGCTGGTCACAGACCCGCCTACCCACACCGGGGGGTAAAAGCACACAAAGGCGTGGGATGCTGGGGGGAGGCAGTGACTGTCTATCTGTAGTTTCTCCACGATGTTTTCTAATTTGCAGTCTATAACCACAGTCTGAGTACTAACAGCTCTGCCCACCACCGTTTCAATCCAGCCGGCCAGCTTAGTGGGGTTTTGAGCCGCGCTGACCGCTTTTACCAATCGTCGATACCACAGGGCCCCACCTAATCCCATCAGCAGAAACCCTGAGTAACGGAGTAATTTAACGTGTTATAATTTCAAAATTAGTAATTAGAGTATTGTTACAAGCATGCGTTACCGCTGCATTACATCATTGCCGACAGAATGTGATTTATCATGTGGATTATGAAAAGGGTGTTGGATAGCACATGCGACGTCCTTTACCTGAGAACTACTTTGACTGGAAAGCGCCTGTGTGGCAGATACTACCAATAAAAACATAGTCAGTATGGAGAGAGGAAAGCACGCGTTCTGTAGCTGGAAATACAATCATTATTTTTAGTTTATTACTGTCAAAGTCAAGAACAATATTGTGCATTGTCAATTAGAGGGGAAG
This sequence comes from Cirrhinus mrigala, assembly GCA_036247105.1. Classification (NCBI taxonomy): domain Eukaryota; kingdom Metazoa; phylum Chordata; class Actinopteri; order Cypriniformes; family Cyprinidae; genus Cirrhinus; species Cirrhinus mrigala. The sequence continues at coordinate 31,840,187 of CM070018.1, forward strand.
AAATCCTTTTCAACCGTCAAAAACTCCATATCCAATTTAAAACCTCTGAAAGGGCAACACGGCATATTAAAACCTATTAAGAACGTATACCGGGTGCGGAGAGCAACGCATCAGCTTCTGTTGTCGTCCCGCGCTGCTCTCTGTTGCGTCGAGTCCAGCGAGAGTGGTCTCTAATCCGCTGGCACTGGGCTTGACGCAACAGAGAGTACAAGACTTGCGCGGTACAAGACTTGATGGGCGAGTGGGGGTGAGGGCGCGGGCGCGGGTGCGGGCGGGGGCAGGGGCGGGCATAGACTCATGTGTGTGCGGGATGCGATAGAATAAAATGATTTGCGGGACTCCCGCAAAATAAAACTGTCTAAACATAAAATATCTGAAACAAATTAATTGCTATTCATGTATTGCACAAAAGCAATAAGAACAACTATATAAAACAAAAACGATTAACAGCCGTAAGCATAGGCAGAGTGTAATGCCAAGCCAGCAGAGGGAGCCATCATCCGAGTACTGACTGCGCGCTCCCTCTGCTGCTTCTACATTCACTTCCTGTTTGGGACTACTTAAGCTGTGACCATGTGCTTGCACATTGCAAAGTATTGCCAGTTTACCTGCCTTACCGAGCGTTTTCCTGATTATTCTGTTTGCTTACACGTGTATGATTCTGCCTCGTTCTCTGACCACTGATTTCTCGGATTACCCTTTCTGGACTGTTTGCTTGTGTGGACTGTTTTCAAGGTTTGACTTCATTGCCTGGTTTCTCACTTACGATTCCCGGATTACCCATTGGATTGTCGAAAGATTGGACTGCTTTATAGTTATTGACCCTCTGCCTGTTTACACGTGTATGTTTGCTGCTGTTTGTAATAAACTTACGCACATGGATTCTAACGCCGCCTCAGCGTCTCCGTTACAGAATACTTCGCCTACCTTGAATCCAGCGGAGGTTTCCAACTTGCAAGCAGCTTTCGCCTACCAAAGCGAATTACTGAAGAGTTATCAAGAGCAGCTTACAAAACTACAATCAGTCAACAAGCATCTAACGCACTACGTATGATCTCTTCCTCCTCCCATGCCATCAACGGTAAGCTTTGCACTTCCTAATAAGTTCGATGGAACGGCTGAGCAATGCAAGGAGTTCGTTCGTCAAGTTAAGCTGTATTTTGATCATCAGAAGGATCGATTTGAGTCTGAGGAAAAGAGATGTGCATTTATCATGACTTTGCTTATGGGAAGAGCGCTCGATTGGGCTTCAGCAGTGTGGGATACCGATCCACAGTTTAAGACATCTGTCAACTATTTTTTACAACAAATCCATGAGGTCTTCGAATATCCTGCAGGGGACAGGGATATCTCGACCCAAATTATTCACGCTAAACAAGGTAACCGCACTGCAGCCGATTATGCTATCGAGTTTCGTACTCTGGCAGCTCAGAGTGGGTGGAACGATGTTGCTCTTAAAGCCATTTTTTACAACAGTCTGAATGTCGATCTGCAAACTGAACTCGCCTGTCGGCGAGAGGATTCTTCATTCTCCGAACTCGTTAATCTTACCATCAAGATCGACAATCTCATGAGGCAGACACCCAGGCAACGTGTTAGCAAGAGTAACCATTGCAACCCCCCGATCTGCGGTCCAGCCATTGAAAAATCAGCTGAACCGATGCAACTGAATGCTTCACGATTGACGGAGGAGGAACGAACAAGACGTCGCCAAAATAATCTATGTTACTACTGCGGTGAACCAGGCCATCGTAGTATGGGATGTCCGCTCAAGCTCAAGCCTTCCTCAGGGGTAAATATCCACAATTTCTATGTTCTTCAAAACAAGTTATTTACATTACCTGTTACCCTAAGAACTGATACTCTGTCCCTTGATCTGACAGCGATGATTGACTCTGGAGCCGCACTGAATCTCATCAATAAGGACATTGTCAAGAAATATAACATCCCAACCCAGCCATGCAATCCACCCATCCAGATTAAAGCTATCAACGACACTCTCATCGATCATGGTATCCACTGCCAGACAACAACCTTGAAACTTCAAATCGGTCTGCTTCACCAGGAAAACATCACATTATATGTGGTTGACTCACCCAAGTATGAAGTCGTCCTAGGATTTCCCTGGCTCTCCATCCACGATCCTGCCATTTCCTGGTTTCAAGGAGAGTTAACTCATTGGTCGCCATTCTGTGTGAAGAATTGTTTCTCCATTCAACCACAACCCTGTCTCACCACAAGCATCGAAAGTCCAGAAACACAGGTAAAAGTAACCATCCCCAGTCACTATCAAGACTTATCTGAAGTTTTCAGTAAAACCAAGGCCACACAATTCCCTCCACATCGCCCCTGGGACTGCGCTATTGATTTGCTTCCCAACGCCATGCCCCCTAAAAGCCGAATTTATCCATTGTCCAGGACGGAGGAACAGGCTATGGAGGAATACATTGACGAGGCTTTAGACTCAGGTTTCATTCGTCCGTCCACATCCCCTGCTGCAGCTGGTTTCTTCTTTGTGAGCAAGAAGGATGGTGGTTTGAGACCTTGCATCGACTATCGTGGCCTCAACAACGTCACGGTAAAGTTCCGCTACCCCTTACCTTTAGTACCCCCTGCTTTGGAACAATTACGGGAAGCCACCATTTACACCAAGCTAGACTTAAGAAGTGCATACAATCTCATAAGGATCAAGGAGGGGGACGAATGGAAGACTGCATTTCTCACCACTAGGGGGCACTATGAGTACCAGGTGATGCCGTATGGGTTAGCCAACGCCCCAGCTGTATTTCAGTCCTTCATCAACGAAATTCTCAAGGAGTTCATAAATAAGTTTATCACCTATATCGACGACATTCTGATATATTCCAAGACTGAAGCCGAACATGTTGCCCATGTGCGTGCTGTACTGTCCCAGTTGCTGGAGACCCAACTTTTTGTCAAGGCTGAAAAATGTGAGTTCCACGTCCACCAAACATCATTCCTTGGCTATCAAGTTAGCCACCAGGGGGTGAAAATGGACTCAACTAAGGTTCAAGCAGTCACAGATTGGCCTCAACCTACCACCATCAAGGAGCTTCAACGATTCCTGGGCTTCGCCAATTTCTACCGCCGCTTCATTTGAGATTACAGCACCATAGCTTCTCCTCTTACCTCACTCCTCAAAAACAAACCCAAGAAACTCTGCTGGACTGAAGAGGCAAGTCATGCATTTAACACTCTCAAGACAAGTTTCACTTCAGCTCCCATCCTTAAACACCCTGACCCGGATCTGCCCTTTGTTGTGGAGGTGGATGCATCAGATTGCGGAATAGGAGCTGTGCTCTCCCAACGTCATGGTCAACCAGGCAAACTTCATCCATGTGCTTTTTATTCCAGGAAACTCACGAGTGCAGAAAGGAACTACGACGTGGGTAATAAGGAACTTCTATCCATGAAAGCCGCTATAGAGGAGTGGCGACACTGGCTAGAGGGTGCTCGCCATCCTTTCCAAGTCATCACTGACCACAAGAACCTTGAGTATATAAAAAAGAGCCAAAAGACTCAACCCACGTCAAGCCCAATGGGCCCTCTTCTTCACTCGTTTCGATTTCACAGTCACTTACAGACCAGGAAGCAAGAACAGTAAGGCTGACGCTCTCTCCCGTAAGCATGACCCCCCTACTGATTATCTCAAACCTGAACCCATCCTGCCACCCACTGTCATTCTAGCACCTATCGCATGGGATCTCATGGAAGAAATTCAGCGCAGACACGAACAAGATCCACCACCACCACAATGTCCCCCAAACAAGCATTATGTACCTCAAGACATGCGGCATCAAGTCCTACAGTGGGTTCATACTTCCCTCAGTACCGGTCACCCAGGTATATCACACACCCTACACCTGTTAAAGAACTCATTCTGGTGGCCATCAATGACCAAGGACACAAACACATTCGTTAAATCATGCCAAGTCTGCGCCCAATCCAAGACCCCCAAAGAATTACCCTCTGGTTTACTTCAACCATTACCCATTCCACAACGGCCCTGGTCTCATCTCTCCATTGATTTCGTCACTGATCTGCCACTTTCCAATGAATCAGCCGATACTTACGCACCTATTGCAGCTGTGAACAACATAGGTGGTCAGAATTTCTCCCCTGGGCGGAATAAGCAAAAAATTCACTCACCCATTCCTCTACAGGCCTCACCCCCTTTCAGTGCGTCCTGTGGTTTCAGCCCCCCATGTTCCCGTGGTCGGGGGAACCTTCATCGGTTCCGGCTGTCAACGACTGGATTAAGCGTAGTGAGAGGGTGTGGGACAGTGCTCATGTGCGTCTCCAGCGGGCGATACGGAATCAGGAGATCCAAGCCAACAGACGCCGCCATCCACACCCCCCTACCAACCTGGACAATGGGTCTGGCTCTCTACGAGGGACATCAAGCTGCGGCTGCCCAGCAGGAAGCTCAGCCCTAGGTATGTAGGCCCTTTCAAGATTCTTAAGAGAATTAATGACGTAACATACCAGCTTGAGCTTCCTGCTAACTATCGTATCTCTCCCTCTTTCCATGTGTCCCTCCTCAAACCGGTCCACCCGGAGGCTGACCCCGGCCAGATGGCCCCAGACCCACCGCCACCCCTGGATGTAGGCGGCATGCCCGCCTATCAGGTAAAGGAGTTACTGGACTCTCGGCGTAGAGGGGGTCAGCTCCAATATCTGGTGGACTGGGAGGGCTATGGACCTGAGGAGAGGTCATGGGTGGCCGCCAGCGACATTCTGGATCCATCTCTCACGGAGGAGTTCCATCAAGCCAGACCCGACCGTCCAGCACCACGACCACGGGGACGTCCTCGCCCAGCTCCAGGAGTCGCTCCTAGAGGGAGGGGTTCTGTAATGCCAAGCCAGCAGAGGGAGCCATCACCCGAGTACTGACTGCGCGCTCCCTCTGCTGCTTCTACATTCACTTCCTGTTTGGGACTACTTAAGCTGTGACCATGTGCTTGCACATTGCGAAGTATTGCCAGTTTACCTGCCTTACCGAGCGTTTTCCTGATTATTCTGTTTGCTTACACGTGTATGATTCTGCCTCGTTCTCTGACCACTGATTTCTTGGATTACCCTTTCTGGACTGTTTGCTTGTGTGGACTGTTTTCAAGGTTTGACTTCATTGCCTGGTTTCTCACTTACGATTCCCGGATTACCCATTGGATTGTCGAAAGATTGGACTGCTTTATGGTTATTGACCCTCTGCCTGTTTACACGTGTATGTTTGCTGCTGTTTGTAATAAACTTACGCACATGGATTCTAACGCCGCCTCAGCGTCTCCGTTACACAGAGTTTCTATTTATAACACGTGTTTGCAGCGTTGAACAATGTTGATTTCTGAAATCAGAGAATCCACTCACCGTTTGAAATGCCGTGCAATCTGCATGCACGCAGCCGCCTATTGCTTTTAGTTAAAATAACTGTGGTTTGTGAATGTTGATGCTTTAATGACAAATATTTTATTGGAGCGTTTATGCTAGGAACACACAAGTTCACTATTTCACCTACATTTTGTGGATGTAAAGAAAAAAGTAATGTAACGAGTAATGTAACTAACTACTTTTGAAATAAAGTAATTAGCACAGTAATTTGATTACTTTTCAAAGGAGTAATCAGTAATTTAATTACATTTTCAGAGTAACTTGCCCAACACTGGTAATAATGAACATAGCAGTTGTCATTTACTCCCGACATCTGAGCCGCTGAAGACACAGTGGATTATTTTTGTTTGTGAAGGGAATGTGCCCCCCAATCGACATAAATGTTCGCACAAATCATTTGTGATCTAGCTTCACCGCACAGCAAAAGTAAGCATAAGGTGTTTTTTTATGAATCTTTGCAATCGCCTTTACTAATAATGTGCTAGTTAGCAAGTTTCACAGCTAAATGTGGCTAAAGTAAACAGTAACTCAGAGTACGGCTCATCACCCCATAAAAGAGAGGGGCGGGGTGAGCAGAGCTCACGTGCAACCAAACTGGTTAATGTCTGCACAGCTGATTTTGACAGAGTAAAAAGGGTGTTGTTTTACACTACCATTGAGAAATTTTAACCAAAGTATTTAATATTTACTGAGTACCTTCCAAAGTATTTAAGACTTTAAATTAAGACCCTAAAGAATCAGCTCTATTTGTGGAAAATGGGCATCTGATGATCCCTTTAATCCTGGAAACTAATTCAGATAACTTAGGGTTATTTACAGTGTAAACACCACTATAGGTTACATTTTGCATCAACACAAACAGTTAAGCATCAGTCCAGTGCAGCTGTGTGATTGGGAGCAACTGAATCTCATCACCACGGGGCATCACTGAAGCAGTTACAAAACAGAGCAGCATTTACTGAAGGTAAGCAACAACTCCAGAAGAGACAATTACGATTTGATTAACTAATGAGATAAGAGCTTTTGATGCCAGCCCTGTTCCTGGAGGCACAACAACAGTACACGTTCTTGAAACTGTTCCTAATCAAATACACCCTCATTCAACTCATCAGCTAGTTAGTAGTTGACATTTTGAGAAACAATGTAAAATCATGCCGCATTATGCAAGAGAAAATGTAATTTTCTCTATGTGTATTAAATCAATGACACTGCTTATACATGATCAGTTTCGTAAATCATGCATCAGAGATTTCCTTACATAACTTTTAAATCATTAAATAGTTTTTTTTTTTTTTTTTTTTTTTTTTTTTTTGACACATGCAATATTTTAGATAACTTTGACAATAAAATGTAAAAATATGGGGGCAATATTGTACCAAAGTGTAAAATTGTCATTCAGTGTAATGGTCTGGACTTACCATTAGATCTTTAAATAAACATAAAATACATAAAAAATATTAAAAACATAAAAAAACATAAAAAGTATTAATTTGTTGTCTTGGCATTTTCAAGTAAATATTGGCTGTGTATTAATAAAAGGACTGCGTCTTATTGTGTTTTTAAGGTATTTAAATAACCAGGGGATTTTGTCAGATGTCATTCAGTGTAACAGGAAAAAGAAGTTGTTCTGAAATTATATGAAAAACTGATATTTATTCATCAGTCTGTGATATCATTAAAAGGCACCTGGAAGACTGTGTGGTCCTGCAGAAAAGTGAGTTTATTGCTCATAAATATTTGATAATTTCACCTTTTCATGGTTTGGTAACGTAGGTTACAAAAACACTTTTAATGTTAGATTTTATGAAAAATAAGTAGATGTTGTGAATAATTGTGAATAACTTTGCTGGTCAAGTTTACTGTTTGAAATAGGTGGCCATTTGGTTACCTGCAATATAAGCTGAAGTAGAAAGTCATTCTATAAGTGTGGGTACATTTGATGTCTGTGAAGTATATTTTATTAATATATTTTCATCAATGTAAAGCCCCGATGCTTAATTTTCTAGTACACAATTAGATTTTTCCCAGTCACACTACTATATGTTAAAAAAGACCTATCTTTTGTTCAAAAATGATGTTATTATGTTATGTTACAACCCTGGTATTCAGCTGTCAGATTTTGTAAAGTTGCTCATTCTACTCTGCATTTAAGCATGAAAATTACCTCAAATATAAGTTAATTTCATAGTTTTGCCTTCAGTTAGATTAGGTTATCAAGACATTTGGGTGTATGCTTCAAAAATAATAAGTGTTTATTGTGATTTAACTTGTTTTATTTGTGTCTGAAAAAACATTAAAGTAAGTTACCCACTTGCTGTATAGTATTATGATTTACAAAGAGGCCCCACTTAGGCAATTGTCTCTTGCTACACATTCACACCCCCCAATAAAAATCCTATAAAACGGCCCTGCTATGAGGGGCAAGGATCAGGTTAGGCCATAGAAAATTTCATTAACCTAATATAAAAACAATGGAAGTCCTTAAGATGTCCCCACTAATATAGTAAATTAATATAGTCAGTTTTGACCTTGTGGGGACATTTTTTAGGTCCCCATGTGGAAACAGGCTTAAAATTCATGCAGAATGAGCTTTTTTGAGAAAGTAAAAGTGTGCACAGTCTCCTGTGAGGGCTAGGTTTAGGTGTAGGGTAGGTGTAGGGGAATATAAAATACAGTTTGTACAGTATAAAAACCAGTATGCCTACAGAATGTCCCCATAAAACATGGAAACACAACGTGTATGTGTGTGTGGACTTAAATAGGCCCTTTGTTCAGTAAAATAACATTCAGATATCATCAGTGCCTGAAGTCAAAAAGACAGGAGGTCTGAGTGCTTTCAAGTGGGCAGAACAAATTTACTATCTGTAAAGATAAGAGTGAGCACTAGGGAGATAACTGCCCTTAAGCACAGACATAGAGCTGCACATGAACAAAAGTACCAAGGAAAACCTTTAATCTCATTCACACACAGGTATAAATATGGTCTTCAGCAAAAGCAGAGCAGGGACAGTGATTCAAAAGAGCTGGAATGGAGAGAGAGAGAGAAATACAAAAGATTAAGCTGGAAAAGTTAAAGACAGTGGCTTCTATGGAGGCATGTTACCAGGGCTTTGATCCTGTAGCTTATCTGCACTATAACTACACTCCACCTCGAGCAGATTTTGAGCGGAGAAGTAGCATTGTGCCATGGAAACTCAGCTGTCTGCACAGAGCCTTTACTGAAGGTGAGCATAAATGTGTGTAAGCGCGAGAGCATCTAGATTTGTATTTCTTGAAGGAAGTGACAGTGCTTGCAAAACAGGCAAAAGAATAATGTTGTCATGACACTCATCTTGTTTTCAATTGTCTGTATATTAGAACAGAAACAGTATGTGGAGATTGGCTGTTCACAGAAAAATGTGAGAAAGTGGCATACTCAGTGGTAGCTGGCTAGCTAAATTAAAAAAAAAAAAAAGTAAAATAAAATAAAATAAAATAAAATAAAATAAAATAAAATAAAATAAAATAAAATAAAATAAAAATAAATGCAGGATCTGCAGTTGTGCACATCCAGCCTAAAAGGCTGTTAAAAACAACAAAAAAAGACTTTAAATTGTTATGGGATATTGTTATGCTGACAGTGTTATGGATAGGAAATCTTGACAGGAGATTTCAATCTACCCCCATTTTTGTTTATCTAGTCAAACTGGACTTATTTTGACACAGAGCCACATGGATGCAGAATAATGCAAAAACAAACACAAATGGTTTCAGCTTGCAGTGGCATTGTTGAAAATATTCAATAAATGCTGTGTAGTATTTAATGTGTAGTATTCTGGCCATTTGATGTCAACATGTTGGGCCCCAGGGTGACTGAAGCAGCTTTGGAAGAAAGAAAGAAAGGAAGAATGAAAGAAAGAAAGAAAAAGAAAGAAAGAAAGCCATTAGTTTTTTCATTAGTTATGCTGGTGATGTGCAAATTTGTCTTGCCTTTTTGTCTAGGTGCCTGAAGTATAAAATATGTAAATGCTGTCTGACGATAAGATAAATCACACAGCTAAAAAAAACTTCATTATAAAATATTACCATATTTTAGAATACGAAAAAAAAAAAAAAAAACTGAATCTGTTTAATATTTGTTTACAAAAAGTATTATTATGAGGGGCCAAGCACCAAACCTGCGCAGCCAGCTTCATACCTGCATAACAAAATTCTCGACTCAAGACAGTTTTAGACCCTATGATGTCATGTTCCTGCCATTTTAAATTTTTCGAAAAACCTACTTTTTGAATTTTGAATTTTGTCATAAAATGCCATATTTTACATGCACATTGGCTTATCGTGATGAAACTTGATATGCGTCATCTGCACCATACATGGAAGGTACTCATGGAAGGACAGTTTTGGGAAAACCACCTTGTGGTAAAAAATTACAATGAAAATTAAAATTTTTTAAATACTTTTGCCTATTGTCATGAGACTGGTCTTGATAGATTCCTTGGGTCATACCAAGAACATCAATACCAATTATGCCATAATCGGCAGAATGTCCTGTCTGCCATCTTGATTTTCTTTAAAAACTTTTTTTTTCGAACTCCTCCTATGTTTACCAAATTCTCAGATAATCTTCTGCTGTCTTGTCCACACTGGATACAGTATACAGATGCGTGTTCATTTTCTGAAACAGTCCACAAGCTCGAGTCTGTCAGTAGGACAAACGGAGTGAAAGAACGTTTGCTTTGACACGTTTGGTTTAAACAGCTTGTTCGCATCTTTGTCTCTTTGTCTCTTATCAGTGACAGGTATTGTTGGAATTTTTCTTTCCCCCCCCCCCCCCAATTCACATTTTGATTATTAAGTTTAGCACGGTAAGCAGAGGCCCAGAAGGCTCACCTGTTTATTTTTACTATCAGGAGTTAGGTAAGATCTGTTCAGGAGAACTGGAGTTGTCAGGCTGTTGCCGTTTCTTTAGCTGCCCTGTCTGTTTACTGTATTTGTTTTTCATTAGTAAATGTTTTTGTAAAATCATTTGTGAACCATTTTGTATTTTTTTGTTAGTTGTTTGAACTGTTTTTGTTTTTTAGTAGAATAAATAAAAGTGTAAATGGATAGAGGAAGAAAGGCCAGAAAACCGTTCATAACCTGTAAGTCTGATAACCTAGGTGGGACTGTTGGGTATTAACAGACCACACAGGTGAGGGTAAGGGTAGGTAAGGGTCTACTGTAAGATGTCAAGCTGAATAAGTACTCCCTTTGGGACAGACTTGGTGTCTGGCTCTAGCACTGGGACAGACATGGCAGCAGGCTCAGGTTCCGGGACAAACTGGGCTTTAGTCTTTAGCTCTGAGACATAATTTTCCACAGGCAGGAGGCCCTTGGTGTGTGTAGGCTTTGCCCTCACGAAAAAAAGTTTATTCAAGTGTGCTATTAGTATACTTCTTTTAAACTAAAAATAGGAAAGTATACTTTCAGTCTACTTTTCAAGTACTTCTCAGAAATATACTTAAAATGACATTTAAGTATACTTGATTTATACTTAGAAAAGGTCTAAATATATTTAAGCTATACTATACTAAGCTTATAGAATCCATGTTTTCATTGTTATACAATAGGGGGTGCTATTACACGTCTTCTGTACAGAATTTCCAAAACACAAGCGAAGAAGAAACCGAAACAATAGATGCTTCCACATGAAATCTAACACTATCATCATACAAAAAAAAAAAAAAAAAAAAAAAAAAATCATCAAAACTGAGTAACGTTATGGAATAAAATGTCGACCCATGAAGAGATAATGATGACTGTCATAGTTTGGGGTGTTGATCAACTCCATCTATGTTTTGATTATCATTCTGAATCTAGTTCAGTCTTTTTTCAGCATTTTGTTCAAAATATTGTTTATTTATTTATTTATTTTTAATTTTTTTATTTATGAAACTTACCCACATTCAAATGCATAAAAAAAAGAATGTATGAAGATAGAATAAAATGTTTTTGTTTACAAGCAGATGCCCTGTTCTTTCTTTTGATGTTTTGTATGTTCAGATATTCATATAACAAAATGTATACAAAAACAATACCTAAATAGGGACATAGTAGTATACTTAAAGTATGATGTAAAGTTCACTTAAAGAAAACGTACGAGTATACTTGCAGTTTGAAACTACTAAACTAGTAGTTTACTGAGACTGTACTTTAAAGTGTACTAAAAATTATACAAGTATTTAATTAGTAAACTATCAGTATACCTATAAGTTCATTTTTAGTGTAGTTGCAGTACAAACTAAATACTTAGATGTAAACTAGTTGTGTACTCAACTTACTACTGTTATACTTAAAAGTATACTTTTATATATACTAGAAAGTGGGCCAATTTAGTCCCAAGGAGTACTGAAATAGTACACTTACAAGTATACTACTAGTACACTGATATTTGTATACTTACAATAAACTTGATAAACTTAAAGTATACTGCTTTTTGGTAAGGGTTGCTTTGTGTCTGTAGTGGGCATGGACTCTGGCTCTGGGGCAGTGACAAGTGTGTGGCAATCAATGTCCTCCTTCACCTAAGCAACCACCTGTGACAAGTACAATATTGAAAAAGTTTGGAGCTGACAACCCTTCAGTGTGCTTCCATGCGCATAATCTCACCCTGCAACTCCTAAATGGCCTTTTCAGCAACAAGATTTTTGTTGACATTTTTAGGATTTCCCACCTCAATGGCCAACCTGTTTTGTGCAAGTGCTTTGTCATTAGTTATTGCTAAGAATCTTACACCCAGGCGTACAATACCATACTGAAAAGTCTCTTTCCGCTCATGATCAGGCAACCATGAAGGATGTCACACACTCACAAACCACTAGGATGAGCTGGGGTTTTCACCAATGTGCAGCCCTTACTGGTATGCTGGATAGTTGACTTCCAATGCAAAGAAGTATCAGCTGACCACAAGCCTTAACTTATGCGTAGAGTGGTTATTTAGTCTTATTTGGAGTGACATGAGCAAACCATGCAACATATTCCTTGAGACAATGATGCACTCCGCAGTGTTTACCAGTGGGGTGTGATGCTATACATTTAAGAGGCCATCTTTTGCCAAAATGACAGTGTTTAAATAGCGTTTCACATCTCTAACATTGGTTACTTTCTTGAAAGTATGTTTACCCTGTCAAAGATGGATGCACATGCTGCAGAGGTCTGCCCTGTTGAAAAATCCAGCATATGCTGGTTAAGTATGTTTTGAAGCATGGCTGCTGGTTTAAGCTGGTCCTTAGCTGCTCATGTGCTGGTCCTATGCTGGTCCTGAGCAGGAGCTAGTTGCTTAGGACCAGCTCATGACCAGCTTAAACCAGCTCATGACCAGCTAAGGACCAGCTTAAACTAGCTCAAAGCAGCAGCCGTGCTTCAAAACATACCTAACCAGCATATGCTTGATTTTTCAACAGGGTGGGCATGCTGCTTGTATGGACAACAACAAAACTATCAGCAAAGGGTAATTTTTATGATCCTTGCAAAATGTCACTTCAGAACGGCACACAACTGAGACCATACAATCGCGATCAAAGTTACACACTTGACGTGGGCATTCCATAGCATCGTGACTGCCGTAATTCGAGGGAAGAATAGTGACCCCAGCAACGTGGCGAAAAGAGACATAGAGATGGCTTAAACTAGGAATTCTTATTTTACTGGATAATCATGTAAACAGGGCAGAGCAAACTACTGTTTAATGGAATTATGTGCCTTGACAGCAAGCTTCTTGTAAACACTCACTAACAAACACAGCCTTGGCATTGGTAGTTCCATTGACTTTGTTGCTGAACAAGACGTCAGTTTAGAATTATATGGTTCTATCTGCATTATGAGCACTTTTGAGATATTGAGCTTCCAAGTCCATAGACTTCTGTAGATAGAACCATTTTTGTTTTCCAAAAATGTACACAGCTTACAAAAGAAACATCACATAATGTAAATAAGTTGTCACCAAATAAGAATATGTGAATAACTCAATTTTGACAAAAATGTCAGATATAAACTTATAATTCTAAGGCGACGAAGAGTCTGGATGTGTGTAGAGAATGGAATTTTTTTATCTGTTCATTAGGAGTGAGCTGTAAGCTTTCATTGGGTTCTTTTGAAGATCTGATGGTCCACAAGAAAATTGACAATGTTACTTGTTACTTGAAGATGAAACTGCTGGACTTAAAAAAGGCAAGAGACTAAGAGAGGCATCTGTTTCAAAGGGAATGAGCACACATGGGTTTGGGTAGGGTTTCTTAACCTCCATAGCCATCACACCCATTCCTGGTGGACTGACCAATGCAGAGGTGCAAATTTTGAGCAAGTCAAGTCAAGTCGTCTTTATTTATATAGCGCTTTTAACAATACAGATTGTGTCAAAGCAGCTTTACAGTATGAAATAGGAAAATATTGTGTCAATAATGCAAAAGGACAACAGTAAACACTGAATTTTCAGTTAAAGGCAGTTCATCATTGAATTCAGTAATGTCATCATCCAGCTCAGTTCAGATCAAATAGTATACAATATCGCTGGAAATTAGGTGTCCCAAACTAAGCAAGCCAGAGGCTACAGCAGCAAGAAACCAAAATTCTATCGGGGACAAATGGAGAAAAAAAAAAAAACAGGAGAAACCAGGCTCAGTTGGTGGGCCAGTTCTCCTCTGGCCAGATGAACCAGCAGTTTGTTCCATGTTGCAGCAAAGTCAGATTGTGCAGAGGACTCATCAGGTTCCCGTAGTCTTGTGCCAATGGCCGTCTAGGTGACGAGGTCTTCACTGGGGATCTGTCTCTGGGGCTCATCTAGTTGACGTGGTCTTCGCTGACATTCAGGGCTGTAGAGGTCGTCCCTGGGTCCTGATCCACCATCTGGGCTGGATACAGTGACTTTGGAATAAGAACGATAGAGACTAATATTAACGTAGATTCCATTCTTCTCATGATGCAACAAGTACGTTGGGTGTTATGGGAAGTGTTCCCAGTTCTGTTGACCTAATTAATGCAGCCTAATAATCCTTTAAAGGATTTGAATATTATAAAGTGTGTTAGTGTGTTATGTGTAAGCCAGGTTAAAGAGATGGGTCTTTAATCTAAATTTAAACTGACAGAGTGTATCTGCCTCCCAAACAAAGATAGGTTGATTGTTCCAGAGTTTGGGTGCTAAATAAGAAAAGGACCTGCCACCTCTCAGATGATTTTGATATCCTAGGTATTATCAAATGGCCAGAGTTTTGAGAATGCAGCAGACGTGAAGCTTCTTCATTCATTGCTATGAATTGATGGTGATCAGTATGATTTGAACCATGCCAATGCATTTCCACTAATGCCAACATAATTTTATAGTCTATTTAAAAGAATGTTGTGGTCAGTAGTGTCAAACATGGCACTAAGATCCAGTAGCACTAATAGAGAGATACAACCACGACTGGATGATAAGAGCAGGTCATTTGTAACTCTAATGAGAGCACTATGATACAAAATCCTGTCTGGAAATCCTCACCGGTACCATTTTTCTCTAAGAGAGATTATTAATAAAGTTAAAGTTATTAATAAAGTTAAAATAACAAAGCTGACTATATAATTATATAGATTGTTATCGTGAAAGAAAAGTACTCATATCATGAAATTGGATTTTGGTCATATTTCCCACCCCTCGCTCATGCTCTCAAATATATGTCAAATTAGTGTGGTTTATTTTGTGGCAAGTGAACTTTTTTTTACCATCTGAGTTTGACAATGTTGCAAAAATCTATTTTTTTTAATTTATTTTATTTATTTTATTTATTACACTGGCCAAGTGAGAGATTTTGTTTGTTTGTTTATTTCTGATAGATAAAATGATGAATTTAAAGTTTAGTATACCTATAATTTTTTGGTCATCTATTAATCAGTTATTTTTTATGTTGTTTTACATGTTTTGTTGTGGTATCAATTCAGTAGTAGTATCAAGATATTTTTGTCAGATATCTATAGAATAAACCACATATGATCTTGTTTTACTTAAGTGGGTAGAACAAGAGCCATTATATTTTTTTTGAGATTTGACTTACTAGTCATATGGTACCTGAAAAGCCTGTGATGAAATTGGTTGAAGTGGGTTAAATAGTTTCAAAGCCTGACAATATACCAATATACGTTTCAGTCATATTACTATGAATGAGAGAAAGTGCAACAAACATATATGTATATTTAAAAAAAAAAAAAAAACGCTAATTGGTAAAGTCAGCACGTCACTCCAGCTGCCATAGCACACTAATTTACTCAAGCCTAAATAATGATTGAAACACATATGTTTACTCTGTCAAAACCACACACACATAGATTGCCATTCATAAGAATGCATAGATCCTTTACTGGTTTCTTATCATAATGAACTCCACCTGGAACTAGTGTGTTCTGGTTAGGCCTCCATCCATTATACACAACTTGGATGTGCTATTTCACACCTTCCCCAGTTTGATGCAAACAAATTGTTTACACTCATCTTGTTAAAACAATGTTTGTACATCTTTACAATTCTTTTCACATATGATTTGCTATTTTGAAGTGTGCTTGTGCATCATCTTTGGGTTCTTGAAAGGTTCCAAACAAATAAAATATTATTATTATTATTATTATTATTATTGAAAAGTGCAAGGATTAACAGATGAGAATTTTCAATATCGCACACTCGCTCTTGAATATCCACTCTCTTTACAGATGATATAAGAGGGGACGTTTTAGTTGATGTGGGATCTGGCCCCACTCTCTACCAGGTCATGAGTGGTTGTGAGAGATTTGACCGTGTCATCCTGTCAGATTTTTTGGAAGTGAATCGAAGAGAGCTGCAAAGCTGGCTACAGGAGGGAAAGAGCAGTATCGACTGGACTGCTTACTTCAAGTATGTGTGTAAACTGGAGGGTCGCAGGTGAGATTCCTATCTTTAACCTTTATTTTATTTTATTTTATTTAATCCAATAAAAAGTAATAAGGTGAAGCACAAACAAAGAATGCTGACCAGCAAGATATTTAATGTCAACATGAAAGCAGGTGTAGCCAACCATTGTTTCTTTATGGGATATTGAAATCAGGATTGGCTTATCCTAGAGAATTTTGTGTTCCTGGTCTTATTTTACTTCACTTCTTTCATTATATTCAATTAAAACTGCCAGCATCCTGTCATTTGGTTGGTCAGGTTTAAAAATTTGGTGACAGGATCCTGCTACCCATGTTTTCATAGTACCCTGCCCTTACCTAAAAGAAGTATACTTAAAGTTAATTTCATTAAGTATACTTAAGTAAAGTTCAAGTATATTATTAAGTATACTTTATGTAGTAAGTATACAAATACTTACTACATAAGTGTACAAGTAGTATACTTGTACGTGTCCTATTTAAATACCACTTGGGACTAAATTGGCCCACTTTCTAGTTTATAAAAGTATACATTTAAAGGGGTCATCGGATGCCAAGTTCACTTTTACATGTTGTTTGAACATTAATGCGTGTTGGCAGTGTATGTACAAATTTACCCTATAATTATAAAAATCCATGCAGTAGTTTTTAATTAATCTGTAAAAATAATATTCCCTTTTTCAAATCGAGCCATTGTCAGATGACTGTCGTTGTGGCGTCACACCGACAGAGGCCGCTCCCACGATAGTTGATTGACATGAGCGTCTTACCACAGACCAGCTGCCACAGACCAGCCTCTTTGTTTTAATGCCGGAGCAGGGATGTAAGTTAGACAAGGTGTTGTGTTGCTGGATGTAATAATGAACGTAGTGGTCGTCATTTACTCCCGACATCTGAGCCGCTGAAGATGCAGTGGATTACGTTTGTTTGTGAAGGGAATGTGCCTCCCGATCTACATTATATCCACCTATGTTCGTGCAAATCATTCGTGATCCAGCTTCGCTTACAGCAGAAGTGAGTGTAAGGGTTTTTTATGAATTTTTGTGATCGTCTTTCCTAATAATGTGCTAGTTAGCAAGTTTAGAGGCTAAACGCAGCTAAATGCGGCTAAAGTAAACAAGCTCATCATTCCTCAGAGAGAAGAGAGAAGCGGGATGAGCAGAGCTCATTTGCATTTAAAGCAGCCTCGACCAGAATGAGATGGTTTTTGCAGAGCTGATTTTGGCAAGGTTAAAAAGGGTGTTGTTTTACACTACCATTGAGAATTTTTAACCAAAGTATATTATAGACTTTTCATTAAAGGGGTCATCGAATACCCATTTTCCACAAGTTTATATGATTTTTTAGGGTCTTAATGAAAAGTCTATAATATACTTTGGTTAAAAATTCTCAATGGTAGTGTAAAAAAAAACACCCTTTCTACCTTGCCAAAATGAGCTCTGCAAAAATCATATCATTCTGGTCGAGGCTGCTTTAAATGCAAATGAGCTCTGCTCGCCCCGCCCCTCTCTTCTCTCTGTGGATTGACGAGTCTGTTTAGTTTAGCCGCTAAACTTGCTAACTAGCACATTATTAGGAAAGACGGTCGCAAAGATTCATAAAAAAAAAAACCTTATACTCACTTCTGCTGTAAGTGAAGCTAGATCATGAATGATTCGTGCGAACATAGACGTATATATGTAGATTGGGAGGCACATTCCCTTCACAAACGTAATCCACTGCATCTTCAGCGGCTCAGATGTCGGAAGTAAATGACTACCACTCTGTTCATTATTACATCCAGCAACACAACACCTCAATCGCTCAATCTGAGATATTCTTGTCTAACTTACACCCCTGCTCTGGCATCGAAACAAAGAGAACGGACTGTGACAGCAGGTCTGTGGTAAGACGCTCATGTCAATCAACTATCGTGGGAGCGGCCTCTGTCGGTGTGACGCCACAACGACAGGCATCTGAGAATGGCTCGATTTGTAAAAGGGAATATTATTTTTACAGATTAATTAAAAACCACTGCATGGATTTTTATCATTATAGGGTAGATTTGTACATACACTGCCAACACACATTAATGTTCAAACAACATGAAAAAGTGAACTTAGCATCCGATGACCCCTTTAAGACCCTAAAGAATCATATCAACTTGTGGAAAATGGGCATCCGATGACCCCTTTATGTGAACTTATAGGTATACTGATAGTTTACTTTATTAAATACTTGTAGCATTTTTTGTACACTTTGAAGTATGGTCTCAGTAAACTACTAGTTTTGTAGTTTTATACTGGAAGCACACTCTTAAGTTTTCTTTAAGTGAACTTTACATCATACTTTAAGTGTGCTACTATGTCCCTATTAGACATTAATTTGTATATTTTGTTATATAAATATCTGAAAATACAAAACATTAAAAGAAAGAACAGGGTATCTCTTTGTGAACAAAAACATTTTATTCTAGCTTCATGAATTCTTTTTTTTATAAACACTTGAATGTTAGTAAGTTTCATAAATAATAATTAAAAAAAAATTACTATGAACTGGATTCAGAATAATAATCAAAACGTGGAGTCAATCAAAACCACAAAGCTTGTCAGTTATTACTACCTCTTCATGGGTCGACATTTTATTCCATAACGTTACAGTTTTGATGCTGTTTTATGACTGATGATCGTGTTAAAAACACGTGGAAGCATCTGTTCATCTTACAGAAGATGCGTAATAGTGCCCCCTGCCATATAACAAAGAAAACATGGATTCTCTGAGAACAATTTTGCTCAAATATATGTAAACTTTTTCTAAGTATAAGTCAAGTATACTTAATGTCATTTTAAGTATATTTCTGAGAAGTACATAAAGCACATTTCTGAGAAGTACATATAAAAATAGACTGAAAGTATACTTTCCTATTTTTTAGTTTAAAAGAAGTATACTAATAGCATACTTGAATAACTTTTTTTTCGTAAGGGTGTCCTTGTGTGAGCATACAGCTTCAAGTTTGTTCTCTGGGTTGTTTGCTTTTCTGTCTGTCATTATGTGTGTTCAGGGCATAGTGACAGGATCCTGACAAGCCGTTCTTGTTCATTTTAGGATCCTGACATCTATTATCCACACACTTGTAACTGGCAGTTCAGTGCACCAGTTGGAACAGGGTTTTTAAAACCTGTCCTGGAGCCCCCCCATCACTGCACAGTTTGTATGCCTCCCTTACCAGACACACCCAATTCAGGTCTCGCAGTCTCTAA